>CM051698.1:25210710-25700710 GCA_028022725.1 Lycodopsis pacificus
CAGTGCGTCAAACCTTCAAAATAAAAGCTCAAAAGTGTTACGAATACATAGGAGCACTCGAACAACTGGAACCTTGAACAGCTGCTTTTTGAGAAAAAACAACCACATTTAAAACAACACACCACAACTTAAAATCAGCCTTTTAATGAACAAAGTTTACCCCACCTGTGGAAAAATAACAGAAACACGATCTAAAATTCAAGAAGAAATAGAAAATCTGTCACATAGCATGATTTGACTCGCCCCCTTCAACCCTGGACAGGTTTTAAATGGATGGATAAATAACAAAGTCAATGTCGGTGATCTGAGAGTGATGAAGCTTCAGTGCAGTATGGTACATTCCTTTTTCCAACACAACTTTGACCTGAAAGTCTCAGCAACATCAAACTGAAACATAAAGTATTTGTTGGACAGGCTTCATTTCGCACCATCCCAGGGCCCTGTCACCGGCACACCTTCAATGAAAGGCACTAATTGATGTTATTAGTTACATTACAGCTACGTCAGTTAAAACGTCCTCCATGAGAATGCTCCGGAAGCGACAGTTGGAGAGAATGTCCAGCTGCTGACGCCTCTCTTTCTCTTTCTTTGGGAGAGTAACTCGCTGCTAATTGATTGATGAGGCAAAGTCAAGAAAAAGAAAACATGCAAAACAGTGAGCATGATAATGTTTAAGTACTTCACGAGGCACCCCTTGATCGCAGCGGGGCTTAACACGCGGCCGACACTAATGGCCGTAAACACAGCAGGACTAAAACAGCTGGCGTTGATGGATAGGGTCATTTAGCCGTCGCTGGACCAGCAGCAGAAAGTTAGTGTAACCCCACAATGTGGCCCGTGTTAACTGACAACTTCACCCTGTTTCTTTACCCATCAGCCCCCCAGTCTGAACAACCAGGTCCTCCTCAGAGAGCTGCATCTAGACGACAACAGCATCTCCTCCCTGCAGGGCCTCGCTGCCTGCTGGCTCCCCCTCATGCAACATCTGTCCGTGGCCCAGAACAGGTTTATTGCTCCAGTCGTTTCTTTCATTTTATTGATTTTTTAAAATTTTACACCATAACATAAACAGTAGAATATCCATCTTCCTTTCCCTCCCTTCCTCCCCTACACATAGACGACCCCCCCCCCCCCCCCCCTCCTTACATTGAAAATAATATTGATTTTAACAATAAACCAAACAGGACATACATGAGGTCAAATAGGCAGTGTTAAAATTGACTAGTATTCATGTAACTATTACAAAATGGTCGATACCAACGGTGAAAGATTAAGACGTAAATCAAAGCACATACACAGGCTGCTTATGATGAGCATACATGTAGGACACATCAACACACGTACATACAGTACACCATGGCAACGTTTGAAAACTACATTACTATGCAGCTGCTTTAAAGCATGTAAACATGTTCTCGTAGAAACCCAAAATACAAGTATGAAAATGAGCATATGCTCCCTTTAACACACATGGGGACGCAGTACTTGATATCTGCCTTTGCATAAGGCCTGTATATTACAGAAGCACAAAGGCGAAAATGCAGCAATTTTTGTTTTGTAAACTAGGAAGTTTAAGTGAGTCATGCAACTGGTCACATAATATCAGAATGTTTTGTTTAACAGTGACATGAATATTAGCTTCAGATGTAGCATATAGCTTTCAAAATTGGCTATAATATTTTTCTCTGTGTCCTAGAATTACCCAGCTGCCCCCCATGTCTGATTCTGTGTCGCTTGCAAATCTGGATCTTCGATTCAACTGCATGTCAGGTAACAGATTGTCTCGATTAAACGGACCATATGAATCCCATTTCCTCATCGTAAAGGCATACGCACCTCTACTGTGCATGTAATGCGGGCAAATTTAAAACCTGTGTTGTTTCAGCTTTTCCAGCCCCGTACTCCCACACGGCCCCAGATTCATTTCACTTACTTTCAGTTACAAGGGATATAAATTTACATGCGCCAAAACCTTTTAGGCACCCATCTATTTTATATGATGCTGCTGCATTCAGATTGGCTGTCCATGCTGGAGTACATGACTCCATGGAAATAAGATGCATTCGTTCACAGGTCTGTGGAACACATCTCCATTTAATTCACCCATTCTACGTAACTCTGCATAACTAGATGAGACACTGGCGAGCGTGAAGAATAGTCTGAAAAATAGACATTGACAAGTTGTTTTCCTGCTTCTCCCCCAGAGCTCCAGAATGTGTGTGAGAGTCTGCAGGGATGTGTGTTCCTGCGAGAGGTCCACCTCACAGGGAATCCTCTTCAGCAGGAGAGTGGCTGGAGGTAAGGCGGCGGCTGGGCGGTGGGGAGGTAAGGCGGCGGCTGGGCGGTGGGGAGGTAAGGCGACGGCTGGGCGGTGGGGAGGTAAGGCGGCGGCTGGGCGGTGGGGAGGTAAGGCGATGGCTGGGTGGTGGGGAGGTAAGGCGGCGGCTGGGGGTGGGGACGTAAGGCGGCGGCTGGGCGGTGGGGAGGTAAGACGACGGCTGGGCGGTGGGGAGGTAAGGCGACGGCTGGGCGGTGGGGAGGTAAGGCGGCGGCTGGGCGGTGGGGAGGTAAGGCGGCGGCTGGGCGGTGGGGAGGTAAGGCGACGGCTGGGTGGTGGGGAGGTAAGGCGGCGGCTGGGCGGTGGGGAGGTAAGGCGGCGGCTGGGCGGTGGGGAGGTAAGGCGATGGCTGGGGGTGGGGAGGTAAGGCGACGGCTGGGTGGTGGGGAGGTAAGGCGATGGCTGGGCGGTGGGGAGGTAAGGCGATGGCTGGGTGGTGGGGAGGTAAGGCGGCGGCTGGGCGGTGGGGAGGTAAGGCGGCGGCTGGGCGGTGGGGAGGTAAGGCGGCGGCTGGGCGGTGGGGAGGTAAAGCGGCGGCTGGGCGGCGATATTTCGAGAAATTCTTTGGCCACAAGTGTCAGTTTCTTCCTCCTTTTGCTCCGAAATGTCGCTCGCCGTGACTGATGTTCAAAGGAACATACCAGCATTTCTTCATCACACATTCGGTCTGCTGGCTCAGGTAGTCTCAACATTCCAGCAGAACGCAGGCCTTCCTGTCCACTTCCCGGGATTAGCACTGTGATCCGCGTCCGCTATTAGATTACCGCGACGCGCCACTGACATCTGTGCTTACGTACGCCGCACTAAGTGCTCCTAATTCCCAAAATATTGACACAACAGAAAAATCAATTATCTTTTCAGTGTCAATTTGCTCATTCACTTATCGTGCCTAAATATTTCACCCAAGTTAGGACGGTTGCAGTGAGTTTATATGAACAATATGCAATGACCACTCGTATTGTTCATGCGTCTGTTGGCCTGTCGGGAGCTATGATGTCAGCTGTTACAGCTCCTCAGAGCTCCTCACACCCATTTAGTAACTGCAAAATGTGAAAAACTATACTTTGCTTGCCCCGAATGTTTCAATTTAGACATTATTACGTGATATCATAACTGAGAATGTCAGTTGCACATGAAAAAAACATCCCTGCCTTTTGTACTACTGACCAGTTTGTTTGTTTTTTATTGAGCAGGGACAATGCACGATACATATATTATGCCAGATATAACTAAAAAGCTCATTTTCATCTGTGGTCCCTGGGTGGAGTCCTTAAGTGCTGCGCAGGTTCAATACCGTCGGCAGTTTGAACATAGCATTTTAGTTTTTATTTTCATGCTTCTTGGGTTATTCTCTGTCCAAAAAACATCCTTAAAACACGGGTTACTTGTGGACATTTTTCATTTTCTTAAGCCTTAACTGAGCCTTAATATTTCATTGAACTGTACTTAACCTCCAATGCCAACAGTGGAATTAACCCTCTGTATTTCCACACGCATGCCCCCGGGCCCTTTCATGCCGAGCCAGTGATAACACCGGCTAAATTAAAGCACCAAGAGGCAAGCGCTGAGAATTACGCTCCCTGTGTAGGCAGCCCCTGATCCCGGAGACGTGGAAGAAGAAAGCACTGGGCCTGATTAATCAGGGCCACTTCGAGAGCATGTGGGTCGGAGGAAGTCTTCACTAAATGAAATACGGACTTGTGCTCGTACGAGGCTGGAGGACTAGGATGAAGGAATGCGAGCCAAGAACAGTGTTGCCCTCAGAAAGGAGGATGGCATTTATATTGATTTGAAGAATCGTCAATGTAGATGTAGCTGCAAGGAGATTCATAGCATCTTCATTGTGAGGCTTCTCAATTTATTTGTTTGAATTCAACCTTTTTAAATACACAGTTTGCTCCAAAAGAAAAACTCTTCTGCATCAAAAAGACTTTTGAGTGTATAGTGCAGAAGTCGTCACAGCACAGAGAGAAAACTCCCCAATTATTGAATCCATCGTAAACATCCACATCGATGGCATCCAATTATTTGTACTAGGTCTGCTCTGCGTCCTCCCAAGTGTGTCTTAAGTGGCGTGCATTCCCAAATTGAATTACGGTACATTCCCCACCTCAATGAGCAATGAGTAACCGTCAACAGGTCCATTTGGGTTCGGAGCTTCATTTGAAGACAGCCAGCCAGACGACATGCCCGAAGGGTAGGAATCTAATCCCCAATCTGTGTCGGAGAGACCAAGTGGGCCACATCACAATACGTATCCCTCTGACTGTTATGTTTGTCTCAGGGTGGCAGCGGGGACGGCAAAGCTCTGCATGCTGTCAGAGGGCAGTATGAACCATTTAACCGGGGTGAAATCCTCTGCAAGAGTCTGAAGAAAAGGGTTTATGATCCAAATCGGAATCAGAAGGTCACCACGTTCACTCCACCGTCAGCTTTTTCTCACTGGATGTAATGCTTTGCCTTCTGCTTCGTCTTTATTGGTTGCACCGACAGTCGGTATAGTGCATAGACTGTTGTGAACTAATGATCACAGTCAAATGCGGGTGAAATGAAACGTTCACCCTCAGAACATGTTTCATAGACAAGACAAGAAATAATGGTGCTCTGGGAACTTTTGAAAAGCCCAAAATGTTTAAAAAAGAAATGGACTTTGTAGCCTGAAGGCTTGTATTTCTACGGGTTTGACTGTTGCTGTTCCCTGGTGTCCTGTAGAGTTTCCAGCTCCACATTTTCCCACTGAACACAGACCACATTTGGCCTCCACCAGTGGATGCTCTGAGTCTGTTTCTCTGGCAGATAGTTGGGATTCCTTCTGCTTGGACATCCTTTGCCTCGGGCGGCAGTTACCTCTCCCCCAGACTCACGGCCACTCGGGTCTCTCCTCCACGTTGGAAGGCTGACGCTACCCAACGTGCGCCACGGGAAGAGTTCTTATCCAGAGCTGCTGTGTAACTACACTTTCAGAGAACAATATCTTGAAATATGTTCTCTGTAAATAAATTAGTCCAGAGGTCAAAATGTGCAGTGTAGCATAGAGAACATCACTCACGATAAGTGACTGAAACAGTCTCCTTAAACTCTTATGTGTCAAACTAAACAGAACGACTGCGTTAACCCTTCGGTGTTAGAGAAACGTTCCACCCATTGAGCTATACAGATGGAAATATGGGTTTACAACGACACCGTTTGGTAAAAAGCGTATTGTCGTGTTCCTTCTCGTTGACTGAAACCCTCTCTAACTTGAATCTCATTTTGAAAAATCTCTCAGCAGACATTTCAGCCTCTTTTTTGAGTTATGTTAATGCCGCAATCGAAAGCCTTCATTGTCTTTGCGTAAACTTTTGTTTATTCAAACTCACCGAGCTGTTTGTATTCACTGCAGTGGCGAAGAGTGCATTAATGAATGCTGTTCTATTATGTAGAACTACCAGCAGCAGCATCTCAAGAGACTGAACGTGAGGTGAATGTGTCGGCTAACAAGGTCTTAGTCGATGGATTCAAATATATTAGAAAGCGTCATTATGTTTTTCAAATAAATTAACTGCCAATATGATATTATGGTTTTATTTTTTATTTGAATACGATTTTTAAAACAAGCGTGTTCATAATCAACACGTAGTTTTGTGTTTTATTTAAATACATAAAACAAAAAAAGAAATATTCAAAATATATAATTCTAGGCAGAAAATGGTGTTTTTCCATTTAAAATGCTTTTTATTGATATTATAGTAACAAAACGCTCCTCTTCAGGTGCACTCTGCAGAGAGCAGTGCCTGGCCTGAGGGCCGTCGATGACCAGCAGGCCGACTCTCTTCTGACGCCCCCCGCGGTTCAGCAGCTCAGCCCGGCCTCGGGCAGCTTCCTGGAGTTCTGTCAGGCTCAGCTTCAGCAGACTCGGGATCTACAGCAGCAGCACAGCAGGGAGCTCAGGTGAGAGACGGACTGACCGCGTTGCTCGTGTGTGGACGAGCGCAGGACTGAGCAGCGGCCCACCAAAGTGGTCGGATGCTGTCACTCCAACATTTACAGTTCATATTTTCTGAACTGAAATGTCCACAGAGCTGATTTCTGAAGGAGGGAAAGGCTCAACTAATTTGTGACTCGTTCATTCAAATTTGGCTTCAAGGTGTCCCAATAGAAAAAGGGTAATGAATGGTAATGTATTGTAGTTCCAATGTCACGGATAACATATTAATTCCACACCAAGTTACCTAAAAATCCACCAAATTACCAGAAAATCTAAAGTTTTCCTTCACAAAAAATACGCTTGTTTATTTATCAGTACTGTACGTTCGATGGTACTTTTAAGAGAAAGAGAGAAAAATAAGTCATGAACAGGAAAGGGTGGAACCATAGAGGGAATTACAACACACCAGAGTAGAATTTGGGATTAGGAAACCGGATAAGATCGTATAAATCACTGCCAACCTGTTTACAAGAGGTCGCATTACACGTTTCATCTTGTGCTGATCAGCCTGTCAGACAGACAGGAATGTCAGCCATCTTCTTGTTATGTCTGATACACAGGGCGTAGTGAGCCTAAAGACAACGTCCATCTATTTTCACAAGTCCTTCGGTGTCACTGGCCTCTGCACACGCTGGCGCTCCCGTGCGAGACGGACCACCAACACTTGAAACGGTGGTCGACTTTCTGCTTATCTTCGTGACCCCCTTCCAAATTACACAGCACAAAAGATGAAACGCGGCCGCCCCACGCGGGTCACACCGAGGACTCCTATGGCTCGGGGGGGGTAGCGTGGCGCTCCCTTGGCTTCACCCCTCACTGTGTGCCCTCTACCCCCCCCCCCACACACACCCCCCTGGCCTCTGGACAATGAGCCATTCTGCCGGCTTTGCAAGGACCAACACAGCCATTTAACCCCTTGGCCTGACCTTGTGTCTGACGGAGGTTTAGGGGAGGTGAGAGGAGTGCCACACGCCGGCCCGCTGGGGACTGTAAGGTGGGAAACCATGGGGTTTACCAGGGGTACTGTTTCACAACATTTCACAACAGGGTGCTGAGTGGAGGCTGAAGCCTCTGTTCCTTACAGAATGCCTCTATTTTATACCTCAATGGACTGTTTATGAATTTAGCTGGGCAATGAAAATCTCCCTTTCTTAACACAAACATAGAGGTTTGTAAAAAACGTAATAAAAAGTATGTCTGTGTCCGAGAGAACATGTATGATAGAGAAATCCATAAAAGAATATGTGAGGTTTGTTTTGGGGAACATACATGTCTTGCTGTTTCTCACTACTTCTAATGTTCTGTATTCCCATTCTGCCCCTAGCTGCTACCAAACTTAATGCAGTCGAACAGAATTCAGTTTTGGCAGCTATGACTCCACAGCTGACAGCCGTGGCAAATGCTCCCCAAATGTCCTGAAATATAATTGAGAAGACAAGTGACCAACGGTTTTCTATTTGTCCTATTTGTCCTATTTCCCAGTCAAAGATAACTTATATTAACACTTTTTAAAATGTTGTTTTGATCATTGCTGCTCTCTTGTATCAGTGGTATACATGTCGACGGTGACCCTGCAGTGAACCAGCAGGTAGGGGAGGGAGGGGGGGGGGGGGGTCAGTGGGGTCACAATCCTCTCGGACCTCCCGACTGCCCTCTCTCTTGTCCCACTGAGAACGAAGAGCCGGGTCTTTGTGGAGAAGAAGCTGCACTACCTAAGGCTACTGGCCCTCCAGACCGGCTGGGCACTGAAGCGTCTCTGCCCCCTCAGGGAGCAGGAGAGCCAGGCTTTTGCTAATTGATTAATTAAGTTTCCATTGAGGTGGCTTTGTAGTCTGTTTATCCCCTCAATGAAAGAGACATTATATGGAATTAGGGCACACACAGAGCAGACAGGCTACTCACACACACACACACACACACACACACACACACACACACACACACACACACACACACACACACACACACACACACACACACTACCTCGGATGAACTGGTCAAGAATAAAGACTAAATATCACCAAAATCTGATATTCCATTAATTACATATTTCTGTGCAGCGGAAGGGACAGATGGCAGTATGCCACAAACTGAACTATTGTGACAGTCATGTGTTTTGAATGCCACAGATTCTTTTTTTAAAGAAATAAATAATCCGGCAGGAAGAAATACTGCTTGTGTAGTTTCTTTATCATAGCTATGGTTTTCTTAATAAAATCGAAAAATATAGTGTTTTCAAAGAAGCATTCTTTGTACTGTATGTAGGGTGATTTAATCTGAACTGTGCAGAATCCACCTCATACAGGTTTTAACTAGTCCAATGACCCACAGCTCTGAGATCATTTACTTATATCATTACTCGTCCCAATAAAGCGAATCAATGAATCAAAGTAACCACAAATTAAGTCAAAATCGACTTAAAACGAACATGAACATCCTTTTGAACAGGAAGACTGCTGCTTCTAATATACATCGACCTTGTGCAGCTGTGGTGAAAAGGTTTAGTTCACTAATGTTTAATCAGTGCTGGCACTAGATAACTCAGTACTTAACACTGACATTGTAAAAAGAGTATTCTGACCTAAAGCAGTGTGTTTTTATGTGCGTGTGTTCACAGCAGTGCCTCGTCGTCCCTGGATGCTGTGAAGACCTCCTGCCGCCACCTCACTGAGGTCCTGCAGCTGGCTAAGGACCAGAGATTTGCCCATGAACATGGTGACACCACTGTGGCCGACACGCACAGGGCTGCAGGCCGAACGACGCCTGAAGAAGTGGACAGTAGCCGTGCTGAGAAGCGTACTGAGCGCACAGAAATGGAGTCGGCTGGAAAGGTTCCACCAGTTCTTCCAACCAGAAGAAGCTACTGGAGTCGACATGACACATTCGACCCCGTTGGTCCAAAGACGGGACCAACGGTGAGCAAAGCCGTCTCTGGTAGTGTTCACTCCTCGGCAACAAAGATGAAAACAACTTCCTCCAGTCTTCAAGTGGCACCTGTGTCCAACAATCGAGACCTGGACCTTCAAAAGTAAGTCACCAAGATGCTCTGAGTCAGGAAGCCTTTTTTCACGGCAGACATTTTTGGCCTGACAGAACTTTTTGGGTACGCTCGAATGGATGGCGGCCGACATACGATGGAGCGTTTTCAAAGAGAAAGCATTCTTTTTATTTGAGATCTTTTCAATCATCCTCATTTTTGATGATCGTGCGTCAGCTATGGGTTTTACCCCAATGATGCAATATGAAGTCGCGTTATCTCTTTTTCCTCCTTTCGGCCTCCTCGGTACCCTGCATGCTGGCTCACTGCCACTCTCACGGGGAACCGTTGGTGCTGTCAGTATTACTTGTGTAGTTCCTTCAATGACAGGGTCAGGGTCCAACGGTCTGCTGGGAAAGAGGCCTGTCGTGTCAACTTCTGTGCATGCCGACAACAGATCTCATCAGTGAGATCGGCCGATGTACTGTTTGTAATGAAAGCCTCCAAATTCTTTCACGCTACACAAGTGGACACCGCTGACTTTAAAGCAAACACCCACTTTTTTTAATATATATAATTATTTTTATAGCAGCATAGCGTTTTATTAGTTTCTGCTGCAGAGCATTCGTCTTCATTGGCGCCTCCTCTGTGTGATTTACGGAACAGAATGACGAAGATCTCATTCATTTTAACACGCAGCTTTATCATTAGCGCCGCACTATCTGCGGCAGCACGATAGATCTTTGATATGAGGGGTGGCTCTGGACAGGCCGGAACTCTCCCGAGTCCTGCTCCCCAGATGTCTGCTCAGAAATAAATTCACGTCTTTTGAAAGACGAAGGTGCTATGACATCATGTATATCCCTCACTGTGTGTGTGTGTGTGTGTGTTTCCTTGTTGGAGCAGCACAGCAGCAGTCGTGATTCAGCAGCTGTGGAAGAAATATAGACAGAAATGTGGGAACATCAGCAGCCTCTCCACGGCCGAGCAGGGGGGAGGAAGAGGAGGAGGAGGAGGAGGAGATGGAGGAGATGGAGGAGATGGAGGAAGGCCAGAGTCAGGACCTTCCTACCTTAACGGCAGCGTGGTTGGCCCGGATTATGCAGCGACTGTCATCCAGGTAAAACTGGAGTTCTGTCCGACATTACTGACCTTTTTGTTTGACTTACTATACAGGAGGGAAGTCCAACCACTTGAGTCAGGCTCAACACACGTTTTTGCATCTTCCACCTAAACAGTTTCCCTCTAATGCTATTTTAAAAAGAAACCGTCACAACGTACGGGAAATGAACAACTTCCTGATGTGTAGTATGGCAGCTATGTTAGAAAACAACAGTCCAGTTGTAAGTATGTAACTTACGCATCCTACCAAACAGAGCGTGAGAGGACAGAGGCTGCCAACCGATTGGTTTCACAGATACAAATGTAGAGAGTTCACTGCAGCAGCAGCTTCTGGCAGACATTAGTCCTGAGCTTGCACAGAGCTGGAGACTATGGTCCGGCTAAGTCTGGCTGTGTAAAATCTCATCTGAATTTAATCAACCTGTTTGATTTATTTTGCTAATAATTGTCGATTGGAGAGAGTTCAGTCAATCCTAATCTATTAGATCTTATGTCCACAGATGCATTGACAGTCTAAGGAAATCTGCATTAGAGCAACTAACAATTTAGAGATAAAAGAGAGAAGAAATTATCAAAAAACATATGGTCTACGTACAAATAATTGATTGATTCTATTTTTTGGTTTATTTATGAATCGTGAAGTCTGTGGGAAGAATGCCCATCACAACGTCCCCCTGCTTAAGGTGACGTCTTTAAAAATGAATAAACAGAGAAAAAGCAGAACATTTAAGAAGCTGGAATCGTCAAATGTAGTTGTCATTTTACTGAATTAAACAAATAAACAAACTTTCAATATTTCGCAGCCTAGCTTAGCATAGCAGAGAAACTGCTTGCTGACGTCTGTGTAATTCAGGACCTCACTGCTGCAACTGGAATGTTCTAGTATTGTGGCTGAATATCTGAAAATGTTCATTTCCACCGTCGAGCATCCATCTTCACTTCAGGCCTCAGACGTGCGATGGAGGCTTATTCAGCTAATCCTGCGTAAGCTGCTGTTCTGAAAAACATGCTGCTCAACACTTCTCCCCGATCCCCTCTCAGCACAAAGTGTTTGATGAGTCCTTTAGGGCTCTCTAAGGGAGAAGGTGGGGGCGCTGGTGGAGTACAACAGTGTGTGTGCGTTGGGGGGGGGGGGGGGGGGGGGGCGGAGTGATTAATCAGATTCCAAAGAAGTGCGGTAGTAAGAGTTCCAGGATTCCTGGTCGGCCCAACTTGAAGTGAAGTGTGCCCCCCGCAGCCCGTTGGGAATTGGAGGATTTAGAGGCGCACTGGAGCTCCATTTGTCTCTGAGCCCGGAGTCACGCAGAGTTCAGACAGCAGAACACTCAGCAATTAAAAGAGAGGTTAACATGTTTTATCTCTCTAATGGGATAACACACAATATTTACGTTTGCCTCGTGATTCATGGAGGGTTTTTTCTTCTTCTTCTTCCTACCATTTGTTCTTCGGGTACCTCCAGGCGCTTTGGAGGGGCTTCGCTCTGAGGAGGAGGCTCGCATCTGCTCTGGCTGCTGTCACATGCCCCGACGCCGGAGACGACGACGACGCCTTCGAGGAGGTGGACGTGGATGAATTCGTCTTTGATGAGGTATGCGCACGAGTTCACGCGTTCCTCTGTAAAAATCTGTAAATGCACAAGTATACTTACCCAACATTGTTTCCATACGCACCCACACAATCCTGCACATCTGCAAAAACACATACGGAGACACAGAGACATGCACGCACAAAAACCTGCACATGTGCTGAAAAACAGACACATAAATCCACAGTCGTGCACGTTTGGGCACATACACAAAAGAAAGACAAACAATAATGCAACTTGCACGTACACACACACAGCACACAGCACACACAACCCAAATCCACACATTTGTATGAGCTATCATTTGAACTTGTTCTTGACACTTCATTATCATATAATATATACATTATTATGCTTTTGTATTATATGTTTGGATCTGAGAACACCTTGCTTTGTTCTTCCTCACCTGTTGCTATCCAGCAGTATTCACCATTTGACTTCCTGTCAGTTGAACACTGACAGGAAGTAGACATGGACCCAAGCTGTTACCTGGCAATGCAATACTGTTGTTGCAGTCTATATATATATATATATATATATATATATAAAAAGATTTTTTTTATTTCAAAAAGGAAGCGCTGGAGAAACCCTGGACATTGTCGTTTTCTGAGGACTTACCTCCCGGACGTTACCGTGCATCGGAGCAGCCACTGTCTCTGAAGGTAAGGAAACAGGGCATTGGGTGATACTCTTGAGATGGTGAATCTTGGGAAACACCAGCCCCCTGTGTGACGTCAGTGGAAGAGTTATTTTCTTGCCCTGTCCCTTCCTCATCTGGGTTATCGCCCCCTCCAGGATTTGGCTCACTCTCCCTGATTGATCTTTAAATTTACTCTCTCGAAAAACAAGATTATTTCCTGGAGGGGCTGAAGGTTGCTCTGCACCAGCAGATGTCATTTTTCACGCTGGCAGACTGTCGTCCTGCCCCCCCCCCCTTCATTTACCTCTCGTTGGATCTTTTCTTTGGAGCGTGCTCAGCGCTGTACATCATGGTGGCCGGTCTAGGCCAGCTGATGGGGTGCAGCTGCCTCAGCGTGTTGACACTGAGGTACACATCAAAGACGCGGATGAACAATTTAGCGCTTCCACAAAGAGAAAATGGGATCTGCAGAGATATTAAGCTGTTAGTTTGACTTACATATGGGTGTGAAAGCGGTGGGAGCCAAATACCTAAAAAGAAAACGTGCACACATTTGAATGAATATTGTATCCACTATATTTCATTTTCCCATTTATTCAAAATATACTGAGGACTGCATGTTGTCCAGACAGAGATTCAACTTTTCCATTTAGAGCTCCAGCGTTACAGCCTTCTGAACACGTCTCAAACGAGGATTCAGTTCTTACTCTGGCAGATGTTAACATTTTAAATCTAAAAGTAAACAACCGCTCCAGTAAATGACAAACTCTTTGGCAGCTATATATATATATATATATATATATATATATATACATATATATATATATACCTCTGTCTAAAAAAACAAGCTATTACAAAAATACTGGTACATTTTTGCTGACACTGATTCATGTACGTGTTTCAGCCTCCTGGGCACTTTCCTGAACCCTCCCAGTACATCCTCCCATCAACGCCTGTATGGAGGCCAAAGCAGGCCTGGCTGCCTGGAGAACAGGTGGACTCTGCTGGACAGAGAGTTTCCCCAGAGAGCTCCAACAGGTAGACCAACCCACGTAATTATAAGCCTAGTTAGTCTGGCATTTGATACAGAGAAAGGAAAAAAATGGAAGTAGTTACAGCTCCAGTAAAAAGTGTTTTTTAGTTGATATCACAACAATGCAGTGCGAGTGTGTGCACGGTGGAAAATCAAAGTCACAGTAAGTTGGTGAATACAAAGTTGGTTTCTCAAAGTCAAGGAAGAACCCTTATTCATAAGTTGATATCGTCGACACTTCTACTGTTTTCAACAGGTGCCATATCAATATGATGGTTGATAAATATGTGTGGTCATATTTCTGAATTTCTGCATATTATGATCTCCTTTTAAGGACTTTTAATGATTTCAGCAGCAAATCTCCTGCTTCCACGTCGGTGCTCAGGGGTCTCTCTGAACGGTCAGAAAAGATTCTGGAAGAATGGTGAATCCTCGTCTCATCGTAGTGTGTGTGTGTGTGTGTGTGTGTGTGTGTGTGTGTGTGTGTGTGTGTGTGTTCATTGAGTGACCTTGTGTCCTCGTTGTCTCTAGGGGCTTCACCGACAGCCACACGGCTCTGCTGATGCTCAAGAGAGCTCAGAATATGAAGTCGAAGACGCAGTGGCAGATGAAACGTAAAGGTGAGTGTGCAGAACGGAATAGATATAAATATACACTCAGCTCATAAGGTACACTGGCTAAAGTTTAGTTTCTGTTATTTTTGTCCACCTCGTTTATGTCAATGAGGGTAGGCTGAATATCAGAACCACCTCTTCTTTTTCTGGAGTAATATTTCAGGTCTATGAGTCATTTTCATACATTATACTGTATGACATATGAAAATGTAAAGATGATGAGGGCTGATCAGAAGCCGAACATGCAAAGCTTCCTTTGTTCAGTTTCCCTCCTACACCTGAACTAATGTGTCTTCCTGTCTCCTCATCCCGAACATTTTACATCAGATATGCCTCACACTATGGAAGGAACTGCTGTTCGGACATGAATCCATTTTCTAAAAGTCTCGATTTTGCCTCTGTTCATCTTCGTCGTTCAACCGTGCTTCAGCGGTCGAACCTTTCCGCCCCGCGTACGTTAACGAGCCGTAACGGACAGCAGCAGCCAGGCCCTGTCGCCTCCTATTGGGCCTTATTTAAGAGCCTGCAAAGGAAATAAAGATTGCCAGGAAACCTCTTGACAAGTCATCCCGTGATGACTTTCATTCCGCTTCATTGTAGCGGTTGGGTGCGCCTGCGGTGGAAGGTGACCTCACCTCCGCTCTGTGCCGAGAAACGGTAGTCCTGCCGCGATTACCATGCCACCGTCATGTAGAGGCAGGCTGCTCTTTGATCACACTTGCAAATGCTCGAGTCCAATAGCGGGGGCTCTTGTCATCCTGCTCCACCGACACACAGGTCTATGTCTGCACTAACTCCTAATGGCATCTTCCATTCCACAGTGGAACCAGAGCTCTGTTCTAAATGTTTCACAATGTTTGGTCCTGGTTCTCTGCGTCTGGTTTTAGGCCTGCCTTGTCCTTCTTTGACTCTCTCTCTCTCTCTCGCTCTCTCTCTCTCTCTCTCTCTCTCTCTCTCTCTCTCTCGCTCTCTCTCTCTCTGCTAGATCCCTCCGTCCGTCTTGCCCTCAGAAACTGCAGTTACCCGCTGGGTCCAGTGGCGGCGCGAAACAGGCCGGCACCACACAACAGCAGTGATATAAAAGGTAAGATTTGAGACCTGCTCCACATTTGGTAACCCTGCAGAAACACCAGTGAAGAGTCTTTCTTAAGCCGCTCAACACTAACACCCACTAACATCCGGCTTTTGTCTTCAGTGGGAAAGTTTACAATTGATATTAATTTATTGTATTTATCGGCTCCAGCTCCAACCGGCAGTGATGGAAACATGACAGGTGGACGGGCACATTTTTGCCCATTCTTTCGTTTGTGATGCTATGTGACGTGCGTTGCGGTGAATATATAATAAATAAATCATTATAATTCATTAACATACAAAACATACGATTAATATGTTCTCCTCAAAGCCACCAGACTCCAGTCAGACAGTCATCGATACCTACAAACCGACAGAAACAAAGTCAAACTCATCAAAACGTTCCAACGATCACCAACTCTGGTGAATGAACTCTGAATCCATCGAGTTGGATGTGAAAAGAAGCCGCTGGTAGATGCTCTCTTTAAAGCTGCAAGACTCCATTGACCAGAACAGTTGTCTGACCTCGCTGGTCATTGGAAAAAAAAACCACTTAATTCAAACTCGACAGAAACAAAACTCATCAAAACCGTCTTAGTTTGTTGTCTTTCCAATATTCCAACAATCAGAAACTCTGGTTTGAGAGTTTGAAAAAAAGAGACGGAATTAGTGACGGATAGTCAGAAGTAACCACCGCAACTTATTTCACTGTGTACGAACCCTTTCTCTGGCGCATTCATGACGTTGAACGTGACACAACAGAAAAGAAAACCGAAACACACACATGTCTAACGTTACTGGCGAAGGCGAAAGAGTCTTTCGCTTATTTGTCGGTTTTCGCGGTTTTAAAATAAAACCTTCATGCACGCTGACTTTAGTGGGAAAGTTGTCTTAGTCTGACATGAACATCTGCACAGACCGGAGCTTCAGACCTGAGACTGGTGACTCAATTAGGACTGATTCATTACAACCTTGTTATTATTTTCATAGTTCAGGCAATTGTTTCTGTCAGTGAGAATAACATGGACTCACTAATGTTGTTGAGATCTGGCAACACAGCGACATCACTGCAATGACGTATGACAGTCTGTCACGTTTCTGGACAAGAAGCATCAGCAGTAAGCGATCACACTTCATCAAGAGGATTATGGCCACAACAGCACATACAGACATAAGACCCAGGTTGTATGAAACTGGAATTTCTCTTTTAATGTCAGTGTGAGTACTTTTTGAGTTGTTTCACACCCAAAAAGGTTTGAACCGATCAAAGAGGACGTAAACTTTTTTGTTATGGATATTAAAATCAACCGCAAAAGAGTCCGCGGGTTGGCTTTGGTGCAAAGTAGTCTGATAGTCCGAGACGAGGAAAACTTCTCCCTCCATCTGTCCTGCTGTGGCCTCCTGCCCCGGGGTGGAGAGATGATCTGGCATTGTGACTCCACAGCCAGACATAAAAGGGAGGGAAGAGCTGGAGGGAGGGCAGGAGGGAGGATGAGGGTGGGGGGGAGGGGGGGGGGAGTTGGCTTTTATCATGCCTGTCTCCGTCTTTCCTCTGCACCCTGACCCCCGCGCCCCCACCCACTAGGGTCAAGGCCTCACATCCAGAGATCCACGGTCACTCGCGGTCATCCAGCAGTCAGAGTGACGCTGGATGCGTTCTCCACCAGGCACCGTGCGTTCTCTACCAGGCACCGTGCGTTCTCTACCAGGCACCGTGCGTTCTCCACCAGGCACCGTGCGTTCTCCACCAGGCACCGTGCGTTCTCCACCAGGCACCGTGCGTTCTCCACCAGGCACCGTGCGTTCTCCACCAGGCACCGTGCGTTCTCCATCAGGCACCGTGCGTTCTCCACCAGGCACCGTGCGTTCTCCACCAGGCACCGTGCGTTCTCCTCCGGGCACCGTGCGTTCTCCACCAGGCACCGTGCGTTCTCCTCCAGGCACCGTGCATTCTCCACCAGGCACCGTGCGTTCTCCTCCAGGCACCGTGCGTTCTCCACCAGGCACCGTGCGTTCTCCACCAGGCAGCGAAGTGACTGGTCCGAGTCCAGCGCTGCCATGAGCATGAAATGCCCGTTAATTAGCTGAGGAGAAACGCAGTGTTTGCTTGTCATTTCGTGTTACAGTTTCAATAAAAGAAAAAGCTTCAACTTTGGGATGTTTCCCGTTCCACTTCATCTCTGTTGGGCGGATCGCTTTCCTACTTTGTTTGCAGAATAGTTGTGAAGGAGTCGCCTCGTTTCCCTCAAAACCGATTCACTGCTGTGCAGCCGAAGATCGAGCAACAACTCCAAACTTATAACACACTTTCATCAGTCAACGATGGACAAACATCTTTAGCATTACCAATAACGTTTTGTACTGGAGCGGAGTTTTGAGTATGACAGGATCATTTTGTGATCGCGTGTTAATTGTGAACTTCAGGTGTAAAATGTCAAGTATCTGACACTGTGATTGCTGCCACTGAGATCGTGTCTGAGCACAATATAGCCGTGGAGAAGCTCTCAGCCTACTGGCAGTCGAGGGCCGGTTCCATCCAAATGACCCATTACACTACAACAATATTTCCAGTTCTGTTTCTTTCCAATATCCGTATCCCTCCTCTCCACCCACGTCCCGGTAATTGGTCAAACGGGTCTGTTGTTCTCGAGCAATGAGGTGAAGCAGCTACATCAGCTGATAAAGGAACGGGGGTCACTTCTTGTTCGAACATCGCCCCCCCCCTCCTCTGCTTAATGCTCCTTGTGCCTCAGTCGTTTTTTAAATTTTTTTTACATTCAACTGAGAGGGATCCTGTAAAAGGTGTAACTCTAACCAGCTCGGTTCCAGAGGAGACCACTCCTGCTGCCTTCTTACAGGGTGACCATGAGGCGGTGCGTCGCCGCTCTCTGTAACCGGGGCCCAAGCCAGCCTCCCCTCCTGCTCCCCTGGTCCTGACCTGTGGGAGGCACCCCCTCCTCCGGATCCATCCCCAGTGCCCGGGGAACTAGCCAGCCCAGCCCGGCCCGGCCAGCGCTCCCCGACAGGGGCTAACGTTTCAGGCTTTGAGTCAAGCCCTCCTTCTGGAGGTGATTAGCCCCAAACCCATGACAGATTCTTTCCAAGATATCCGACGCGCCATGTTTATTTTATCCGGGCTCTTTGTGTGGATGTGCTGGACATGAGTAACCCACTTGAAATGGGTATCGGCTTACATACCCAGAGAGGGGGAGAGTGGAGCAGAGCCACAAAACATTTTCTTTTAGAGGCAAAAAAATGTAGAAATACACCACCCTATTTCTTTTTTGTATCATCAAGTGTCTGGGTGCTGCAGATGTTGAAGATGTTGTGTGCCTCCAAGCGGTTTCTCCTCGTTTCGCCTCTTACTTTCCACCAACGCCTTGCACTCGCCCCCCCCAGGCTAACACACACCCCCTTCCAACCTCCTCCTTCCATCCAAACTGCGATCCAACCCCACCAAACATCCGTCCTCGAGTCAGAGGGACAGGCGGGTATATATTTTTATTTCAGCCTGGAACCCCGACCTCCTGAGCACTTAACTCGATTTCACACTTCAAGTCATCTACAAAGTCCGGCTGAAACACAATCATCTTGTTTACCATCCATCATCCAAAATAACTTAACGTCAGGCTGTTTCCCACCATTCATGTGCATTCAATTTCAGCCCCGTCTTCTCAGGGCTTCTATTTGTCTCAGGCAGCGGAGCTTCCTTCTCATGTGTTTGAGATGCACTGGAACCTGCAGAGGAGGAGGAGTACTGTTGGGCAGCAGTCTGAGTCACTCACAGAGACAGACACCAGACTAAAAACACTGCCATCCTTCTTCCACGCTGCAAATGCCGTGAAAACAAGGCTCACAAAACTGCTTTCTTGAGTCAATACAAAACCAGGTAAGGGTAGCCGCAGTTTAGCTGTTTCTAAGTCTTATGGGACAAGTTTGAAATATGTCAGAGCCAAGTTTCAGGCTCTTTAGGGCGGATTTAATACAAGACTTCATGAGAAAAACGTTTTCACAGACAATCCAACAATCCCACCTCATTCAAGATGGTTTTGCGGAGGTGAGAAGCAGAGTGCACGTCACACACTAGTTTGTTTTTAAGCACTGAGAGCTTAATACTGGTAAACAACATCTCTTGGACAGTGACTTTGTGCTTCAACTTACTTGCTGATTTACCATAATTGCTGTAGATGTGTGTGCGCACAAGTCTTAATGTGCAACACAGAATCATTACTAACATGACGGGTGTTCTCAACCCTTGTCACGTACAAATCAAGTAGTTTTATCATTTATTTATGGTTGTTTGCAGTCTGACGCTCATCAACTCATTCATGGCACCATTTCACACATTGTTAAGGGTCGGCACTTTGCTGCGGGCCTCCTCCTCCTCCTCCTCCTCTCTGATAGTATGTCAGAGCTCTCCCCTCAGCAGGGACCAGATCGCCTAATGTGCTTAAGAGCCTCTCTTAACAGGCGTGACTCCTACAGCCCCCCCCCCCCGATGTCCTGGAGGAGCACTGGAGGGGGTTCAGGAGGTTGGAAGGGGTCAGGAGGGGGCTTTCGTGGAGAGTTCAGAGAGGGAAAGTGAGAGGAGAGTCTCCGTGCTACTGGAGTGCAACATGAATGTGACATAGATGTGTGTACATCCCCCCTCTGATGATTTCATATTCAGCATCAGTCTTCCTTTGTAACCGTTAAACTATCCGTACAGGATCCTATGATAATGAATGCCGACATGGCACACAAGCCTTGTTTGGAGTGCAGCAGATGACCAAGTTGCTGTTTAAAAAAAACCTATTGCTCTGAGTGTTTTTTTCTCAACTGCCCGTTCCCCGTCACTCTGTGTGTTTCTGAGCTTTGGGAAGTGCAAGTAGCCACTTTCTGGCCTTTGCTGCCCCGGGGGGGGGGGGGGGGGGGAGGGGAGCATCTATCACTGGACATTTTTAGTGGGGCTTCTCAATTAACCCATGAAAACTGTAAAACTTTTTTTACAGCTCAGTAAAAGCAGGTAAATGACTTAAATAAATGCATCATTAGTTCCAGCATCGGCCTGTCCAAAGCCATTATCAGTTCACACCCATCCACGGCAGCCTGACTGTCAGCGCAACATAAATGTTTACTTTGAATTACGATCTTATTATGGGATTTCAGCTTCGCTCGTACATCAGCGGCCTCTCGGACGTCTTTCTTTAACAAACGGTTGGAACATTGCTTGGATTACATTTTTACCGAAGAACCACAAGCTCCAGCAATTGTCGGAAAAAGCAGATCATCTCCCGTTGCATCTTTCAGCAACTTTAAACGCATTATAATATAATAACACCCCAGAGTCCTCCAGACACATGCACCACCTTCAGCCCAAACGTAAACACCGGGAGCTTTGACCACTGACTCTCCCCGTGCTGGGAACCCTGGCCGGCTGTGATTCCAGTGAAGCACGTCAGACGTTGCTGCAGGTCAGAGCTGTTTATTTGTTAAGCATGTTAACACAAATCCTTTACTACAGTGTTGATTGAGCCTCTTGTCATTTCCAACCTTCACCGATTAAGCAGCGCACTCGTTCTTTACTGCCGTTGTCATCAGGGATGTTATTTCACTGACCGAAAAGAAAAGAAAGACATGGCATGTGACGTAGATTTGTTTTCTGTGGTCGCAGGTCGCGAGGCTGAGCCGGGCCTTCAGCGCGCAGAGAAGCTGGAGCGAGTGAAGCGGGAACGAGCTCAGCAGTGGCTGCGGACCCGGGCTGCTCCTCCTGACAGGGACTCAGAGGGGTGAGGCAAAAGGTGTTGCTGTTGAGGTCAGGTGTTTAGATGTGCGTCTCTGTTATTTCACAGCGAGCTTTGTGGATTGTCCTGCGTAACTGAGCCATTGTTTCTGCTGATGAGCTTTATCAAAATCAAACATTTGAATGCTCTGAGCAACACGAATGTACTTGTTTTATTTCAAAATCTTGAAATACACGGATAGTTTTCATCTCAAAAGTTGAACCTTCTTCATGCACATCAACAGTCCAAGTAACAGCAGACCCTTTTACAGCTGACGTCATCAGAAATATTGTAAAATATGTTGGCAGCGGAAGTGAGGTTATTCCCCAGCCATCCAGAAGAGTCAGCACGCTTTAATAGCTGCACGCTATTCAACGTGTTGACTACCACTTGACAGATAAAACTCGATAAAGCTCTGAGTCCATGTCACGGTGCTGGACGTTCTGTACATGACCACAGATAACGTGTGACCTGCAGCTCGTAATGTCTCGCTGTAACTTTACACGCTAGGTCTCTCCACCAAATACGTGTATTTATCGGCTCACTAAATATTCCACGCACTCATTCGGAGCACACGGATCTGGAAAGTCAATTTGTTGAGGTTGCGTTCACCATCTTTGGTGGTGAACGCCCTTGCATAGCATGACAATGTATTGCACTCCGCCGTGCTTCCGTAGCCAAACTTATAGACGTCATCACGGTTTACAAACTGTAAAATGGTCTCTCAGAAAAACACATTTTTGAGTCAAGAGAGACTTTTTTTATTTCTAGTCATTACTTTTAAAAAGCGGTGGGTGTTATTATTGCAGTATATTATTGTAGTATGTGTCAAAATTGAATTATTTGTTCAGTGCTGAATCCTTTTTTTTATGCCGAAGGGCAAAGTACCAGCAAAGCAGCCAAAGCGATAGAGCTGGCACATCAACGTGTCTGTGACGGGCAGTGAGCATGTAGGCCTGTAGGCCTGTGCTGCCCTCTATACAAGTCATGAAGATGAGCATGCACCTCATCCGTGTTCCTTTTGTGTGTCGGAGGTAATTGCATCAAACTGAAAAGGGGAAACTGCTGAATTGATCTGAAAATGTTTGTATGTTTTTTAACGTTATCTTATCCTCAGCGTGCATTTCTTACCGGAGATCAGCTCAGACGTCCTGAATGGAGGCAGAGTGCAGCTCGTGGTGAGTTCACCCCCCTCTCGTTCCCCCCTGCAGTTCATTTCGGAGGGGGGGGGGGGGAGTTGCATGTAGGCGACATTATGCAGTATTTACATTCACCAGTCAGTCATGTCCTGCGCTGTAGGTTCCCTCTCCTGGAGCCTGTCTCATCAGCTTCCATTTAAATGAGGGGGGGGGGGGGTGGAGGTTAGTCTGAGGTTTAGCTCCACAACGACACTTTCAATTGGATCAACGAGCTGCAATTTCTTCATTTTGCTTGCAGAAACCCCAGTGTCACTTTGGAGCAGTTCTCCTGGACCCGTGAACGATACTGATGCTCGCGAGGTCTTTGAAGTCGGGGGAACTGCAGGTCTCCCTGCGCCGTTATAGAGCAGCTTGAGTTATGATCACTGGCAAGAGGAGCCCCCCCCCCTTCCTCCTGTTTCGTAGATATGTTCAGACTGCATAGCTGCCAGTTGTTGGATGTTTTTAAATTTTTTTGTTTTTTAAAAATGCCGGACTGCTTGTGTGACACGTTGGGGGCTCATTCACGCGTGTTTTGTGTGTTTCTGTGTGTGCAGGCCGACCCGGGATACACAGCGCGTCCACGTCACGCCAGCGGATCGCAAGCCGACGACAGTTCAGCTGCCCGGCCCTGCAAAGAGCACCGTTATCCTCGCACACACTTCTTGGGTCCCGCAAGTGAGTCTTGTGAACTCCACAGCTGTTTTTCGACACAGAATGTAATCTGTTACTGGAAACTTTGTACAAACCCCCCCCCCAAAAAAACATTCAGGAAATGTTCTGAAGACTCAATTATCCTCTTAACGTAGATTATTATTTTTTTTTTTGCAGATGCTTCATTTTTTAACGAGTTTTATTTTTTTACTTGTCAGAAAATATTACATATACACTAATATGTACACTATATATATGATTTATATGTAACAGTATTGTTAGACAATATATCCAGTACATATTGTACACGTTTTATAAACACTCATTAATCAGCTGAACTGACATTTGAGCCCAAGCCAAACCTTGTCAGCAGTTTCATGCTTAAACCCAAGAAATCACAGACTGTGACTCGAGCTGCAAAGATGAATCAATAAGACGTCAACTATTAAACTAATTGCCGACTATTTTGAAAATTGATTAATCGGCTTGAATAATTATTTAATGAAAAAAAACATTTTTAACCATCATCTGACGTTTTATAGACCAAACAACTAATCGATTAATCAAGAAAATAATCGATGGTCGCATCCCAAATCGTGATTGGATGTCTATTTTTGTGTGCACGTGTGTGTGTGTGTGTGTATACCTTTACATCCAGCATATGCGTGTCCAGATGTTTCTATGTTTGCACACTTGCACCCATGGGTCTCGGGTCACACAGACCCCAGACCGAGCCGAGCCAGGGATAAAGGCTGCTGCTTATTCAGCCTAGACTGAGTCCACCGGTCGGCTGCTTTGTGAGGGGGGGGGGTGGGGGGGAGCCACGAGGTCGGGCCGGGGACAGAGTGCCGTGAATTTCTCCTCTGACAGGAAACGGGCAGGAGAGAAAAAAACAAGTCCTTTCAGTGAAGCATGACTGGCCCTTCTGTCAGGAGAAGTGGAGCTCAGGAGCTTGAGTGACAAAGATGCTACTGACAGGCCGACGGCAGATGACCACATTAAACAAGCCCAGGAGTCCGAGTGAAGGAGAGCCCTGTCCCCGTTAACGAAGCCAAATTGGATTCCGGTGATGATTTCGGAATGATTTTCACGAGGTGCAGCAGCAGCAGCAGCAGCAGCAGCAGCAGCGAGTGCCGTCATGCTAAGCAGGCGGACTGTTGTCGTCCTCAGGAGGAAGGCCGGAGAGAATCACAGTCTCTTTGTCCGCACCGACGAAAACACCACTTATCAGAGTTGTGCAGGGCAAATTGAAATATGAATGTATGTGTAAGACGAGAGCTTTTTCCTCAAAAAGCCAATTAGGTATTTGATCAACTTGGAGAGCACATCTAATGGTCTCTGTGCTACGTCATCAGAAACCCATCGTATCAGAGGAAATGGGTTACTTGGGTGAAATTGGGGAAAGAAATCGAAACCTTTTCAAGTCAGCCCACATGAGCCTGTAAAGGAGGGAAACTAAAATCATTTATCCAACTGCTTCTGAAGTGGCACGCATACATCAAAGTCAAGGTTTAAAGTGAGACGGTTCACTTCGCTTGCCGTCGCAGTAAAGACGACATAAATACTCTGTAACCCGTTGTAACGCGATACCCGCCGCTTGCTGGGACGGTGCCATGAAATGCGTTTCCAGGCCCCAGAAAATATTTTCATTACGTGTGCAGAGGAAACCGCTTAAGTTGCATATCTGCCCCCTCAATTTTGTCCGCCGTTCAACTCTAATAGGAGTGAAATGGATGAAAAGTATTTATTTTGGTCACAGCGGTCGGGTCAAATGTGTGGCCATTTTTGTCATTGCCGTACATCTCATGGCATGACTGCACAAAGCGCGTTGAAATTGGCAACACGTGGTTTTCGCACTCGGTTTTTGATTTGGAACAGACAATTGACAACAGACAAAGTATTTTAATAAACTAAATTTAGCTGGCCTGACATATCTGGAAATAAACACAAAAGACTACTTGGCACAAACCTCGAGGAGCGGAAAGGCATTACAGCACGACGAAGATGAAAAAATGACAAAACTAGAGCGGTGGGAAGACTCGTGAGTGGATGGATATTCTATCCAGTGGGCCAGCTGTGCAGATATTCGGAGCCGGGTCAGTACCTGCGATGCGTCCCCCCCCCCCCCCTCCCTCCTCCAGAGCCCTCCTCCAGAGCCCTCCCCCGCCGCGTGGCTCCCTGTGTGGCGGCGGCCGCGTGGAGACCGCCGTCCTGGGCCCGACACGTGGAATGCATCATGCCCGGTAGAAGCGCTGCCTTTGTACTGTGTGTTTGAAAAGCTTTGTACTGATCCCCAGGTGGAATGGAAGGGGCCTCTGATACGGGAGTCGGAGCACGCAAACACGAAACTCACCTGCTCGGACTTAAGTCTTTACAGTGAGATTAAACATCGCGTCGTCTCGAGTCTCCGGAGACGAGAGAACAAACTAAAGTCAGAATTTGATTCATTCGAGGTCAGAAGCTGTAAATAACTTGTTGTTGGGTTTGAGCAACAATCTGTGTTTGCTTGAAATCAATAAAAAAGCTTCTGGATTTAGTTACCCAACATGAAATATGTTGCACAAAATCAGACTTTCATGACTTCCATGATGGACAGCACAACACCACCAACATTTGGACCCCCAGGGTGAAATGCTCATGTCAAGAACTAATACATTCCTTCAACGACAGCTGTTGCAACGGTTTATTTTGAAAGGCTCCTTCCTCTGGAAACCTTTTTATGATATTGACTATAACCCCAATTATGAAGGACCCTAAAAATGGCTGAGCGGAAATAAAGAGCCGGCCTTGTCAGCAAAAATCGTGAGTGGATAGCATCAAATACGTCATTTTAAAATTGCACAAATTGTACGAATTACCGTTTGAAGTCTGTGACGGATTGAGTTCACGCTGCTCGGTTCACGTGTGAGATATTGACACATTTTCCATCCACGTCTCCAGGAAACGAGGTTCCATCTCCTCGACGGGTCGCCTCCGCTCCGTCTAAAAGGGAGCGCATCTCCTACCGAGACAACCCTGTCCAATGGAGCGCCGGCTGGGGAGGGGGCAAGAAGAGGGACAAAGTCAACAACCACGAACCCGACAACATCCAGAGATACATGTGACATTCAACCCTCTTCTGATACGTATCCCTAGAACGCAGCATTTCTTAAATATATGTGCATGTCCTTCAGGAGAGCATCTTTTTTTGTGTTCATAAAGCTATTTTACTGCCTGCGCTAACCTGCAGCTGCTCTTTTTACACTGAAAACTCGAGCTCTCTGTCCTGAACATTAATTAAGAGCAATAGGACCTCGACCAGCCCAAATATCTTCAGGCAGTTCCATTGTGTTGATTCGGCTCAAGTAACGCTGCCTGGACGTGATCGCAGGCCAACCAGCAACAAAACCCGCGGAACTAAACGACGCGCTTCTTATGCAAATGGAGGCAGGAAATGAGAACCAGCCGGGCTCAGCGCCAGCTTTCAGACGTGGTTGCCAGGTTGGCGACCAAGCATCAACTCTTGGTCGCCGAAACTGAAAATATGGTCGCCGATTTTAGTCACCTTCTCTTTTGAGTGATTAAGATACTTTATGCAGTGAGATTAATAATGAAAACGTGTGTTGTACATGCTTGGCGGTATAACTTTACTTTCCGTTTTTTCATCCGGCCCTTTCTCAGCTGAATACATTTGCAGATTAGTTTGTGATGATGACGGTTGACGGTTGCGAGAACGCACCAACGCACGCGTCACGTTGTCTGGTTCCGATTCCGAATATTACTAATGCAACAAATATTTTCAAAGTATTTTTTTACATGCGGGCATGGGTTAAAAAGTGGTTTCCACTGCGACCAAAGGCCAAGAATGGGTTGCCAGTTTCTCAAAATGGTTGCCCCTGCAGCCTGGCAACCTTTACTGCAGAGCCCTGGCCAGGAGGACCTCTTCATACCTGTGGATTCATGTTTCTTTAGATGCTGAACTGTTTCTCTGCTGGTTTACTGGGAAGAGACTCGCTCTTTCCACGTCTTCTGCTCTCTTAAGGGTAAAGTGTAATAAAGCCCGGAGATTTAAGTGCAACTTCCCCATTCTGCGGCTAAAGTTTGCTCCTGCTCGCCAACTGAAAATGACTGCTATTACGGGCCGAGCACAAACATTGGTGTTAGAATTAGAAGGATGTTTTCGTGGATCACAATGGCCTTGTCTGTGTATTTGAATTGGTAGAGCTAAGGCGTCCGTCCGCAAAACACTGGCCGACCGGAGGCGGTGAACCTCAGGCTTGGAGGTTCCTCGCTGGCCCCGCCGCCTGGAAATGATAACTTCATGAATGTCAAAACAAATAGTCGGAGCTGCAGAGTGGCTCCCTGGCAGGAAATGCATGCCTGTCTGTTTACTTTCCCCGCTATCGTTCGCTTGCACATGTCTGGAGGGCGTGTTTTGACGGTACGCGAGCTGACGGTGGATCTTCGTCTTGGAGAATGCCGTTTATGCCAGAGGTGCCGTGGTCCTTCCCACTCGGGGGGGGGGGCTGTTGTGAAACTCAAGAGCACTGCCGTCCATCAGGGGGAGACCGGTTCTTGAGGCTCTCTGGGGGACATCGAGGGGGTCTTTTCTCTGTCATTACAAAACGGCGATACTGCATAATTCAGATTTTTTGATTTTGCATGTAACATGAAAAGACGGGTGAAATAAAGTTTGACACAAGTTCAGATTTGTCCCGGCTTTCAGAGCTCTTCTCTCCAACCACTGCTTGGGAAATGACATTGTTAAAAGCCATCGTCCACCAGTCTTCATTACATGTGTTTACTTTTGGGTTATGGGTAAAATTATATGTAACCCAAGACATCCACAATCCATTGCCTGGTGAAATGAGCGCTCCACCGCATAGATAAGATGAAGAATGCCCCTCTCAGCCCACGCGGCCCTGCCAGCCTGACCTCAAGTCAGCTAATGTTGTCGGATGGAGTCTGGCGGTGAGAGGTTCGGTATCCAAACATCCCTCCAAGTGCTTCCTTCAAACGCATTGAGGCACCATGACAGTGTGCTTGCAAGTTTCAGCTACAACCTTTGCTGACCGTTCTTTGAACGAGGCAGCCATCGGTTTCCATTCATTTCTGATGTACACTGTGATCAATTACACAACTCAAGCAAGTCACTTTCAGTGTAACATAATGCATTTTACGAGGTATGAAAAGGACGTAACTTTGACAAAAATGAACGCAGACAAACAGCTTCAGCAAGTTTCACGAGTGATATCATATGATTAATGGAAGCCAGTTGCTGCCTTTGAAAATAAGAAGAATACAACAGTGCTGCTTTACAAAGTGACCAGCTGTGATGTAAAGTATAAAATAAGTAAATATTGTGTAGTTTGTGTATACAGCACGTCATACAGTACGAACTGAAATTCAGAAAAAGTAAGGACAAGTATATATTTATTATTCAGTGATTTGGATCGGAGGGAAATCATTTAAACAGAACATTTTCGTTGTGTAACGTATCGGAGATGTAAGTCAAATACGTCAGCATGTGAAATGACTTTAACTCCAAATCCCACAAATGTAGCGATAAAGAAGAACGACACAAGAGACACGAGGTCTTTCCTCGCTTACTTCTGCCTCGTGACACAATTAGCCAGCTCCTCCAGCCGAAGTAAAGACAAAATGGATATGAACTCAGAGGAATGTTCAAGCCCTCCTTGAAATGTGAAACCAAGTTATAAAGAAATCGAGGAGTAAACTCACACGAGCAGAAAGTGTTCTGCGCTGGACTCTGGTAAAAGTCGAAGCTAATTTATTCCCTCCAACGACAACTGCTGGCTTATAAAACAGACGTGGATGAAAACAGGTCCGAGTCGCTCTTTACACTCAGCTGAGAGCAGGACTGATGCCACAGGAAGCAAGTCTTAGAAAGCCACCTCGAGAGGTTTGTAAAGCAACTAAAGAACAGAATCGCTTACATTTCTCAATTAACTACAGAATCACTTAACTGATCAGCTGATAAAGAGCTGGTCTCTGGTATTTAAGAAAGTGAAAGTACATCTGCATTCATGTGTCTACAGACGTATTTTATATACGTGTTAGAAAATGTACAGAATTTGAATTTACATAAATGAACCGTGAAATATATCTACACAACTTTTTAAAATCTCCTTTTTTTGTGACAATCCAAACTTTCAATCGTGTTTTTATTCAAGTTTCACTGATCTGATAGAATTGAGTTTCTGTAGCGGTGTCAGTTGAGATGATTGTATGTTTGTCTAGTTTCTGTTTAAATGTTAAACGTTTTCTCTTTGCTACTGGATTCAAAGAATTAAATAAAAACAGTCGTTGCTTTCACCCTTTATTGCCCCCGTACAGTAATAGGTACTTTATGTGTTTGTACTTCTGTTGATGAATGTTATTTTAAATCATTTCAAAGCTAAAACAAAGCGGTCATAAAGGCTTCAGTTCTAAATCTGTTGTGTATTTTAAAATGCAATCACACAAATAAACATTTTAATGTCAGTGGTCATTTATAAATGTGATGGTGTGTGCGCTCACCTCGCCTTTCCTGATTTTTGCAGTTCTTTTCGTGGTTATATGAGAAAATTCTTCTTTTTATGATCATTTCATCGTTAAAATTAGCTCTAGCCTTGTGCCGCAGCATCTGGATTTAGTTCTGGTTTCGGTCACAGGTGACTTGTACAACAACTCGACATGAACCCGATGACTTCAGTGGAGCGACGGAGAGCTTTGTCAGCGACTCCTGAAAAACAAATAGAAAAGACAAACGACCCAAAATGAAATCAAACTTTTTCAAGCACAGAATCTGCTGCTTTCACTGTTTTTAGTCACTCGGCTTTGTGACCCGAATGTCCCGCGGACTCAAACGACACCAAGCCCCAAAAATGTGGTGGAAAATAAACTCTGGCCTTTTGTGTGTGTGTGTGTGTGTGTGTGTGTGTGTGTGTGTGTGTGTGTGTGTGTGTGTGTGTGTGTGTGTGTGTGTGTGTGTGTGTGTCGTGTCGTGTCTACAGCCAACGTTTTGAAGACACTTGAATAGATTGAATTAGGCTTTGGGCATCATGATGTCATGTCTCTGCCTTCTGAAGCGGCCTCATGGTCCTGGCTCGGGTTGTGTTGGACTGCGATCACTCACATTGAGACTGAAAAATGAATGATAATTAGCTCGGCTCAGTCATATTTTGACCGAGACGATTGCCGTACGTAATGTCACAACAAACTGGCAGCACATGATTGTTCTGTTGAAAGTGAGGCTGAGGATCTTTCCAGGTGGCTCACATGACACATTGGCTGCAGAATTGAGAGGATTGGCGTCGACTGATGGGCCTAAAGGTGGCCGAGCCCGCCAACGTCACAAAACCACGCAGCGACTATTGTGGCGGGAATTTCCAGCCGAAAAGACACGCGCACCACACCACAGTGAACTTTTCACATTTTCTCCTCAGCGTGAGCCAGCGTAGCGAGGTCATAGAAGCCCAAATAAGACTCCCGCCCCCTGCTCCTTAAGAGCACCTCTGTTTATTGTTCATTTTTTCTTCTTCTCCCGTGGCACCGGGAAGCTGCAGGTGACTGCCACTGACCCCAGAGCGAACCAAAGCACACGCACGGTGTGCATTGCAGGTGGCGAGGCTCGTGGGTGGAGATGTGGATGGCGGGAGATGGGCCTTAGGTTCCCGGTAACACGATTCCTCCAATAAGAAGAAATAGAAGAACCTCGCTCTCTGTCCTTGTGTGTGTGTGTGTGTGTGTGTGTGTGTGTGTGTGTGTGTGTGTGTGTGTGTGTGTGTGTGTGTGTGTGTGTGTGTGCGCTCCTGAGGGCCGCTGGGTTCAATGAAACTCTGCTTTCCTGCATGAGGAAGACTTCTGGTCTTTAATTCAAGCAAGAAAAATTTACAGGACTTTCATAATGTCAATTCAAACCTTCATTTGATGTGATTCATACTGTAATTGTTTTTTTTTACAACGGATAAATTGACAAAGTTTGGAGAAATATCTCTGGAACTGTTCAGCGAGCAAAAGGGCAGTGAATTGTTTCATTAAGCAGCATGGTTACGGATAAAGCTTTTGTTGCAACCGCAAAGAAACGACTCTTGTTGTGCACACGAGTTTACTCCTCACGTCACAGAAAGATGAGCCTGTGCAGCTATAACTGTCTCCATCCTAAAGCCTTCTCCTGCCTCCTCACAGCCTCGGACCAGATGCTGAAGATGTGAAATCATTTAGTTAACAATCACGCTCCCTTCAAGAATAGTAACAGTTGCTGCTGCTGGAAATGAATGTGTCAAGACCACCGATAAGAGCATTTATATGCATGTGTAAGTATACGTGTGTATATATGTATATATATATATATATATATATATATATATATATATATATATATATATATATATATATATATATATGTATATATATATATATATATATACATATATATATATATGTTTGTATATATCTCAATGATAATAATAATAATATTTTGTTATACATCTTCTTTTTCTTGTCCCTTATTCTTGGTCTTTGGGCTTCATGACTCCAGAGACTTGCTGAAATCCCTTTTGTATTCTGTGGAAGCATTTATGTTTTTTAAATGTGTTTCTTTAATCTTTGTTTCATATCTCACTGCTTAATGTAATGTTGTGCAAAAAAAAACAAATGGATCACAAAGAGGATAAAATGATTAATAGTTTTGCAAACATGTGAGCCAAAGCGCGAATTTCATCCAGGATACAAACTACAATTGGTGGATAAACATGCGCCAAACTATCGAAGATCGTTGGCGTTAGATTCTCACAAAACGAGTTTAAATAAAGGATTGAACATCTTTAACATGTTCCTGTGCAACTCGGACAGTGATTCAGATGAAGACGCAATGGACACGAACGAAATCTACATTTGAAGCCTCTGAACATCTGAACATCTCATATTTATTTGTCAAAATATCAGGACTCAAAAAACATTCTTCATTAATATAATATCTTGACTGCGAAGTCTGAAGCATGGGTGCACGTGTTCATAACGACTGGATTGTGTAAACTAGGCTATATATTTCGTAATAACTAAAGAAAGATATATATGTTAAGCTGCACACGTTTTTGTTAAACTACCAAAAAAAAACCTCACAATGAAACGTTAAAAGGGGATTTGCTTTCTTACACAGATGTGTAAATGTTGAATTTGTGACATATTTTAAATATATGATTTAACAAACATGGGAGGGCCGACTTATTAAAAATACAAATCATCAGTTTGCCTCTAACACAAAGGTTATAAAATAACAATCGGAACAGAATAAAGTAAACGTGTTGTGTTTTTAGAGCGTTTTCTTCACTTCATTCCGGAAGCAAACACGATAAACTCCCCAAAACCGAAACGATTGAACGGCAGAGATCCGATTAAATCCCGTTTAAAGTCTGAACGTGCAGCTGTAGATACACCACCGCCTCGTTCTGGATGTCTAAACATGTTGTAAATTAAAGTCACTTTTGATTGTTGTGCGGCTGCAGAACCACTGTGAACTGCTGCCGGGTTCGGGTTCTGGGCGTGGGAGGAGCTGGGTGCCGTTACGCACAGAGGAGGGGAGCGCAGAGAGGAGCGCATTCTCTTCGGGGCTATAAAGACGTTGCGGCTTCAAGACGGAGCAAATTAACTCCATTGGCGAATTATTGCATTACAAAAGTCATCGGTGCGTGACGGCGATTAGTTTATTTTCTTTCTTTTTTCTTTCTCTTCTCATGGTGACTTTTGATTAAAGCGGATTTGGGGTTAAGATGATGGAGTATATGGATGATAAATTTGCGTTGAAGAGCCAAGCGATGAAGGCCAGCGATTACTACATGGACCAAGTCATGGAGAGCCTGGAAAGCACGCAGTACTTCAGCAAGTCCTCCCCGAAATGTGTGCAGGCCTTCGGGCTTCAGAGCGGCGAGCACCGCTCCTCGCCCTGCGGAGACCAGAACGGTGCGTAAAAGCTTTTTTTATTTCACCTTTTCTTCATCGATATTGCAATTTTACCGGAGTTGATGTGTTAAAGAGAAACAACTGTGGAAGATTTAATATCCAGTAGTTTCTCTCTCTTTTCCATCCTAAACTTTTCTGATGTTTCATGGAGGTGTTTCGTTTGCAAATATTTTATGTTTTTGCCATTTTTCTTTTTTTAAATATGAAAGACAATTGAGCATGAAGCACTTAAAGCATGAACTTATATTTCTATATAATTAATTTGTATTTTCACATGTATTTTTAAGCTGCATTTACAATATAATGGCAGGCCATCAAGATGTATTATTATTAATTTATCACTTGTTCATTCCAGCCAATTACGGTGTACCAAAGACAGACGAGGACCCTTTGCACACGGACCTCGTGAGGCCGATGGACAGCTGTTGCACCTTGCGGGCGTCGCCGGTGACAACCGGACAGGAGAAGACTGATTTGGACGACATGGGGGACAAGTGTGACAGTAACGTGTCCAGCAGCAAGAAGAGGAGACACCGGACGACCTTCACCAGCGCGCAGCTGGAGGAGCTGGAGAAAGTCTTTCAGAAAACGCACTATCCAGATGTTTACGTGAGGGAGCAGCTGGCCATGAGGACGGAATTAACGGAGGCCAGAGTGCAGGTTATTAAGAGTCGTATTTTGTTAACGTTCACTGATGGAGACAATAAATCATAAAATAACGAAACAAGGGCTGACGACAATACACGTGGAGCAGTGCGCTATGCGTAAAATGGTGCTCATATAAACACACCACAAACATATTTAAGAAATAAAACACATCTGTTGATTAAAAATACTTTTTTTCCCACAAAAGCAGTGCAGAAGGATTCATTGTAATTTCAGGCTGCTGCTCTTCTTTTCCAAACAGATTATTTTGCCAGAACTTGGATTTATGGACTTATTTTCAAAGCATGCTGCCACTTGGTATTTTGTCAAAAAATTCACATTTATTTCCACTGATTTTATTTGTCTAATTTTATTTAATTTCCTTCTAGGTGTGGTTTCAGAACAGAAGAGCAAAATGGAGGAAACGAGAGCGCTACGGGCAAATCCAACAAGCCAAAACTCACTTTGCAGCCACCTACGATTTATCAGTGTTACCGCGGACCGACAGCTACACGCAGGCAAGTTTGGATCGACGTTTTTCTAACACTTAAGGATTTTAGTGTTGATGTCAAAATAACCTCTGGTGGGAATTTAAATGTATTTAAGAGGAGAAACTGTTTTTCATGCACTGGTCAGTTTTGAGAATATTTAGCTTCGATGAAGTCTTCTTTCACACTAATGTGCAAAGAAAACATCGAAATACTTTTTTTTTACTACTTTGTCTGTTTGCTTCCGTGGATTTATTCTCAATTCACCATAAATTAGCATTAGATAATGCCTCATTTGCATATTTACAAATACAATTTCAGAAAACTTGTTATACAAAAAACAACTGATGTCAGTAATCAACCGAGGACGTGTCATGGTGATTTCTATGAGTTCATGTTTGACCCTATATTCACCTGTAGAGTCTCTAAATGTCTGTAATGGAACTAAACGTCTCTTTGAAGACGTTTCCTCTCAATGAGTTTGTTCTCAGACTCTGATGATAAATCTCCACTTCAGCAGCTCTTACATTCACCAACCTACACTTTCATTCCTCTCTAGACGCTGAAGGTTCACACAGAGGGGTTTGTTCACACATCACTCACAGACTCATTTATACAACATATCCCTAATAACATGAACAAAACATATTTTTTAAATGGCTTTCATGATATTATCTGAATTATGGATTAAAGAGATATCCAAAACTCCTTCTGTAAAAAAACATCGACTGTTATATGTGTCAACAAAATGAAACAAGAATTTTAAACCTGGCTTTTCTGCTCTGTGAATCTATTTAATAAGAGAATGCCTCATTTACATATTTAAACGTTTTATCTTATAATTCAGATGTTAGCCCTAACCTGCAGTGTCTCCCCTTATTAAAGCATGGCGGACGCTGATAAGACCTCTCCTATAATACTCAATTTCCTCGAGCCACAACAGATGAATGCTCGTGTCAGCATTAATCACTGCATGTCACAGCCGCTCTATTAATCACCTTTTATGAAGCCCGTCTTCAGATAAGAGGCTCGGCCTCTGATTAGAGCGCCTGTGAGGTGTCCCGGCTGAGCGAACGGCCTTATATCACCTTTCATGTTCGCTGCACATTTGTCTTGCTGCTTCGGACAAAGGTCGGGTACGAGATGAGGTGAGAGGAGACGCAGCGTGTCAGTTGTGTCTGTCAGAAACATGAGATTGGGCCTCCCAGTGCTGTGCAGCCTTTTTGGGGTGTTTTTCAGATGGCAAAATGCAGCTCCTCATGGGGCGTGTGTGAACGTATATGTTGAATTGAAAGAGGTAGAGGAGTTGCAGCTCTTCTACGCCCTGGCTCAAGACCAGGTCAGAAATGTGCTGGACTGCCTGGTATTTTCTCCGCACATGTTTCTGATCGAGTCCTCCACAGTCTTACACCCTCTCTCCCAGCTGATCCACATTACCCTCATTAAACGGACCGTCCTGCTGCCAGCGGGTGTTTTTGTGTCTCCCTGAACACAGTGGACATTGATTGCATTCTTCTGGGTTTTTAAAGTGCTTTATAATTTGGTTTGTTTGAGGTTTTGGCTGATATTATTGTATTTTCGGGGGGGGGTTAAGACTGAAGTCCTGCTCGTGGATGGCACATGATGCCAGGAACATGCTGGCAAAGCTGATTCTCCAGCTGCAACCTTATTTACGTGCAACAACAGAAGTTGATTTAACTGTTCGAGTTGACTTTGCTCTTCATCGCCACCCTGTAGGTTTGTGCTGTTTGTTCACATCATGTGAAAGCTATACTTTGGCAGAAAGACGTTTTCCTGTGCTAACCAGTAACCGCTTGGTTCAGTTTATAGTTTTGCAGTTTTCCAAATTTTTTTGGAGCATTTATTTTGGTTCATTTTTATTTTTTCTTAAAATATAATGTTGTGTGGGGGAGAAAGCTACAGTGGCACATTGCGTTGGCTTGGTTTTGATCAGATGCAACGAAGGAAGAAGTACTGCATGCTATTCACATGCTGCTTTCTTACGCTGGCTCTCTCAAGTCTGATTGAGATCCTGGCAAACGAAACCAAATGAGAAACGTCAGCGTGAGTGAAGTCATGTATGTGACGGAGCTGCAGTTCAGTCTGCGTTGACAGCTTAAAGAAGGACATGCTGTTCTTTAGACTCCAGCTCTACAAACCTGTCATGTGCTGTTCACCGTTGACCAGATGGACTTTATCTCCTCTCGGCCCTCTCTGTCCCCTCTGGCCTGTTTGCTCTAAGATCATCTGAAAACATGCCAACAGAGGCTGTATGACACTTTGATGACGGATTTGAAAAATGATAAATCATAAAATGACCTCCACCTTTGGAGTTGTTTGGATCCGTGTGCATTCATTCAGAGTTTGAGACGATTACCTTAACGGGTCACTGTACCCCTCAAAGAAGCTCACCTCCTGCTCCTGTTTTATATGTTATATGTTGATAGTTTTTATTTGTCCAGATTTTGAGATGTCTTTCTCTGATACAATGGAGGCGAATGACATTTCATAATTTAGGTGCCTAATTCTTGAAGAAAAATCACCAAACAAAAACTAAACCAGAGCAATATGACTTTAGATTTGTAGCTCCCGCTGTACAGAGATTTAGTTTCTAAATTTCATTTTTGTATTATTTAAATGCTGCTATAAACTACATCTGTTCTGTGTGACAGAATAATCCAAATCAAAACACTTACTAGTTATTTCTGAGCTTTCAAACACATGTCACAGTCTTCATCAGCCAATGGAATGATTGAGGTGATATTCAGGGTTTAAACTGTATATGTGTAAAGCTTTACTTATACTTCAAACAGCTGCGTAGAACTCTTTGTGTGTGTTAAACTATCAGTCTGTCATAACTGATATTCGTGCTCAGTGGATCCTCGTGAAATGAAAGTCATCCTCCCCAGTGTGTAAAGCCTCTTTTCACCCAACAGATTCCCACCAACCTGTGGCCGAGCCCGGCTCCCGGCGGCCCCGTGGTCTCCTCCTGCATGCTGCCCCGAGGCTCCCCTCCCTGCGTCACCTCCTACTCCCACTCCCCCCGTCCGGCCGCCGGTGCCGCCGAGCACGGCTACGTGGGCTTCCCCAATCAGCAGAACCAGTTCGGCCACGTGTCCCTCAACAACTTCTTCAGCGCAGACTCCCTCCTCACGCCGCCCGCCAGCGGTCACCACGCCTTCGAGACCAAGCCCGAGTTCGAGAGGCGCTCGTCCAGCATAGCCGTGCTGCGCATGAAGGCCAAGGAGCACACGGCCAACATCTCGTGGGCCATGTGAGCGTGTGCATGTCTGGAAAGTCTGGATCAGAATAGATATTTTTCACACATTTTCCAGTTTGTACCAAGAGGGGGAAATGCCCAAAGAGTCTGAGATCCTATTCAAAGCGAGCGGTTTGTCGCCCGCAGTGCAACATCTACAGATTAGATATCAGCTGTGTTGTTGTGAAGCTTTGGAGTGACGGGGCCGATTTCACCATTCAGCTGCCCGGCTGTTTAGATCTGACCAAAATGTTGTCGACTGAGTCAAGAAAACGCGGTCAGGATAACGTACGTTAAATGGAAAATGTGGATTTGTGGTTAAATGAAAGTAAATAAGCTCAATAATGTGTGATAGACAATCAGCTGTGTTTGTGGTCTGAGGCAGATCTACAGTAAGGTGGACTGGATGTTATCTTTAAAATACTCAGACAATCAAGTGGTCAAAGACACTTACAGCTACAGTCGGGTGACTTTAATGAAATTTACTTTATGTCACATTTGCTCAAACTGTCCTTACATACCGACAGTAGTCAGCAGTACACGAGACAGACTATCTGGTTCCTCTGCCTCCTTTTAGTGCCTTCGCAAGATTCCACCACACCCGAAGAAAGAAACAACCAATCAGAGTCTCTAACGCAGCCGTCAATCACTGCTGGTGACGCTTGTGCACTCCGATCAAACTGTCAAATTAGGCCTGCTGATCAAATATGAAGAAGGATTTTGCTACTGCATTGCTTATTTCTCGCCCCAAATTTGTTGACAGAAACATATTTTAGTTGCAGTTCAGCTGTAAAATGAGAACGGTTGCCCCAGTCGGTGGGCGGTGCTTTGTTTTAACATCATCGTGACTTTCAGGGTAATGTCCAGGGTAATGTCCAGGGCATTGTGTTCCAGCCCACAGTCCTTTCTGGTCAGACCAGATGGTTGATTAACCCCTTGTAATCTGTGGAGGTGAGAGCTGTGCTTCCATTGTTCCAGAAGAGTGAAATGCAGGTGAAGTGAGAAAGGCTCCAGTGGGATTTGATCCCAGTGTGGGTACGTGTGGATCCAGAGGGAGGGGTCCCAAACCACTACAGCCACTTCTCAGCACTGTGAATAAGCTTTCTTTACCCGCGCCCTTCATCTCCCTCCCTCGTTCCAGCTCAGGACTGAAGATGCGCAGCGTGGTCACAAACTAACTTGACGTACTGACGTGTCCGTGTGCTTTGCAGCAAAGCTCTGTCATCTCTGCCGTCTGTATCACAGGTACGCAGAGAAGGCAGGTTTTACAATAGTTTGTGTTGTAAATGTATATCTGTTGGAAGTATAATAAATGAATGCGACTTGATTCCAGCATGGCTGCACTTCTTGTTTTTTAGTGAAAAACACGTGTTAAAGGAGGCGTGTCATGCTGATATAGACTCATACGTGTATTTCGGGTTTCTGCTAGAACACGTTTACATACTTTAATGTTCAAGAAACACTTTATTTTTCTCATACTGTCCGTCTGAAGATACCTGTAGTCCCCCTCTGTCTCAAACGCTCTGTTTTAGCGCCTGTCTCTTTAAGAACTCCTCCCGAAAAGGCCCAGATAAGGCCCAAAACAATATGGTGTTCTCAAGCAGTGGGTGGAGGTAATCAGATAGGGGGCGGTATATTCTTGAACCTGCGTGTGACACAGAACAACGTATCCTCACACAACGGTTCGTATGATATCTTACGAACCGTTGTGTGAGGATACGTTGTTCTAAATTCATAGTTTGACCCGAGTCTTTGCACGAACATATACAATATAATCGACTTTACCCCTGAAACTCAGGGGAAACACAGTTCATCTCTTCATTCGTCAATAGAAGCCTTTTTCCACGAGGCCGCGACGCTACACGTTTCCTCTGAAACATGCAGCGCTTGTTCTTTAATCTATCGCACTGTCGTGTAATTGGGAGCATACCATCTCCTCTCTTCTTTTTTCCTTCCTGACATCATCCTTTTGTTTTGCTCTGAGATCACAGTCAGCGGTGGATAGCATCTCAACCCTGTCTATAGGAACGGTAGGCTTGATTCAATTAGGGACTTTAACTTGTGTCAGATGCTTCGGGTTTGTTTCCTTGGGGTACTTCCTGGTTACTGCCATCCAAAAGAATGAACCCAAGGACGTTATCGGCACGCATCATAACACGGAGGCCTTGATCCTGACGTGTCCATGGAAACAGTGTTGGATGTGTTCCCTGATTGCAGCGAGGCGTTTCTTGGTCTAATCTAACTTATATTCTGCGCAGCAGCTGAGGACAAACTTGTCTCAATGTTGGAAGCTGAATATTTGGATTGTTGTTCATAGAGCTTTGTAAAATATTTTACACATTAGATGCTCATTGTCAGGGCTGGACTGACCTTTCAGCGCTTGTATCTTTAAGACGGGGAGCCAAATCTGAATGTTTTGTTGAATCACAGAAAGATTCTTTTTTTCAGATCTCGGCAGCCTTCAAAAAGCTGACTGGCTTGTCTTATTTTCAGTTTGTGTGTTGATAGGAACTCCAGGGGCGACTCATCTGGTGAGCCAAAAATAAGTCTGATTGTGTCTGTGAGAGAATGACTCGACTTCTCTCTTGATTTATTCCCTCAGTAAACATTGTAAACATGAGTTTATGTCTCAATCTCTAGTTTCAAGTCTTCTTCAATACAGCATGCTGTTCATTTAGTACATTATGGTCCATTTAGAGTCAAACAGACCATAGAGCAGGCTGGGCTTTAGGGCGGGGCTACTTTGTGAAAGTCACTGCCACGATGTCTGAGAGTTATCAATGTTTTCGTCTCAGAACTTTAACCCTTTTACAGTTTGTTTTCAATTCATGAAAGTTAATTAAAACGTTTTGGTCACTTAAAAAGGTCGTCTTCAGTGTTGGGTAGCTCCACCATCTCGTGTCACTTCTGGTTGCAAAAACCAAGATGGCGACGGCCAAAACTCCACTCGTTACTTTTCGCCCACTGAGGTTTACCTCATCCAGTGACATGACTTCTTCATCCTCCGCCATCATCATCACACTGTGACTCCACAACCAGAGACTGATGGTCATACTATCGGGCCTGCACACATGTGTGCGTGTGTGAGTGTGTGAGAGAGAGAGAGAGAGAGAGAGAGAGAGAGAGAGAGAGAGAGAGAGAGAGAGAGAGAGAGAGAGAGAGAGAGAAAAGCTCCTACAGACCAGATCCATCAACAGTTCCAATGGGTTTGACCCTTGCAGGTTAACCGCAGCCATTAATATAAGAGCTTCCCTCCCAGTCCTCCCTACTTCCCGCACTACCTCACGTGGGGGAGGACAGGCCTCTGTGTGTGTGTGTGTGTGTGTGTGTGTGTGTGTGTGTGTGTGTGTGTGTGTGAGAGAGAGAGAGAGAGAGAGAGAGAGAGACACACACACGGCTGTTGACATGAAGAAATAGCGCTAGATCAAACGTTCTGGCGGCTGAAAAATGGAGTCGGCAGTCACGTATGTTCCACAGCAGAGATCTACACTTGTCTGCCCGCTGTTATTCTAATCGCTCAACACTGATGTTCGACTTCTTCTTCTCCTCCTCTGGAATGGATGGACCGGCTCACCACCGGTTATTTCTCACGAGCCCCGTCCCGCTGGCTCAGTGTAATATTCTGAAACTGATTTGTGTTCCTTCACAGGGTCATTTCACAGAAGACTTTCCTGTCAGACTGTGCAAAGGCAGATTTGATGGATTAAGTATGAACACATGTTGTTCCCACCAATACTGCACCAATGTAGTTGGTCGGTCGAGGCTTATCAGTAAAGTGTTTTATCAATTTACAATCAATAAAACAGGCTGAAATAGAAAAAAAGACAGACTCAAGCGTCAGAAATGATCATTTCTCAGTTTTCACCTGCAGAAATCTTCGAATGAAGTATAAATAACTCAGCAGCCGGCAGAAACCTTGTGTTCAGTTATGATTATGACTCTGAAGGAAATCAACGATTGCAAAGACCTTCCTCTTTTTCTGCAAGTTTTGGAGAACATTCATACTTTTTTCTGTTTCGGTTACTGATGATAGTTCAGCTTTTTCTTTTTGAAATATTGAAGACAATTTTTCATGGCATCTGGACTCCAAGAAGCGAGCTGCTCAGCCTTTGATATTTGATCACAGTTCTATTAAAATGCATTTAATGGACTTGGTCTACATTGTGTAAAAAAAACAACTTGAAGAAATAAAAACAAGGCACAAAGTCGTTCATGTGAACTTGCAGTTTGCTTATGAAGTTGTGAAACTTGACTTGCCTCCAAACTATGCTCTCTATCTAAATATATAAGCTTTCTCCTTCTGCTCATCCAGAGTGACGGTCCAAACATTCCATAGTTTGCCCTTCACAGCCCTCTAGTGGTGTTGTTGTGGTGCAGGTACAGTGTTGATGCATGCGACTTCAATTCAATTCAATCAATTCATTTCATTAAAATCAATCAATGTGCAAAGCTCATTTAACTTTTCTCAGATAAAATCCACAGGCCATGTTTATCATTAATTACAATGTAGTGCTGATATAATACAGACAATACAGTAGAGTCGTTTTCTTTACACAATGGATCACACACACACACACACACACACACACACACACACACACACACACACACACACACACACACACACACACACACACACACACACACACACACACGGGCTCATATCTTTTTACAGTAGAAATTTCCCTTGACAATGAACATTTGCATAATTGAAACTGTTTTATTACATCATGTTACTTCATAAACAATCACCAACATCAGTGTGTTTAGTCAAAGTAAACATAAATATGTTAATCCGTCATTGTGGCAGATTACTCAGTTCTGCAAAGTGCCCAAAATGACAATTTGGTTTTATTTATGTAATTCTGGCCATTGTTTTTATATGATGCACACAGTCAAGCTACACAACCAGATCTGGGAACACGGCGACTTCACTACAACACAGTGTGATGGGGCAGGAAACGGAAATCAGACCATGTTCGCCAAATTACCCAAACCAGCCATGACATGAGTATACAAATCCCGCTGCGGCCTTCGATGCCGACAAACCCACCAGTGCAGCGCTGAAGTACGGCCTACGGCGAGCCGCCATGCATCGTCTACGGAAAGCTGCAACTGCTGCTCTGAGCTCAGCGAGCTGCAGATGTTTAGATTCTGAGGTGAAGTGCGGCCAAACCAAAGGTTACAAAGAGCGGCCAGAGACGCAGCCAATCGGTAAACGGAGTCCTGTGACACGTTGACCGGTGTTACCGACAAGTTCTTCCTGCCTGAAGCACACGACCACGCAGAAAAATGTCGTCATTGAAGCGAGCTGCACTAATGCCGCAAAAGGGCTTTTGTTAAGGCGAATGCACACAATGTCGATTTCCTGATGTGGGTTTGAAAGTTCAACACTGGCTTGTACAGGAAGTCAGCTGAAGAAACGTCCCTGGAGCGACTGAAGCACGAGTGTAAAATGTAAAACCACCATCAGCTGGCAGCAGCTCAACCATCCTCATGCTACAACCGTATCCTTCCTTTTCTGTCTTTTTCTGACAATGTTGTCAAAAACCCCTCAGAATGTACAAGGGCCTAATAGCTCTTAGGAGTCAGGGTGTGCAGCCAAAAGTGCCTTTCAGGAGGTCCCTTATTCTCAGCGCGGGGTCGGAAGTGGTCCACAGCAGGCCCGAGGCGGCTTACAGGAGGCTGTTAGAGGCCGACGGCAGGATGCCTCACAAATCCAATTAGGAAGAGCCGGGACTGGATCTGAACCCTCTGCTGCTGCCTGTCACTCAGAGCAGGTGTCCGGTTACCACAGATGTAAGGAATAGAAGTGTGTGTGTGTGTGTGCAGCGTATTAATGTGCATCACGTGTTTCTTTGTGTGCATGTTTATTGTTTGAGTCGTGTTTGTCTGTGTGCTTTCTCACAGTAACACATGTGTGCGGGGCGGGTCCCTTGGTAAATGTAGTCCAATCCACCGTAACCAATGGAGGAATCTAACTGGCTATTACCTAATCACTGATGTCATCTCCCTGCTGTGCATGAGGTCTGACCGGCATCGCTCGGAGGCTGCCACTCTTGAGTCGTGTCAATAGAGCTCTGCAGGGATAACATATTTCTGTTGGCCAACCCCGGAAGTGAGCGTTGCTCCGGTTCGTTTGACAAATACAACCCCGATGGGATTATCTATTAGATTATTGCAGAAAATAAGCTCCGTGGCAAACACAAGTCTACGATACTTACACGTTTCGTTCGGCAAGATAATCGTCACAAATGAACACAGCTTATTTTTATGAAAGCAAAAATAATGAAAATGTGATTCAGTTTAAGATGAAGCCAAAAAGACAATAGCACAGTAATGTGCATTGAGAAGTGTCAGAAATCATGAAGCGAATGAAACCGCTTTTCAAAAGGTGTCACATCCACTTCATGAAAGAAACTTCAAAGAAGAATCTCATAAAAGCAGCCCCGCATATATGAAAAGCTGCATTGTTCAGCAGAGGAAACCCGCCCACGGTGAGGAAGCATTCTTCGTGATGTGACGTCTCCTCCAGAGATAAACGTCTCCTCCACATGAGAGCTGACAGGGAGGGAGATGGCTCCTGCTGCGTGGTGGCCAAGGGCCAAACCAAACAGCAGCCCGGCTCCCAGGCGGCCCCTCAGCGGCCCATATATCTGCCGAGACTGTGTTTGGCTTACACCCCCGGGTAGTTCATACATGCCATAAATATAAATGCACATAGGCCGAGGGAGGGCTGGGTCCTCGGATGAAAGTATTATCTAGTGTCTGACTCGTGAAGAAAAAGTTTGTGTAAATCATATTCGCTGACTTTTTAAGATAAGATAATGGGGATATTGTTCACAGGTGGGCGTCAATTGGACTTGGCTACTAAAATATGAATACATGTAGTTGAATTCAGTGTCATCTGGTAAAATGAGACCTGGGATTTAGAAATTGTCTTATGTCCACTAGATGGCAGCACAGGATCATCCCCCCCTATGCGTAAGGGTTCATATACAGACACTTTCAAAGCCCTAGCCCTATTTTTAGGCCTCTGCTCGAAAATTGCATACCCAAACTCAAAAGAGTGCATCTTTGCAAGCACAAAGTCTATTTGAATAATTTGGTGTGTTGTAATAAAGGAACACTTGTGAGATTTGTTCAGATGTGTAAATATCAGTGTATAAGTTACTGGTTAAGAGTAAATGAACATGGCACACAGCTCAAATTGAAAAATTTCAGGTTCGCCTGAAAAAAAAGCCCCTTCATTGTTATTATTTCATTGAAATGATGCAGCCCCCAGCCTAAAACATCTCCCAAATCATAGCACATGTATGTGAACAGTCTCTCTGCAAAGTTTTACTTTGATAAAGTGAAGCAGAACAAAATGAGAGAAGTGTTAGTACAGAAAGTTTAGGCGAGATTTCCAAAATGTGCATTTGGGCACCATGTGTGCCATGTGTGCCATTTGAATTTCCTCATGTACTAAACTACATATTTCACTTATAAATTACTAATGGTGTTAAATACATCCAAATGCAGCAATTTCTGGCTTTTTTTGGAAAAGAAAAAAATATATATTTTTTAATATTATATTTAATATTATATTATTTTATATTATATTTGTAAGTCTTCTGTTTCGACATCTTACTAATTACCGGTAATCCTAAAAATGAACGAACGGTGAAAAGGCAGCCGAAATCTCATCTATCATCTTTCTAAGCAAGCTGCAGCTGTAATCAACTGAGTGTGTTCAGCTGTGCGTAATGCCAGCTGGCCGCGTGCTCCTAGTTTTTATACTTACGCAGAACAATAACTCTCGCTCCCATTGGCCGACCTCCATGGTACATACCTCTCTGTATTCGTTAGCTCCAATAGAATTGAGCTAATCACTTGAAAATGAGTGACAGCACTGTTAGCCAGTCAAAATCATCAAGTCTCCGAAAATAGTGACTTGCAGTCTCTGGGACCCAAAACATGTTACGGCTTCCCCTGTGGGGTGAAATGACCCCCTCCGAAGGAAAGGCGTGTCCCTGCTGCAAGGCAGGAAGTACAATGACTGTTTACCAGCGAAAAAATGCGGGGATTTATAGCTGTTCGGCTTCAAAACGACAATAGTAAGTGATATTTATGATCATAAAGCGATAATATGATTTGTGTTGCTGGTGTCTGTTGGCCTCATATCTCAGCGATAGTATGACGGAGAGAAATGTTACGGATATGTCCGTAATCGTTGTGGTGTTGGCGTGATTTCTGCTATTTCGGTTTGTTTGTTAGCATCAAGCTATGATTGCTAAGTCCGGAAATGTCCCGAGTGTGTACACTCCTGGCGAAATATGAATATGGTGTTGTAGTTATGCTAAGTTTGACTACTGAGTTGTGTTTGGAGTATGTTCAAATGTCTTTTATACGATTTTATCCCAGGTTTCTGACGTTTCACGGGGTATGCGACATCATTATTAATTAATATGTGTTCACTGGTGTTCAATATGACACAAATGACCACGTGACTATGTCCCCTTATAAGGGGACCCTAGTCACTAAGAGGTAACTTATTTTTGACATAAAGAAACTATGAACGTACAGCTGGGTTTTTTTTGTTGTTTTTTTTACACGCACATGAAAGACAATTTTGTCTTTAAATGCTCAGCCCTGTCTACGTTGAGGGAGCTCTAAATGCTACAGCACACAATTATATTTTAGACAATAATGTGCCTAAACTTTGAAAAACTAAATGATTTCCCAGTTTGTATGAGAAGCAGCTGACTGGTCCACACAGAGCCCCGTCCCAACGCCTTGGGGATGAACTGGAACACAGACTATGAGCAAGGCCTTAAACATTCAACAGTGGAGGATACATCAGGAATGAAGAGTGCTGAATGTTTAACGCCATCTGCTGGTTAATGTGCGACACAGTTTGAAGGAAAGTTAGACGACTCATCTCGGCTTCTCTCACATTCACACATGCTTTCCGGAGAACTTCCCACGCCTGCACATGTGGATCAAACAGTGAAGATCATAACTCACATGCTGCCTGTTTAACACCTGTGAATCAAAGGTGAAAATTGACAATTAACGCTTGCTTGCTTTTATTGAAACCACAGGCATGTCAGGACAAGTCAATTATATATATATATATATATATACACACACACACACACACACAGTTTCACAACTCTCCACACATTTGCAAATAATATTTGCGGCATTAATGCCCTCATAAGGATGACATGGAATATACATTTTGTACGTGATAACTGCCATTTCTCTGAAAACTCAGAATTCAAGAGGTTAGAACTGCAGTGCTGTTAATAATAATAATAATAATAATAATAATACATTTTATTTATATAGCGCTTTTCTGTTATCTCCCTTGTTTTTCCAACATGGGCACAACAGACGTACACGTGGACTTTGCTCCCAGTAACTTTCAAGTGATGTATGCGAGTTTAATTTTGAGGACGGACAGGATGCTCGTCCTTTCTCTTCTGACAGATTGGTAATTCTCTTAAAGCGTCGCACAAGTGGCTCTAAAACCACTTCGAGGCGTCAGTGCAGATGGACGATGGCAGAGTGCTGCATGGGGTTACGATGGGGCACTTAGCTGGTGGAGCCAAAGCATGAAAGGGAAGATGGATGCACTTCATACACAACACTTGGAGACAAGAATAAGTGGCAAGCGACGGCTCGGTGGTGGTATACAAAGTGTAGGTGGTGTTTAGCAGCAGTGTACGAGACCTGAACCAAAATCATCAACGCTTTCAGGAGAAGACTTTATTCATCCATGTTGGACAGTTGTATTTTCTCTTGCCGCTCTCCATCGGTCACGTTTACAACAAACTTGATTATTTTGCTCAAGCCACCTAAAAATTCAGCCATTTTTAACATTAAACCTCCTTCAGCGTAAGTTTGAATGAAATACTGGATCACATTTTCAAATGGACTTCAGAGTTTTGGTGCAACAGCATTCAATTTACTCTGCTAATTATGTGTTGGTGCAACCCAGCCACCAAGAATTTACTGACCAGCACCAAACAGCAGACGGACACAGTTGGCGACGAGCTTGGGCAAATAAAGTAGTAGAGCAAGACATTCCCCTCAGGAGTTTACGAGCGAGTATCGTAATCTGGTCATAAACACCTTAATTAAATGCTAATATTCCACTATGTCTAGTGGCAAAAAAACAAAGTCAATTAAGGCAGCTTTAAATAAGAGCAAAACAAAGTTGATTATGTATTTACATTTAGATTAGAATCAGTTTTACTTGCTTTACCCGTGGCTACTGGCTGTGTGCTACATGTAGCATACAGCACAGGCTGAGAGTCAGTCTGGTTATATCGGGGGAGAGAACACAGCGGGCTTTCTGTGGCTTCGTTGTTTCAAGTTACAATACGAGGAGCTGTTGGGGGGGTTTGAACCCCTGACTGTTTCAGTGTTATTCTCTTCCCACTGAGTTCAGCAAAACTGCAAAAATACTGTCGACAAAAAAGACGAGGCGCTCCAGTGAAATATTGATATTTAAGTGAAACTGTGCTTGCTGAAAAAAAGGAAATCAATAATCTCATGCAGCAGGAGAGCGGAGCTTGCTGGAGTCACATTTTTATTAGCTTGTTCTGCAGGATTTGTTTTTTTTTACCTTGCAACCAAACCTGAGCCAAAGTTGAGATTTATGACAAAGATATGATTCATCTGCTCTCACAGGTTGGATGAAGTAGAACTAATTCTGCCTCCCAAAGACAGTTTTTATCCTTTGAAATGTTTGCACCAGGAAATACACGAGTCGGAACAATCAAGTAGCTCCTGGTGGACTTACTGAGATGAGATTTGGTCTTAGGAGGAACAACACTTCATCATTCTGAGAGAGAACCGGTTCTTCCATACACCCGTCATCCTGTTACCTTGTTAGACGTGTGAAAGTCTCGTCTGGCATGAAGTCGCCCGTCACAGCCTGACATTTCACTCCCACTCTGGAGCTGTGCAGGTTGCAGTGGACATAGTTCACGTCTGCATTTCTTGTCTTGGCTATGACCTGGTTTGAGTTTTGGTTGGTGTAATGTAACATCAATTAATCATAAACATTAATGTTTAAAGGACTAGATAAATGGCCATAAATAAACAAGCCTGATGAGACAAATCAGCATCCTCGGTCGCTCTCTAACCGTAACCTGTTTACCACCGTCATTGCTGTTTTTCTTCACAGCATCAACATCTTCCTGAGCTGTGTGCAAGGAGACAGAAAAGTGTTTACCAAGTCCAATGGTGAGTAAAGCTAGAAGTGATTGGTAACATGCAGGGGAAGTATTCACAGAAAGGATTTCAAAGTGGGAGCAGTAAACACGCTTCAGGAAGCAGGAAAAACTGGCAGAGTACAAAAATACCACTTGTGTGAGATTGATTTGAAGGTACCGATCATCTCCAGCACAGCGGGATTTTCATTTAAATGTTTTAATACCTGCAGTAATATAGTAATGTATTCATAAATACTTGGAAAGACATTTATAATTCTGTGGTTTAAAATGGCTCTTGGAAGGCTGGTTAGTATCAGCGTTTGGGCCCATTATTAGAAGAAGCACTTTCATGCATTTAAATGAAATAATCAACCCTTTCTCACTTCCAACACTTCAGATAACAGCCTGGTCAGTTCCCGCTGCTATTTGACACCAACGCTTAATTAGCATGTGTATGCAGCGCGAACGCCTGCGGCGTTACGATCAGAGCAAACTGACGTAGTCCTCCTGGGGTTGGTGGGAGGGTCGATATAAAATGCAGGGTTTTCGTCCGGGATACCTTAAAACTCAGAGGTTGTGTTGCCTAAACCCTAACCGTCCCTGACGCTAGAGGGGAAGGTAGAGCGACGTAGTGTGAGGCTCAGGAGCACCGACCAAACCGCAGTATTTGACGCAATGGGATTCAAATTCGTTGCGGAAAAATACAACTGGTATTTCGTCATGTTGTTGGCATGAGGACCAAATTACTGTCCAGGTAGTCAGCTGTGTTGAGCTCTTAAACGTAGCCGGCCAGGTTTGCCATTGGTCCAAACCAGGCCCTAAAGTTAGTGTTGTATTTGAGTCGATTCTGGTGAGCCAGTCATTGTGGATCATTGTACATTCAGGCTGGTCAGAGCCATCTGATGTCCCTGTTGAGAAAGACGAAAGATTCATTTCTTGTTCAATACAATGAGCGTCACTAAAAAAAGTTACATTTCCTAGATTGCCATTATTCAAGAAGCCAACCGGGAGGAGTACAAGTGTCAAATAATGTGACAATATCTAGGAACATGACTAATATAGAGCCGGCGGATTATTGATGGTGTGATGTATTTGACTGAATCGCTTTGGCATCTTCTTCTTCCACCTCTGTTCCGTTTGTAGCTGGGATGTACAACTAAATAGTTTAAGATGAATCATCGATGTAGAGTTCTCGGCTGAGCGGCTCCTTCATCACACATCTTCAGCCCCGATGAGCAAAAGGCGGGAGGAAAAGAAACTGAGCGCCGAAGAAAAATAACTTGAAGCAGGAGGTGCAGATGACAAACACTCACTGAACACTGGAATGAAAAGTTAGAAGGTTAAACAAAAGGGAAACGCTGTTGAAAAGAGACAGAGACACAAAATGACAATAAAGAGACGTAAAATAACATCAAAAATAAACACAAAAGAGACTCGACGACTATGAAAAAGGGGCGTAACAACCACAAAAAGGGACTACGAGATTACAACATAACTACAAAGAGACAGAAAACAACTACAAAGAGACAAAACAACTACAAAGAGACACAAAACAACTACAAAGAGACACAAAGCAACTACAAAGAGACACAAAACAACAACTAAAGGAGACTAAGCGCCTGTAAAGTCAGTGTGTCTTGTTGTTGTGTGGGAGAGGTCTGGGGTCTTTTCAGATGTCTGTGCCCAGGGGCCACTGATCATTATCCGCCCATGTTTGGAAGGAGATGATAAATGATCTATTTAGATATTTGGACTAGTTCCATTGGGGACGGACAGGAGCAGTGCTTGGTGCCCGTGTGTCGAACACCCCTTCAGTACATTGTGTGTCTCCGTGTTGGTATTGTGGTCCACGACGGAGCGGTGTCGGCGTGTCGCGTCATATTTCCCGATGGATGCTAATGACCGTAGCTCTTATGGACTCGGTGTTCTTGCAATAGGAAGTAAAGTATTCCTCCTCGGGGCTGTTTCTCATGTCACACAACAATACTCTACATCCCTTATTACATTTAGCTGGGATGCTTATTTGCAACATGCAGCCTCCATCTGCTCCCTGTCGTGTTGCTTCACACGGCAGAATGAGGCTGCTGCTGACGGGCCTCTCTTTATATCAAGAAGCTCATCATAACAAAGCTTGTTTCTGTTGCGTGACCCGCAAACTCTTTCCTAAACCCGCCTGCTCCTTAAACTGACTCGCTTTATTTGACCGACACACAATTACAGCAGGAACACAAGTGCATTTTTAAAAGCATTCCTCTGGAAGCTTTCAGCAGAAGTCATCTTGAGGCAATAAAGGCTGCAGTCCGTCCGGTGAGAAGGACGTTCGAGCTCCCACCGTGTTCTGTTACAATCTGGAGCAGAAGGATGGATCACTGTTCCTTGTTGGAGCTGTGCCCGGTGAGAGGCTTTCACTGGCATTTCCCCTGAAAATGAATTACTTCATCACTGGAGTGGAGGTATATTGATCAGAGTTATGCTTAGTGTCCACTATCAATCGAAGAGAAGTGACGCAGTTATTTAAAAGACTTCATGTGAAGTTGTTCACCTCCTCACTCGGAGCCCAGCACACCTCCTCATTAGTTGATCTCTTGTTCCACACTTCACTGCAGTCGGTGGCGTCTGCAGCGCTCGACCAGCGCTTCTACCGTTTACTCTTTGGCCCTCGGGGACTTTTTCTTGCGCAACAGCACTTATTAATACTGGCAGGGATATTATGAGATGGCGCCGTGCCAGCGGGTTTTGCGCCAAGCCTCATAAGCCGTATCAACATAATGACAATGTGGAGAGCACATTGTCATTCAGCGACGCACGGCACCACGGTGCTGGAGTTTATCTGCACATGTCTCACCTTCTTTTTGCAAAATAATTAGTAAACTGTTCGTCATAACTTTGTTTGTTTTTTATTTGTGAACAAAACTAATTACTGAAACATTATTAAATATTTCTCTGCTCTTTTGATTTACAGAATATGATTTTTCAGAGCAAACATTTGCAGAAGAAGGCTGTGATATGTGCAAATAATGAAGTAAATATAGCAAGTTTTATCTTTAATCTTTTTGTTGTTGTCTACAGTAATAATGATTGTTCAAAATGATGTGAAATTGTCCAAATCTTCTTGGGCAGGAACCCAAACCCAGTGTCTCCTAGTATCTTTTGTTCACTCTAGAAATTCAGAATGTAATAATAATTGCTGATTGGGGCCAATAAGATATCACACCAACATGTGAATGAGGGGAGGACTGCCATTATATATGTCTGTCTCACTTCAGGCACTGGGCCCCTCTGGCTGGTTTGCCCTGAAGGAGAAGAGTTGGCGTAGATATGTGCTGAAGTGGTAGCAGGGTTGATCTTTGTTAGTTTGATGTGCTGCAGTCACGCTTGCGTTTCAAAGCAGGACTTGCCAGTTGATCCTGAATTCTGGTTTCCAGATACAAAGATCAGAGTGAGTCCAGTTCACGTTAACACAGCTTGATGTTAAAGCTCCAAGAGTGAAAGGAGATGATTTGAACTGGAAATGTGTTCACTGTGCAGGGAAAGACGAATGTAGGCTGTATGAGATCTTTGACATCTTGATTTAGAGACATTCTGTTGTCAAGATCATCACAAACATGGGAGCAAAATTGAGTGATGCTTGGATTCTTAATTCATTAACACCATGAACATCAATGAATAAATACAAAATCATTTCTTCAGCCCACCTCCCTTTTTAAATCTTTCATGTCTCCGTATTACTTCTCTTCCTGGATATCTGCCGGTTCTCTTGGTCTGCCGTCACGATGACTTCTTGCTTCTGTCGCTATGAAAAATGTTGCATGCGCTCCCATGTCTGTCATCATCCATCAGTCATCATATCTTCAGTGCACGACTGATGATGGCTTTTAAAGGTTGCCGTGAACCTGCACGACTCTGACTCAATGCAATCTCCTGAATCTGAATCATCTGTTCTGTTCCGCTGACTAAAGTCAAAGTTTGAGTTGGACCGTAATCCCATCCAGTTTGACAGTTGCTGTTTTGTTGTGAAACTCTCAGATGTGCAAGACTGATCTGATATTTTTTCAGCAATTTCATGCTGTCTTGTATTCTTTATTCTTTCTTGATAGCTTGCCTTGTTGTAATCATTATTCATTGATGTACTTGCGTTCAAAGTAGAACCTGTGAGCTGAGCTATGTGGAGAGGATGAAGCTGATTCTAGGCTCATGAGCATGTTGGGTACTGTACCAGCACTCATACACTCACTCAACAGTCATGCTGAGTCGGCTTAAATTGGACAAACATACGCAATCAATACATTTGCACTCAATATTAGTAGTAACCTTTAGATAACCTGTAGAGATGTGTTTTCACTTGGCCTTTTAAAAAGCTTAATAATAACACAACATATTCATGTGAATACCTTTTTAAAGGCACTCGAAAGTGACATTTAATTGTTGTATCTACATTTTAAATGAAAACGTTCTGTTGGATTATCCTTTTAAAAGACTGCTGTTGCACAACATCATTTCTTTTAAAGACGTTAGCGTGCAGCGACCCGTGCCAGGCCTGCTGCTCAGCTGGGCCTCAGCTGGGCCTCAGCTGGAGCGCTGCTCTCCAGAGGATGCTCGGCAGAAAGCAGCGCATTACGATTCAGCATGGGGTTCACAGACGACCAGGCAGCCCCTCCAATAATGTCAACAGATTATTGATCATTAGCGATGCGGTTAAAAGCGTGTCGTGTCTATGATTATGGCAAAGACAGCCATCATCCCTCAGGGTTACTTGTCCTGGACTATACTCCTTTACACTCGAAGTCTTTCTAGTTGTTTATCGGCAGAGCTGCTTTAGCTTTGTGCACGTAGGAAATTAGAATCTGTTTCAACTATAACTGCAATTCCAAATATAATTGAATGTATTTGAACAAAATGAACGGTTTCTTTCCCATGTTTCATGGTAGTGAGGCTTCCCTTTGGTTTAGGATGCAAAACATGTGAACAATATTGCTGCAAAGGGCTCGATGACAAGCATGAACTCTTCAAGATGACAAATGCAACCGAAACAAATTGACTTTCCAGATCCGCGTGCTCGTGAGTGTGTAGAATACATAAGCAAGTAGCAGAATATTAAGTGGCCAGACATCTACGAAAGAAATGACGAGCATGCAAGTCACTAGATGCTTCCACCTGCGTTATCTGTGGTCATGCACGTCAAACACCATGACATGGACTCAGAGGCTTCACTACAGACAGTCCAGTGTCAACACGTTTAATTGCTGGCAGTCACAGACGCCGCTGGTGTTTTGATTTAACGAGTGACCGTGTTAACTGGTGACGCTCAGCCGAATCCTTCCGTGGCTGCTTGTTAAAATAGACGGCAGCTGTTAAAAACACAAATAGAACACGTCGGTGTCCTCGTGAGAGCCTTCAATCAATTTTTAAATACATACTCATCCGTCTACTACCTATTATTTGTGGTATTAACATGGTAAAATAGTTTTGTAGCCACAAGGCAAACTAAATTGGCTCAAAGTAGTCCTGGGATTTTACATTCTATAACACAATTAAAGATAAACACGTAATTTGCACAAGTGGTACTTTCTAATGTTACGGAGAGGATAACATTACACAAGGAGCAGCCAAGGAGCTGTCAGAAGAGAAGAAAAATGAGACAACACTGAGCACATACAGCCCAGCCTTTTGCTGAATAATGTTTTTAGGCGACCAAGAAGGTTACAATGAACTTTCATGAACTGAAAACACACAAACTGTCAAAGCATCCCCTGCTTTATGGTCTGTGTGACTCTAAATGGACCATCATGTACTAAATGAACATCATGCTGTATTGAAGAAGACTTGAAACTAGAGATTGAGACATAAACTCATGTTTACAATGTTTACTGAGGGAATAAATCAAGAGAGAAGTAGAGTCATTTTCTATAGACTTCTATACAACCAGAGGAGTCGCCCCCTGGTGGACACTAGAGAGAATGCAAGTTTAAGGAACTTCAGCATTAGCTTCACTTTAGGTTAATAACTTGTACTAACCATCGCTGTGTTCATTGTTTATCTTACATATGAATGAGACATAATCTAGTTTTAGTTTTTGGAGGGAGGGCTGATGGGAGGGGCTGGGATTCTTTGGGTTGCCTCCGTACGCCCGCTTTAACTGATGAAGATATTGTACTTTCCCAAAACGTTTACCAGAGTCTAGATAACGATTTTTAAAGTGCATGACGTCATCCTAAAGGTCAAGTTTATGGGCCACACAGATGAAATGGGTCGGGCCAGGAAGAGAAATGTGCTTGTGCAGTGGGCCCATCTTGGAGTCCGGTATCCATGAATGCGGTAGCACCGGTGTCCCCAGTAGGAAATGAACCCCCCAATCCCAGTGGTGTAATGCCACTCAGAGAAAAATACATCAGCAGCCATTGCACCTGAAGCCACCAGATAGATCCGGGCTGCAGTCGATAGGCTATTATGTGACTCTGAGATAAGGTTAATGCCCTGGAGAGCTCAGGAGGCAGGCTCTCACCGTGCGCCACACAAAAGGTCAAACATATTCACCGTCTGCTCTCTGAAATGTTTATTCACACACACGGGGCGCCCCCTCGGGTTTGATGGGACTGTGGCCCAGGCGTCGTTTGCGTAAGCTTTTTGAAATAGATTTAGCTGTAAGGACTGTGAGACGGCCTAAGGGTGGGGGTGGGGGGGTGTGTGGTGTGGGTATAAACACTTGAGCATTCTCCCACCACATCCAGTGCTTCTTTTCAGTTTGTAAGGAATGAGCTCAGTCGCCACAGGAAGGGATGAATGAGCTCTTCAAAACCCACTAAACGCTCTCACGCTAGAGCGAAGAAGAAAAACAACCGACACAGATGTACCGAGTTGGACTGAGTCTGGGACGAGCTGTCCTTAATGCCATCTCTGAAACACTAAATATTCTCCCCATGCAGTCAAAGACGGTTCCATTACAGAGGAGGCCCTCCTGTAAATGTAAACTGTGTCACTCAACGCACAGTTCAGATAACCACAATGAGATCATAGTTGACCAGGAACATGGTCGGGGGGTAAATACTTCTGAGGCTTTTGAGGTCTGTGGAATCTGAGGTATGCAGGGGACCGGTACTCGACGCGTTGGCCGAAACCTCGAGTGAGAGGTGAGAGATCGGATGTCCTCCTTTGGAGTTCACCGTTGCCGTGTGTCGAGTAATTGACTTTTGAATGGCATGCACAGAATGTGTGACTCAAACAGTGCTACTGATAGTCGCAGAGATAAAGCACAGTGTTTTGATTGTGTTGAGATAATCGTAATTCTCTGGAAGCGTTTCTCTCAAAGTGAAATGTGGGAATACCCCAAAACCTGAATAGGATTCAAAGAAAAGTGATAAAGTGGAGATTTCATGAGATAAAATCTTTCGCCAATTCGTGGTGCAAATGAGGTGAAGACATGAAAATGTGTGTTATTCTTGCGCGTTGACGTGTGCGAGGTAAAGTGACCAGAGTACCTCCAGATGATGCTGTGAAACAGTGTTGGAAAGCCCTCCCTTATCTTTGCCTCGTCTGGAGCAATTGACGCAAAGGAACATTGATGGTCCCGCAGTCAAACGTGCATGGGCAACACAACGCAAAAAAATTGGCTTCGCGTTCGGTGTAAGAGAAATCTTTGAATGGGAAAACAACGATGGACTCCTTGAAATTGTGGGGAGCCGACAGCAAGTTGAGATTGAATCTAAAGATAACACCCAGAAAGACTGGATTCATAACTGAAGAGACAGTTGGGATGTTGCATGCCAAACGGGGAAGACCCAAACATGATGTGCATCAACATGTCAGGAAGCAGAGCACTCAGCCTTAATGAATCTGAACTTTTATACACATGCATCAAAAGACCATTATAAGAAATCTTGGTGGCGACTTGAGGCAACAGTATTTGACACACGCAGACGCAGAAAGGCAACACGGTGATTGTTGAATGCTGAGTGGCTCTGCAGTGATCCTTGAAAAGCTCCATTCTTGTCTGAGGCCGACCCCTCAGGCAACGAGTTGCTGCTTGTGGTCTTGCGTAAGTAGAAATAGGACCGGTATTATTTAACTGCACAAAGATACTTGCTGCATAAAGCTATTCCCACTGCGGCTTGATGACTCTGGTGTCACACTTCTTTAATCAGCAACAACAGCTAAGAGCATTGGATCCCATTGCTTTTCATTATATGACCCTGGCCAATGGATGTTCTGCTCTAAATAAGACGCCTGCATGCTACCTGCAGTCCAAAGTTGGCAAAATCATTTTAATGGCAAAAATTATTTGCACAAAATTCAGCCTCTTATGCCATCGGTTGCATTTTGGCTCATTTCACAACATAAGTTCCAATAAACTTTAAAGGTGCTAAATGAGGACTTCCTCCACACGGCTCTAAACATGGCGACGGCTGAGCAGAATGCTAGACGTTAACGGTGCTAACAGTGCAAACAATGGCAACAGTGCCGGCAGAAGTAACAGCGCTTATAGGGGGAACCGGAGGGTGGGAGCTGGAATAGACTACATTGTGTCAAAGTGGAGGTAGGTATTATAAACGGTAATATACGGTTTTAAAAATATCGAAAACAATGCATTACATTTTATGATCTGATCATTTTTTTGAAATTTCAAAATAGTAATTTTGAGACAGCTGTACAGCTTTCTAATGATAATGACCATGACGAGGTGTTGTAGAACACTGATGAGTGTTCTCTGTTGTAGATGAGGCTGCGTTTTGGACGCGGACGGACCTTTTCAACCTTGTGATGTACCTGTTGTCACGAGTGGACGTCACCATTGGTGATGATTCACAGGCCCGCTTTGTTCAGATGAAGAACACGGGGAGCATGCGTCACAGTTGCAGTCATGTGGTGAGTACAGCACCACAGTAGAGAAGTCACCCAGACATTTGTCTGGATGACAAATTCAAGGTCCTTGCAGCAATGTCTTCCTGTGAAAGTGTTGCTTTGTTCCAGAGGAAAACCAAAGACACTGAACTCAAGTTATTTTTATCAAACACTTAAACGTGTACCCTCTTTGCAGAGGGACAGGGACAAACCCACAGCAGATTAAACTGAAAACACTGTGAAATGGTTCAAGTTCTAAGACGAACACATGGCAACCTGTCATCATGAGGTAGCCCCGCCCCTAAAGCGTACCCTGCTCTATGGTCTATTTGAGTCTTTGCTTTAGATGTGGCCAAGAGATGATGAATACAGTCTTCACCGCCTCCTCAGCCACACACACATCCTAACATCGTTTGAGCCCTGAGAGGCAGAAAGCGGCAGCCTTTCCCCCCCCGAGGTTGAATATCTGAATATGTTTACATCTCAAACAGCTGATTTATAATGCCACCTCAGAAGCAACACAAATATGAAACCTTACTTGTTTTCTTTTTAAAAAACATGAAAAACACTAGACTCACTAGATTACATGTTTGATCATTATAATGTTCACACACACACTAGTTTATTTTGCTTCAATCCTACAGACATAGCGTATACATATAAAATAGAACATGTGTAATAGTCCGCCGCTGAAAATAGTTCCAAAGAAATGCACTGATTTCTCCTGTTTGAATAATGTTTAATAACTACAGTGCCCAGCTGTATAAGGAAATCACTGGGCCTCTTGTTGAAATGATTTATTCAAAATGAAGTTTATTTCTGTGAGATGTATTTTGTGGTTCAGTGCTATGCAGGCAAGGGAAAATCACAGGCTGACACTGAGATTAAATAGTCCTTAAATTCAAATGTTCTCGTTATTTAATTGTATTACCGCTTGTATATATTGTTAAAATGTCTCTCCCTCATTATGCTGGAGCTTTTCTCCAGAGAGATGATAGTGCTTTAAAAAGAAGAGCGATTTAGTGGTAACCTCCCCACTGGTGCAGGCTATGCCGGCATGCAAAGTCTAATATGAATGTGGCCATTGTTGCACAGCTGCTTTGGCGGGGCTTTCACTGTGTGACAGATTTATGGAGCTGCTTGAGAGAGAGAGAGAGAGAGAGAGAGAGAGAGAGAGAGAGAGAGAGAGAGAGAGAGAGAGAGAGAGAGAGAGAGAGAGAGAGAGAGAGAGAGAGAGAGAGAGAGAGAGAGAGAGAGAGAGAGAGAGAGAGAGAGAGAGAGAGAGAGAGAGAGAGAGAGAGAGAGAGAGAGAGAGAGAGAGAGAGAGAGAGAGAGAGAGAGAGAGAGAGAGAGAGAGAGAGAGACTAAACGGACATGTTCAGACTCAACATGTACGACACACAGGCTGCTGCCGAGGAGGTGAAACGTTGACGGCAACCGAACCTTTGAATTAACACCCTTTCAGTCTTGGCACTGGAAATTACAACGTAATCACGTAAAGTGTTTCCTCCCCTGCCTTTACTACTCAGCAAACAATTAACTGAATTAGAGCAAAGCGCTTTGCATAACGCACATCTGTGTGCTTTCACAATACGTGACCAAAGTAACGGAAATTATCATGTTAATAATAATGTTAAATGCCGTTAATTTACTTATTTGCACATACAAGTGAGCACGACTAGCATGCATGTAGAGAAAAACAAAAAATAATGAAATTACTGAGACATGAGATGGAAACAGTTAGTTTATTTCATGGTCAAGACTATGAGCGTGGACAGAAACCTGCGAGCTCAGGAGCTCCTTGTTGAAAACCCCCAATTAGATTTGAGTTGCCCTGTTAAATCTATCTGAATAATATTCAGGCTTTGATTAGAGACGCGTCCCAGTCAATCTCAGCTGTTATATCTCAAAACGACAGGAAAGAGTTGCCTTATCTTACTCTGATTGTGATAAATGGACAGTTTCCTTTTCGTTGGTAAACACAGATTCCTCCAGTGGCTAAAACATGATTATTTCCCCCCACAAATATAGTTAAACACTATACTAAATAACTACCAATTGACTCTGGTTTTGGCTGCAAAATGCTGCTGATGATTACGTCATCACGTGAAATTTTCTTTGATCGTTGTTCATACTTTCCCCAGCCAGCAGTTGAGAGGCATTTAGCTTGACTCACAGTGATTCATCAGCTTATCTCATTTGGTGAAATGAGCACATTTCCTGTTTTTGCTTGAGAAAGGAAGGATTTCGAATAAAATACGATCTAAAGACAGAATCAAAGTAACAGACGAGTGCCGTGTGTCATCCAGTATCTTATAAAAGGACACACAGAGTGAGAGCTCTCGAGTCCTTTTCACTGGAACGCCTGATTGGAAATGTTGCTTTGTTACACAATAATAGTGTTTATTGCAGGTCTTTATTTATTCATGCACTTATTCAGACAGAAACAGGAAACAGCCTCTCCTTCCTGTTTGCCTCAAAGTCAAAGGCCTTGCGATGAAAAGGGGCGTCAGTAATAATCACCATTACGAGAAGTTGAATTGGGAAATTAAAATGAACATTTTACTGCTGAAGTGACAAAGTATCCAAACTAAAATATTACAATAGTGACCAGACTTGTAAACATTTAATCTATTGGATTATTTCAATATGTTAAGGTGTTATTATTAAGGTCATGAAGGAAACGCCATCAGTCAAGTTGACAGCATCTTGTCACAACTGAACACCTTAAGAGAAGTAGAGCCAACATCTCTTCATTGCTTCCAGGTGACGGGAGTCTTTATAGATTTCATTTGGAGGTTGTTGTTCAGCGAAACTCGACTTGATGTACTTGACTCTGGTTTACCGTCCAGAGCTTCTGGTATTTACATGTCCTGATTGCTTCTCAGTGCTCTGAAATTTGCAGAGCTCAAAACTGAAACCGATGAGAAATGATTGTATTTGTCCGGAGGAAAAGGAGTTTTGTCAGTGGGGCCGTTCTTCATGGTCAGACCTTGAGCCTTTGTTCAGAAAACAAGTTTGGCTAACAGCCCCGGACAATGCAAAGGGCAGGAAGGCGTATATATTACAGTGCCATTGTTTTTGCTGAGTGCTGAGTGTTGCTTCTTGAGTCACAGCAACAAATTACAGGCTTTCAGTCTCCGAAACCAACACCCCACCGACCGCAAATGCGTGCACAAAGCATCGATCAAACCACAAATCCACAATGATGCAACCGCGGACAGCCTGAGTTGAGGTTTGAGGAGTTTTTTGACACTCGTCTGCGAGCGGCCTGACTATCAATCAGTGATTTGTCGGCTCCCTGGAAACCTTTTGATGTGATGGAACATTTGGCACATGGCAAAAGTTAACAAACCACATGCCAGTCAGGTAAACCTTCCAGAGACATGAAAGCTGAGGAAGAGTGGGATGAAGAAATTCTCTCTTGGCTGGCATCGGTGATAAACGACTTGTTCAACTCCCCAAAGGCAAATCAGAATCCGTGAATACGTCTGGACCTGTGCACCAGTTGTGTGATCTGCTTGATCCCCCAGCTGATACACAACGCATGTTCATGGTAAAGCACACAATGTGCTTCATCGGCGATGCCCGATTCACACCTTCGCCAAGTTCCGACATTTTCTGCTTCTCAGACTTTATTATTCGGGGGGGGATGGAGTTGAGTAAAGACAAAGCCGAAAACTAATTTGTCACCGTAGGCTACCTCCGAGTTAATCCCACCACTTAGTATCAATTTTCTCCTACAAGGACTGCATGCGCTTTCCTCCGGTTACTAATGAGGTGGAAATAAGAAGCTCCCGGATACGGTTTTTAGCGTGCCAGTCGTGCGTTACGAGGACACACTGCATCAAGCGTTCATATCCCCATGAAGCACAAACAGAGTCGCTGCAGGCAATTTTGAAAATGATATTACGTACAGTCGACTAATAAGACGCACTGTTCTCTGAGCGTGAACAGATATATCGGAGAAAGACAGTTGAGATGCTCAGCAACAGAGGGATGATGATCATTGTGTTCAAATCTCAGTGAAAAGACTGGAAAATAAAGACGGTACTGTCCGGACTTCTGTTTCCCATGAACGTTGAAGGTTTGGGAAGATTGATGTAGAAGTACAGCAATAATATACTTGGTTCTCATCTACTGATACTATTCCTGACATACTTTTGCCACAAGGTCCATTTAGCAGCTGTGCTGGAGCATCGCCAGCAAATTGAGTTTGCCCAATCGTCATGGAATTGTATATTTTTTCAGCATTTTATTAACGTGTTGGCTGAAAGACGATAAAGCAGGGTATGCTTTAGGGCGGGGCTACTGTGATTGACAGTAGCCTCTATGCAAAAAGGGTTTTGACCGAAGATGTCTCAATGTCTTTTAACAGTCTCCAAAGAATGACGTTCTCATACAACAAGGTTGTTTTTGACACATTACAAATACTTCACAGAGGAACACAAATAACCATCAGCAGCACACTCAATCAAGCAACTGTATACTTGTGTCACTTGACCACGCATTATACTCAAAACCACATATTAATTAGTACGTAGCAATGAACTGCACTGCAGCTCGACACGGAACATTGTCGCTGTGAGTCAAACCTAGCAAACTGTATCAAACAGCGTTATAAAAGTAGGTGTTGAACTAATCCTTTGCTCAGTGCAGCAAAGGGAGGTTGGGTATGAAGTCGTGATCTCCGTCTCTCTGACTAAAGGCTCTCGTGCAAATCTCAGGATGTTTTGGCCAAACACTGCTGCACAAAGCTACAAACCCATTCATCCCTGCTGTAGACGGGCTGTGGGAAGCTGGGATCTCGGTGCAGAGTGCGTGCGTTAAATGAGGCCCTCTATTTATGTGCGATAGAGTTTCTCACCTCTTACCGCCTTTCAATAGGATTAGAAGGTGAACCGGTCGGTGGTTACTTGTTTGGCCCCCCCCTCCCCCCCCCCCGCGGAGCCAATTCTCGCTCTCCCAAGACGTATGACCGCTCCAAAGCCTCGGGCTGAAATACAATCTTGAGCTCTTCACAGCAAATCACATGGGCTCCCCGGGAAACAATACACCCGGGTACTGCGTGGTAGTCAGGGGGAGGAGGGGGCGAGTGCTCAGAAGATGAAGGATGGTATGAACTGTAATAGATACATTCAAGGTTTTGACAATTTCAGGATTAAAACAATACATCAGTTCCGTCATATTGGCCTTGAAATGGGAAGAAGGATGGTAAACTCGTGGATGAAGGGGGAATTGTTCATTATCAAACAGGGTAATAGCTTTCTGCACATGCTACTGAAAGCAGCTCCTTGTGGGTCTAGTTTCAGCCGAGTATGATTATGTAAATAATGTCTGAAATGATAAAATGCGTAAACACAATATCTGCAAAAAATAGGCAAACAACTGCAACCAATTACCTTTTAATGATTTTGAGTTTTCAAGGCAATACCGTCACAGAAAATGGCAGCCTGCTGGCAAACATGCGAGTTAGCAAAAGGCTGGTTAGAGACAGTTTTTTCTTACAAACAGTGACATTGTCTGTACAAACACTAGCATTGGGATGTTGTTTTATTTGCACAGTAGTGCACATTCAAAAGAGTCACAATACCTTGGTGTCTTTGGACATGTTCCTCCTTTTCCTCCTCCTCCTGTTGGATCTTGTCTTCCTGTATTGGTGACACTTTAATCACGAACCCCCAAGAGGCTTAGAGGTGACCAACAAGTACAAACACTAAATAGCATATTTTTACAAGGCACTACCCAAAGGAAGGCTGTCAGGTGAGCAGAGTATGTGTTTTAAAGTCTGCTATCTTACACCCAGACATCACAGGGAAACACTCTGTAGGGGGGTTAGTTGCAGAAGGGAGAGATAAGTAAGAACAAAGCGAGCTGTCCCACGGTGTCAAAACAAGGCCTCCCTTTTCACCCCTATAGACGCGGCAGCCTTGAACCAGATACCAGATAGTCTCCAGCCTCGCTGAGATTATAGGAACAGACGTCTGTAGACAAAACTATCACACAACCTGCTCTGGCACCAGGCAGGGCCTTCAGCCATGTTGGGGATGTGCTTGCTAATATTTGGGAAAACATCTCTGCATTCCAGAGATGTTGGAAAGTTTGGAAGTCCTCTCGAGGAACAAGAGAAAATGAAATGGCCTCAAGGCTTAGTTATATTTCAGTTAACCTGTAACCATGGGACTATGACCCAGGGGTCAGGAGTACTTATACCTAATCACGCCTGTGGGTGCGATGTCACCCGTTGAACACTATCGGCCTTTTCAAACTTGACAACAAAAACATTCTAAGGGCCCAATCAGAGAGTCTTTACGTAGCCTGGAGCAGCTTTTTGAATTGGTTTTCAATGAGAGTTGAGGGCTTTGCATGCTGCAAAAGCAAAACACAGTGCGGTGCGCATCACGCTTTGTCTGATCGGGTCCTAAATGGAACCCCTTTGTATTTCCTCTTGCAGTGTTTTGTTAATACAGTGTCAGACCGGAAGTAAAGTTGGAACCTCACCCTTTTGTTTGTGGACTGCCATTTTGAAGCCTCCAGTTTGGTATATTGGCCGACGCCATCTTGGTTTCTTGCGACCATAAGTGACACAAGAGGGAGGAGCTAAGTGCAACTGAACGCTGAAAAATACGTCTTTATGCGACAAAATCGGTTTTACTTTACCTTGATGAACTGTAAACCCACTGTGAAAGGGTTAAAGTTCAAGGACTGCCCCCTCTTGGTCGGTTCCAAGAAATGTATGAACGCATCTCCGGTAAACACAAGATTTAATGTTCTAATCTGTGTTTTTCGTAGAGAAACTTAGTTTTATAGATTTTTTAATTAATTGATTAGTCGAAAAATGGTATGAGTCGAATTTCTTTGGTCGAGGACGGCCCTATAAAGTTCCTATGAACTCCCAGTTTATTTCTCTTTTATGCATCAGAAAAACAAACACTTCGTTCTAACATACAAACCGAAGGATTTACATTTTTGACAGTTCCAACCGAAGTTTGTTTTGAAGTGAGTAATTTCGTGATGTCTTTTATGATTATTGCCATCTTGCAACCCGCAGCGATCATGTCCACCAGAAGCAAACATGCAGCTCTTTAATCTCTTTCAAGAAACGTCTGCACACACAAAAAACAGACGTCTGTCGACAAGCGACAATTTTCAGGCGTTAAGCGCATGCTGTTTGATGAATCATGGTTCAGCTGTGGGGAATGTAGAATGAAGGTTTAACAGTTTTAAAAGATAAAAGCATGTTGTGTGTTTTTCTGTCTGTGCCTGCACTGTTTTCCCCTCTTTCCTCTTTGCTCCACCTCCTCATGTTCTGCTGATTCAGTCAACCTGCAGCTTTAATTAACCGAGTGTGGAGGTAACTTAACTCCAATGGGCGCTCCAGGTGTGGCTGATGAGCCGATCAGTGATGAGGGTACAAAAGAGACCCGTGACCACTGCTCACGTTCGAGTGCACTTGCAGAAGTCAAAGGACTGAAGAGTCTGTGACTTCATGACGTACCCATTATTTTCAAGCTAAGGGGAAATTGCAACCTCAACACTAAAAGTTCTTCTTTAGTTGGATTTGGGTTTGAAGTGTTGATCGAGTTAGTGAGGGAGAGGAGATATTTTGAAATGAACGCCCCTTGGTCACATTCATCCCACTTCTTATAATCACTGACGCCATCACAAACTCATGCTGTTGAGTCAAACGTTGGTAAACCCCAAAGAGATCCCAAAGCTCCCAGTGAGGCCAAACTTTTCTGATTGAAATGTGGGGAAGTGCAATAAAATTACGCAAACGCACGTACAATATTTCCATACGTTTGATTGGTGCTACCAAAAAAACAAGTATTTGTTATGAATATTCCATACTCGATAAAAAGCTGGAGCAAGATGCAGAATATTTATAATACTGTGAAATGTTTTTTAAGCTCGAAAACTTTAAATCATTTTATGCACGAAAAAGGGAAAACCGTTTAACAGCAACATTTAATGGCAGTCCACATTTACCACATGTACTGTGGAGGATCTTTGTAGTGTGGAAAAAGATGCCTAGCGTGGGCACTCAATCTCAATGTGTTGAAACAAACGTCTTGATTGGCCAAACCCCTGGAGAATGTGTTCAAGATGTAGACTACTGTTTTCTTTTTTAGCCTAAAGATGAGGAAAGCAAATGAGATTACTGTGACACATGACTATTTCTATTTAGTAAACTAAATTCAGTTTAAGTTTTTACATAAGGGGGACCTAGTTTATGTGAATTAATTTATAAAGGGGAGACTTGAAGTGATGTTGGTTTGTTTTATGATAAAGATTATGAAATCACAGTACACACAACAATACATATCCCGTAATGCTACGTTCACTATATGGACTGCCGTTTTGAAGTCTAGAATTCAGCATTTTTGGCCATCGCCATCTTGGATTTTGACTGCCGTTTTTGGCAACCATTGAAAGGAAGTGATCATATTTTGACTGAAGGAGTGACGTAGAGACGGCGTATACGGCTCTGGTAGCCAATCACAAGGTAGCCACGTCCTAATGTACTAAATGAACATCATGCTGAAGAAGACTTGAAACTAGAGATTGAGACATAAACTCATGTTTACAATGTTTACTGAGGTAATAAATCAAGAGAGAAGTAGAGTCATTTTCTCATAGACTTCTATACAACCTGACTTCTTTTTGCAACCAGGGGAAAGCAGGTCTGTGTTTCATACTGTCAGCTAAATGCCTGAACTGGAATGTAAAATGTGACAACAAGGGCTATATTGAAACACAAGCCTGTCCCAGCAATGAAAGCTGGTGTCAAAATGACATTTTAACGTGAGGGCAGACTGTGGGTGTGGGTTGGCTACCAGGGAAGAACAATGGAGGGTGTTTCCTGTTGGAATCGTAGCACCGCTGCTACCAGCTTCCTCTGATTGCTGAGGGAGTGCGTCTGCAGCGTTTGAGTGTGTAAAATCGACTGAAGGAGCAGATACCTCACTTTAATATGGCTTACGCTGCAGAGAGGCGCTCCACGCTGCCACAGCGGTCACACACAGTGTGTGTGGGGCGGCAGCAGCATCCAGATGCATCCACATAAGGGCTGGTCGGGGTCGTGAACCCATCGGCTCGCTCCCTGCCTTTGTGCGTAAATCAACAGGTGCTGCCTACGTCTGTCCTGACGTCACATCCCAAAGCGCAGCACTCCGGCCAAATAAAGCAGAGCAAAGACAATGTGAGAGGGAGAGGTGAAAACACACGTGTGGTGGACAATCTCATTAGCAATGTGGTTTCACGGGCAAAGTGCAAATGTGAGTTAGTTGAACTGGAAAGCATGTAGAACTCTATTTTCGGAATTTGGCTAAAGTCTCGCGGCATTTTAGAAAAGCAGGTCTGATTTTTAAGATTACTGGTAAGAAATCATGTTCCTCTACAGAGTGGATTGTTTAATCACATTAATATGAAACAGTTTTGATTAAGTTAAGGTTTGTCACTGTACAGATTTGTCAGATCTTAACTTTTTTTGGGTTGTGGTTAAATAAAGATACAATTAAATTAGTTTGCTACAATTTCTTTTAATGCTATTTATCGTATTCGTTAGCAAGATATCTCAAGTGTTGTATATTATGTGTTTGAACACAAGTAGTGCTATAGAGTCATATTTTTGAGAGAGCGGGTTCCCGTCTTCTCTCAAACACAGAAGGATGCACATGTGGATACGTAAGGCGTTGGACGTTTTCACCTCATTCCACTTATTGACGGTCAGTAGCGATAGCACACCAAGAAAAGTAGCAATGTGCCAGGGAGGGTAGTTAGCAAATATGGATGTAGCAATGATGGTTCTAAATACCCCAAAATTCCACTCTGCACATTATTTTTATGAGAAAGGAAATGCATTAATTGCATTCGTTGGATTTGAAAGCAATCTATGGAATTCAGAGCAAATCTACGATTGAGGGATTGCCTCCACACAGTTCTCAACATGGCGGCGGATAGAAGATAACAGTGCGGCCAGAGCCACCAGTAATAATCCTTTTGATTAATTCGTTGAATTTAAGTAAATACCCAATGTCCACACATTATCCATGCATTTTGTTTTACTTGCATATATCATCTAATTTGGTCGGCTACAGTTTTCGATGAGCCCCAAAAGAGTTTCATAACATATGAGTAACAAAGTCCCCTCTGTATGTTATATTGAAGGTAACAGACATATTGCCAAGGCATAACATGATGCTCATGGCCAAACGCACAGAGGTAAAAATAACACAAACAGGTGTCGGAGGACTATAAGGAGATTTTCCGGCAACAGCAAAGCGTTATGCTTTAAACCTATTGTTCAGCAGGCAGCTGGCTCCTATTGTTCTACCGTCGAGGGGGTTTGGCATCGTCGGTCCGATGTCTACGTTCCTCCTTTGTGTTCTGGACAGAGCGGCTGACGAAGTGTTTACATCTCCTTGACAGTTTGCTTCGTAAACCAAAGATGGTTTTTCTCACTTTCCCGGATCTGTTTATCCAACTTCTCTAATCTCTGACACTTTTGTGACGTGGTGATTCTAAAATTACATCAAATCAATGATGACGTTCTCAAAGCACACTGAGACTCATACAAGCATATTAATAGAAATAAAGCTTTTGTGGTGAAATAGCTTGAATTATATATCAAAGAGATAAAAAAAAAAAGTCTTGAGTGCAATAATTGCTGTTTACTGTTGGCAGCAACCCATTTGTGGAGCAATCAACTTTTGTGATGATGCGTCATGAAAGTGGCCACTTGTTTGTTTACTGTCTGCAGGGGGGCGTTCATCTGCTCTGTGAAATGGTTTCGGCAAAGTAGTAATTAAGACGCGAGGCTTTGACTGAAGTCCAAGGGAGGGGACGCACAGATAAGACAGTGATGTCATCGGTCCTGCAGGGGGTGATGTTTACGACATACCGCCTCTCTCTCTCTCTCTCTCTCTCTCTCTCTCTCTCTCTCTCTCAGAGAGAGAGAGAGAGAATCGCTGCATTCTGAAAAAAGAAAAAGCTACATTCCTGCAGAGTTTACAGGAAGACAAAAATGATTTTTGCCGTGCGTCATGGTCAAAAGTGTTTTGACGATCATGACATTCAGACCTTTTATTCGCCATGGCCTTCTGACTCGTCTTTTTTCCCCCTCTATGACATCCATTCCATAATCTTTGATCGCTTTGGTGTCTTTACTTTCTTTGCCATCGCCTCTCCTGTAAGCAGTGTGAGTGGTGCAGTGATATCACTGCAATGATGTGTTTAAAGACGGAGGATGTTGTTGGCTGTACAGATTGTAAAGCCCTCTTAGGCAAATTTGTGTTTCCTGATATTGGGCTATAAAAATGAAATGTATCATCCCACGTTTGATGGACAGATGGCGGATCTCGTATCTAGAAATCTCACCGAGTTAATTAGTGGACCTGAACCTTGACAACTCAGAGGTGAGACCAGGAAGCTGAAGTTGCAGTCTTACACGCTTCCATTAGAGCAGTTACCCAAATCCATATGGAGACCGTGTCTGCCCCAACGCCACTTAAATTAGTTCAATAAAAAATATGCAAAAGAGGACTTATACAAAATAACCAAATAAAAATGAACACCACCACCGCTGTGAACACCAGATCTATGTCATCTAAAGCTCTATTAGCAAGTTATTTACTATCCAGCCATCTAGGTCCGTATTCTGAATCTATCTGAATTCTCAGACGTCACAGAAGTCACATAATTCCTGACGTGTTGCGTCACGTAAACCGTTACGCTTGTTTTGTTGTCTTAACCTAACTAAGTTTCACATTATTGTTAAGTACTGTCATTGCATTTACTTTCTAAAGCCATAAAATATATTCGCAGAACGATCATTAGGTCTCCACCTTCTTCTGCTACTTTTAGCTTGAATTCCACCCAAAGTCGCTTATCTCTCATTGTCCAGTTGAACTTCTTGTCCTTCTGAGTTGCTCTGATTCCCTGTTGTACGAAGTCAATGTGCAGTTCAGCCCATTGTGTCAAACAGAAAGGTCAGCGGCCTGTTGCAGGAAATGCCTGACTGAAATAGGTGAACATAACATCAAGGGGAATTTCCTCCATAACCAAATGCAGTACATGGCCACTCAGAATCCCCCCGATGCAAATCACCTGCAACTATGAGAGGCAACACAGCTGAGAGCATGCAGCCAGAGGGACCGTAAAGGCAAAGATCGTCAGCCAATCATCATAACTGCATTACACACACAATGGACATTTCGTTCACTGCGCTGTAATTGGCAATTGTGCTGATTTGAGTCCAGAGCAATCCCACCAGATGGTTGAAATCAGCATTCACTCTTTTTTTTTTTTAATTCAATTTTAATAAATTGAAGTGAAAATTAAGTTTTAACCCATAGATGATTTACAACGCTGCCCTTCCAGACATCGCTGGAGCCGGGCTCCATTGTGAGCACTGACCTCTTTCTCTGCACAAACACACCACTTCCCTCACTTCCTGTGCTACCGGCCTCAAGTCAGTTTAATCAGCGTATACAGACGGCTCCACACACTGTTTTCAGTTTGTTTTTGTTTTTATATTCCCCAGTTCGTTTCAGACTCTCGAGTCTTCCTAACCAGATCCCTGAACACTAAGTTTATCCTTCCGTGGGAGGATGCAATTACTATTCTTTATTTTGAATAGGAAGATTATAAAGCTTTAAAAAATATAATTAAGCCAACACGGACACCACACTGCTGGAGACCCATTCCGTATGGTTTGGCCCGCTGGAGGGAAGGGAGGCACAGGGGAACCAGAACCAGGACTGCGTGGTCAGACTGTCAGAAACATGGGAGGTTTTGTAAAGGGAACTTGGTCTTTGGAAACACTACCGCTGTTGTCCACCAGGACCGCCAAAATCAGCACAAAATTAAAGTAGTAGCTTTAAATTATAATTCCTTAAATATGAGACTATTTATATTTGGTAAAAAATGACAGAATCACAATCGTTCCTGATGAGACACGATAACCATCATTAAGTGCTGCGTTTCACAGAAAGTCGTACTGTATTTCTAAATGCACAATGCTACAGTAATAGTACTACCTAATAAATACAGTAATGGTACTACCTAATAAATATTTGTTTGCGCAGATACACCTTTACTACTTTTCTGACGTTCACTACGTTTTCCCACAGGTTGTGCACACCTCTAGTGAAAAACAACCCATAAAAATGCCGCTGTGTAAATACTTGTTAGCGGGTCTGCAGCCAACTTACTTGGCATCGCTCACATTCCTCCCACGGGGCTGTAACCGCTGCTCCGAACGCCCCTTTTTGACAGGAAACATGGCAGGAAGCCACTGAGTGCACAGGAGCGACTGGAAAGAGACCCCAGCCCACCAGGCAAGGGCCGGGCCCTGCTCACTCGTACAGTACATCCAGGGCCACAGGAATGCAGCTCCCTTTGTGTCAGAGTCAACAAAACCTCAATCTCTGCTGTAAATCCAATGCAGCCTCCCTGCCTGTCGAGATAAAGGCAGAGAAGCAGAGAGTCTGCAACACAAAACGGATTATCTGCACTGGAACGCTATTTGAAATTTAGATGAATTCGAGCACATTGAATCTCTGAGAAATTAACTTTAGAAAATATTGCATCTTTATGATAAACAGGACTACAGTAAAAATAAATCCCAACTTATGATTGACAGTGGGGAGCGTGGAGAAACTTTGGCTGCAGTCAGAGTAACAGGAAACAAGGTTGCTGAGCTTTTTCTGTGGCGACTTTTACACCTTTTTAGAATACAGAGAAGGTGACAACTGAGCCGAGTGCTTTCAGTTAACATGGCAACGCGCAATGAAAGACAGCGGCTGCGGGTTGCAAAAAGGTATACCAAGTGTGTGTGTATTTCCACTTGTGTGTGTGTGTGTGTGTGTGTGTGTGTGCGCACTACGATACAGTAGGGGCAGGATCGTTGGGTGCGACAATGACGGGGACCCCTCCCAGGAAATTAGCTCAGAATCATATTAATCTCACAAACAGACCGGGGTCTTCAAAGTGCCAGCTCTGGAGGGGAAGTGTGTCTAGATTAGTGCTTTCATCTGGCCTCGACATGGCACCGGAAACAAAAGAGCCTCTTGCCCACCATCAAAGGCACAACAGATCTAAGAACAGAGCACGTTGGCCGTCGGTAGTCTGCCACTTCAAACCGTCTGCGAGCCGAGCTTCTTCTTCAAAGTCTCCTCTCTCCTGAGAGATGCCATGACGGAAATATCCCAATGTCGCTGCGCTCAAGATGAGCAATGCTGGCAGTGTTTTTCATGACCGAGTTGCTGTTTTAAGATGTTTTTCTTTTTCTGCATCGTATTCCTACAATATGGAAAGTGTGTTTCGGAGGAACACGGCAGATATGCAGGAGATGACCATGTACAAACTGCAACAGGGCTGAAATGTGCAGAAAACAGTCAATTCTGCCTTAAATATCCCTCAACACATGCTTAACTCTCCTGAAGAAAATTTGGTTCGGAGACAAATGACATAAAATCATAATTGCAAAAAAAAAAAGATTTCTTTAAAATTGATTCACCATCAATTTCCCATATTCGATGCAGTGTACATAGTTTACTTTGTCCTTCATCCCAGGTGCATCTGGAAGGCAATTCATTATTTAATTTGCCTTTTTATAGGATCTGGTTTTAAATGTTCGTCCAGCAGACAGACCGGACTTAATGCATTGATTCTATTAGCTAGAAAGACCTGACTGCAAGTTCAAATGACCAAATGATGCTATGATATAAAACCAACGCTAATTGGATGAAAACTAGAGTAGACTCCACGCAGCAGCTTTCATACGAGGAATTCATTTGAGGACAAGAAGCAGTTGATCCGTTTGTATTCCCTGTTGAGATGAATTTACGTCATGGAAGCAACAAACGACAGCTTTGTAGTCCGTATGCATGTTTGCGTTCTTCTTTTGCAGGCAGTTGATTGTGACCACCACTGAATTTATCAATTTCCTCAACATGGCAAGGTCACGACTCACCAGCTGATCACACACTGTGGAAAACCGTAACGCCGCTGAACACAGGCCTCATCAGGAATCCCCCGGTGGAGAATGAAGGCGAGGGCGGAGAGAACCGCAGAGCGTCGAGGTCAAGCTGTACGCTTGTGAAGAGGTGAGGCGACCATAAACAAGTTCCATGTTTACTTCAGTAGCTAATCAGAGCGCCGCAATCAGCCAATCAGAGAGAGGCAACCGGCCGGCTCCTCGTCCTCTTCAGGGCCAACAACGTTCCACCGCCATCAAATACCGTCATCTCCACGTAGCCTGCTGTGTAAGAAATGGACTGTGTGTGTGTGTGTGTGTGTGTGTGTGTGTGTGTGTGTGTGCGTGCACGTTGGACTGTAAATTGCACATGACAACATCTCATGCAGGGTCTGTTAACTGATTATTTCCCACTTTGTCGCCCAAAGTTAATTCAGTGGCTTTCAGCGCAGCAGGAGAGGTGGTTGCAGATGTTCTTCATGTTCAGGCTTTACTGGATTTCTCGTCGTGGTGAAACGTTGTGTCAGTGATACTCGTAGAGGTTGGAAGGAGATGTACGTTTTCATGCTATGCTAGCTACTGAAGCTCAACTGAATGTCTACGCATGTTGCTTTTGCTTTTTAATGATTGTAACATTTAGTAAAGACCTACCCGGCTTTGCAAGAACAGTGTTGTTCCTTAATTTCATTGTCTTCTGTCTGGATCGGCAGCTTCTTAAGTGTCAATTATGAACCCATTATGCTCTCATCGAAGCTCTCATCCCTGATGAGCCACGCCTCCCACCCCATGCAGGACACTCTGGCAGCTCTGCACAGCTCCTTCAGTCACCGGCTGATCCATCCCCGGTGTCTGAGGGAGAGGTACCGCAAGTCCTTCCTCCCCGCTGCTGTCAGGCTGCACAACGAGCTGCTCTCGGGAGACCACTAACACTTTGAACACTTTGAACACCAACATTTGACTGAACATGAACACTTCTGAACACTTTAATTCACTTGAACATGAATATGAACACTCGGAACACTTTAATTCATTCACCTGGTGCAATATCTAATCCGTGCAATCCTGTGCAATATCAAATACGTTTAAGTATTATCTCACATTTTTACTCCGCCTGTATATACTGGTATATATTTTGTATTCTTCTTTACTGTCATATTTTTATTACTGTTTACTGTTTAGTTTATTTATACTACTTGATTTTTTTATCTTCATTTATTACTTGTGAGCGATGCTGCTGTAATCCTGTAATTTCCCCACTGAGGGACGAATAAAGGATTATCTTATCTTATCTTATCTTATCTACAACGGCACGAGATGCGAGCTGAAGGCCAGCATGGAGGCAAAGATGAGGACTGCTGAGCTCACTGGACTGTTCTCATGGGAGCTCAAAGTCCGATGTGTGTCCAGGCCGCTGTGTCTGTGATGGCTGATCTAACGGCCCGATGGAGTGTTGTCACCTGGACCAAACCTCTGGGGAAAAAGAGTCTGCAATGAACCCAGGTGGGCCGACTTGTATGTCTCCACCAGGCCGAGCCAGCTGGCAGATGAATAGTCGGTGACCTCATTGGCAGGCAGAATCTGTCACAGATTAAAGGACCATTTACATAATATCACCGCAAAAAGATTTGATTTTTTCCTGGAACTTCCCGTCTCAGTCGTCCCCGATCACGCTTCACCATCGGAATGTCTTCAAGTAACCATTTCCTCTGCTTGGTAATCCTATTAAACACATATTAAATCTGTTCTTGTCCATTTGCCTTTGAAGTCTTTGAACTCTCTGCCGTCAGCTGCTGAAGGGGTTTTTATTTATTTATTTATTTGTCCTGAACTCCAGAAAGCCTCGACCTCCTCTACGCTCAGGTGACACTGATGCGTTCACCTGGTGTTACGGGCAGGGAACCGAGAAAGATGACACTGGAAACCATGTCCATGTTGGCACTCCTGGGACGCTTTTCTGTCTCCATGTGGGGCAATGCAGGCCCACAGGAGTGACCCTCATGGGTGAGAACCCACTCCTTATATGTGCTGTGGACAGAACACTGCTTTCACTAAATCCATTGATCTATTTTTATATACGTGTATATGTTTCAAGTCTTCTTCAATACAGCATGATGTTCATTTAGTACATGATGGTCCATTTAGAGTCACACAGACCATAAAGCAGGGGATGCTTTAGGGCGGGGCTACACGGTGATTGACAGGTCGCCACCAGAGGTCTCAAGGGTCTCTACGTCGCTTAAGATGGAGGTTATAAATAAGAAAGATAATCTTATGTCTTCACCGGCGACTCAGTTTAGAACTCCAAGCTCAAACCGGTCGGAGCGTCAGATTCAAGAAGTAAATTCTCTGGTTCCGTCTCTGGAAACTCTAGTTTTCACTTTGTAAAGTCAGGAAACATTTTGAAGAGAACACCATGCAGGAACTGCTGGTGGTGGGGAAAGAAAAACGTTAGTTTATATCATGACGACACGAGCTGAGAAAAGTGTCTGGATTCATGTTTTAAACTGTGAATTATTTGTACTTACATTATTCCAAACTTTAAATAGTTGTTGACAATGTGGCTTTATCAGGGAGAAATAACAGGATGCAGACAAGTGTTTCAGCACATGTGCAGTAGCGATCAGGCAGTATGTTCACTTATCTCGTGACGAGTTGTCTTTGGTCCTGTGCATAAATGAGCTGATAAATGATAATATACAAACATTTATACTCGCCGATACCTGATCCAGCATTCTAGACTGTATGACGGTTATTTCTGATACTCGGAAGAACTTTATGCAATACAACAGGTCCCAGAATACCAGGGGCAATAATTTACCTTTTTACTTCATTCTGCAAGCAACCTTTAGTCTGCAAACGGTGAGAGTGAAAGTAGTTCAGCGGCTCTTCATTTCTCAGTCCTGACCGTTTATTACTTCCTGCCTTATTCCAGATTGATCCGCTGCCAAAGAAACACTATAATGACCGTTGTTTCCTTTTGTAGACTCATTTTGAATGATAGCCGTGAACGTCGAGCTCATCGATGAACACATTGCCTTTCCCTGTGACTCCTCCGTAACAGAAGTTCGATTATTTTAAGGTGAAGCTGCAGCAGCAAGAAAGCTCCGGTTTGCATCATTTATACAGCATTTCATAATACTGCAATTATATAAATATAACAATACCTTCATCAGTGGGCTAATGCTCGGTCACTATTGTGTCACCTCACGACTTAATAGACATTTTCTTTTCAGTGATTCATACTTTTTTTTTAAGTTGCATTATTATTTTGTGCTTTTATTTTCAAATTATATGAAGGCCACAGGTTTTTGAAAATCACAAATGAAAAGTGGCAGCTCCGGCAGCTCCGGTAGCTCGGCGGCGGGCACCGGGGCCCTGCGGGAGGGCGCCGGGGCCCTGCGGGAGGGCGCCGCGTCCAAGGGGGAGTTCGCTGCCGATTGGCGCCGCCGTCCCTCCAGCGTAGCTGCTCCTTCTGGGTCCATGGTCGTAGTAAGAGTAAGAGGTCAGCGGATGCCACAAGTTGAAGCGGGTGAAATACAGTACGACCTGACAACCCCCAGACTGCAGGACCAGAGTTTATATAGTGACAGGGGACTCATTAGTGGGCCCTGAGTCTGGTGTGTCAGGCTGCAGGAGGCGATCGGCTGGAGTGTCCTCAGCTGTGCACAATCAAGGGTGTGGCCATGGGAGGTGTCTGAAGGCAGAGGACAAACAGAGCACATGGCGCACAACAACAAACAGGGCAATGACAGGACACATGAGGAGAGGAGGTCAGGGGAAACACACAACTGGTCAGACAGGGATCCTGGATCCTGACATCACTTGCATTTACTTTAGTACTTGAGTTCAAATTTGAGGTACTTTACCTGAGTGTTTTTGTACTATTGAGTGTAATATTGTACTTTTGTACGTCATTTTACCCTCACTACCTTTTTAACCCTCTGTGCCGGAGTCTTTATGTTCTCTGGTTGTCCGTCCCTTTCTCGTGAACACGATATCTCAGGATAACAGAACAAAACACAACCATCCACTTCAACGCGTTTTGTTTTAAATCCCACTGCTCTTCTTGGCAAAACCCACCCTGTGCTGCTCTCAAGCGCTAGGATTGGCCAAGCGTCCAGACCAGTTCCTCCATCCTGAGCCTCACTTCTGGAGGTTATTTCCTGAACTTCACCAATCGTCTCTTCTTAAAGCAGCTGGTCAGCGCAGGTCTCACCAAGTAGAGCTGTGGGGTTCATAATCATGCAACTTCAACGGCCATAATTTAAGAATTCATATGGTAATTATTGATGACATTTTGGACGTAAACTGTAACTTGACTGGTTGGTGGAGGTGTAAGGCAAGGCAAGGCAAGTTTATTTGTATAGCACATTTCAACAACAAGGTAATTCAAAGTGCTTCACATAAAACCATTAAAAGCATCAAAACATAAGGCAAAAGAAAAGGAGATTTAAAAACAATTAAGAACATTCATTAAAACACAGTGTAAGACAGTTTCATAGTGAAATGCAGGAAATTGATTAATATATTAATTGAATGTGGTTCAATTAAAGGCAGCAGCAAACAGAAAGGTCTTCAATCTTGATTTAAATGTAGTATGTATCTCCTTCCTCTGGGGATCAATGGAGGTTTGTCTTCATCCAAAGCTTCTCTCACTTTATCTTCCGTGAGAGCTTAAGTGACTTTTACATACAAAACATATGAAGTGCTTATGAATTGAAATGTTTAGTTGAAAGAAATGGCAACTTTATTCTCAAATCTGGATTTACTGCTTTTACATCGTGAAAGTGTCACTATTTCTAAAATGTTCCAATCAATGGACTCGATTATCACCGTCTATTTGACTGATGAAATCCAGCTGCATGACATCGATGTTGTCCAGTAAGTCCAACCCAGCTGCAGGAGGACACAATGCCTTTCCTCTGCTTCCTTGTTTTCAGACTCTGGTTTTGTGAACGTTGAGCCAAAACTCCCGACACAAAGAAAATATAAGCTGTCAAACACATCCAACACTTCAATTGTCTTTAATAAGGTGCAGAATGATGAGCTTCAGGTGATCGTTTCCTTTTTTTATGAATAAAAAGTACATCTGTAGGAAGTTGAATGCAGCAGCTTACAGCAGAGATGTTCCCCGAAGAGCTCAAAGTAAGTCCTCCGCCTGTTAGAGGCTGCAGGGATTTCCTTATCTTGTGTGTGTGTGTGTGTGTGTGTGTGTGTGTGTGTCACTGGAATGTAAAAGAGTAGCTCAGAAATGGCGGAACCCAAGAACCAGGTCTAAGCAGGACAAATAGGTATTTGAGTTACAAACATGAAGTGAAATTAACAGCAAGTGCAAACTAAATTAAACGTTTTCTCCCAATTTGGGTTTGCTAATTTCCCATTCCGCCTTTGTCTTTGCAAACGTTCACTGTTTCCTGAAATGGATGTCAACAATCACTCGGAGGTTCATGGTGGGGGCTTCTCCCCCCCCCCCTGTGCTCCACCCAGGCACCACGGACAATACAAAATCATTCATTTCATTTATGACCATGGCTTTTATGATGCATGTCAGGCAGCTAAATGTCTGCCCTAAATAGTGAGAGTGACCTTTAAAGGGCAACAAGGCTAAATAGTGAATAAACTCGGAGGAGACGGTGCCATCGATTGGAATTTTGTATGAGACGAGTCCATGACGATGACGATTGTCTTTAAGATAGTTCACATCATAACATTTTTATGAATCTGAGCTCATGGAGATGGCCTTTATTAATTTAGTGTAACGTTTTCTTTATTAAAAAAACTTCCATTTAAAGGTAGCATCAAAACATTTGGTGGAGCGAGGGCTTCATTATAAAGTATTCTTCTCTATTATTTTAGCAATTATGATAATAATATTTAATATAGTATTATCTAGCCAGGGACACTAAGGCTCTGCCCAGGCTTTCCGATGAAATTACGATCCCATACAACTCTCGATTACGGCTTCTCAACACGTGATTAACGTTAAAAACGCTACAAAACTACTTTGTTATGTTAAGACAACAAAACTCTTGGGTTAGTTTTAGTGAAACATAAATCATCAGGGTTTGGCTTGAAATGAACTCGTTTTCTGACCGTCCACCACCATGACCGTGGCCTGCTTGGACCTCTGCTATCTTATTTGTGACACTTCAAAAGCAAACGTAATCCACGACAAAATACGTTTCCCTCAAAGCAAAATTCCCGATGAAGTTTTGTGGTATGGAATCATCTTTTTTTTTTTCGGCTCTGTCTCAAACTGATGATTTTATGGATTTATAGATAAAAAAAGATCTTCAGCCTGTGCACGAGTATCTTTCCTTGCTTAGTTTCTGCCTCGCTCAGTCTGAACAGACCTCGGTCATCTTCCCAGTCCGTCTGAGCGGCAACACGCGCCTCCACCTCTCGTAATGAAAGGCTGCGTGACAGCAGCATCACAGAACACCTGCAGCAAAGCAAGCAGCCACAGCTGTTAATGAAGAGGAAGATGAACATCCATGCCAAAATAAAGTGTTTGTCAGGGGGAGAGGTGGGGCGAGGATTTGAAGTGTGTGTGTGTGTGTGTGTGTGTGTGTGCGCACAGAAAGCATTTCTGAATTAATTTGCTTTGGTGAACACATATGTACAATAATGTAAGAAACCACACAACCCAGATCATATTTCCAAAATGTCCCGTCTTTAAAAGAGCAGTCAGCTGGTTTCCCACCATCTGCAGTACCACACACACACACACACACACACACACACACACACACACACACACACACACACACACACACACACACACACACACACTCTCCTCTGTTTGCTCTCTTGTCGCTGCCTGGCAGCAGGGACAGTTTATTGCTCTCGGGCTCTTTTATCAGATGATTCATGCCTCTTGGATGGGATGGCACTCTAACTGTACTTTGATTGAGGCAATTAGACCGGAGGCCCTTGAACTACTTTGACAAGTCCTGATTCGTCCAAGTTGAACGCAAATGTGACTGAGATTTGGCTGATGGGACGGCTGCAGAGCCTCTGCAGGAACATCATTTAATGGGACTTAATGCTTTTGATTTTTGGTCCTCAATGCACAGTCAACTAATTCATTCTGAGTTCAGTAAATGTGGAGAGATGAAGGCTGCATGGATCGATGCAGCAAGGATTGGAAAGATTGATTTGTGCTTCCGGCGTAATCGCACATAATCAAATAAAGTTTAATGAGAGGCGTGTTTTGGGGAAAGATGCAGAGCAGGATTTTGGCACATGCAAGACGTGATGTATGTTTCTCATAAAAAACAGAAACCGTGAAGACGGAGAAGTGTTTGCTTCTTGGGAACCGCCTGACTCCTCCGCAAGCCGCTGAAACTGTTTGGAAACAGTCTGGACGACAGCAGCACAATCGCTGTCCTGTCTCACCGGCAACCAACTCAAACACTTTCACCAGACACTGGTCTGCAGCTGTTATGGATCCTATAAATGTGTTCAATAAATAATGGATCTTTCTTCACTGATCGTAGCTTGCAAATTGCTTTTCAAGCGTCATTTGTTGATCCAAATATTTATAGTATTGAAATACTGGAGACTTTATTCAGAGTGAAGGTTTCTAGTCACTGATGGTGAGAGACGGCTGAAGGTCTGATGGGACGTGGACATGAGCAGATTGTGAGACAATGGGCCTCTGGGCATCGTTTAGTGTAGTTTTATTTTGCAAAAGGTCTCATCGCCCCCCAAATATGAGCCGCACGCACAGACTTTAGAATTGTTTAGCCTTTTTTGTTGTTGTTTTGTGTCACTTTGTAATAGTTTTGCCCTTTTTTGTAGTCATTTTGAGTCTCTTTGTCGTTGCTTTGCATCGCCTTGTAGCCATTTAGTGTCTCTTTGAGGTCGTTGAGTCTCCTTGTGGTCTCATTTTGTCTCTTTGCAGCTGTTTTGAATATCTTCCTGGTTGCTACATGTCTCCTTCTAGCTGTATACGGTTAAAAGGGGAAAAACTGCACATACGTTTTGCACAGACACTCGTCAGCAGTGCCTACCAACCTGCAAAACGTGAAATAAGACCCAGATAGTTTATTGAGAAATACATTTGCAAAGGTGCACCATATATTTCTTGCAAGCCAATCGGAGCAATTTGTGCTTTTTCTTTGAGGGGTGCTTAAAGAGACAGACAGAGTGAACACAGGTCTATTCAGACCACATGAGAAAATGAATGTGTTTTTAACTTTAAAGCATGTAAACATGTTCTGGTGGGAACCCGAAATACAAGTATGAACCTGAACATGAGCACGATGAGTCCCCTTTAAAAATTCAGCTTTTCATCGTCAGCACTGAAACCGCAGCTGATAACAAATTATGGTTTACTGAAGCTGGCCAGTCATCGTAGCTGGGAGGGCTGAGCACAGACGGGTTCTCAGTCATCCTAATTGCCATTTTGGTCAGTGTAATTATTGTTGTCAGCAAACACGCGTGCGAGTTGGCAAGTCTGTGTGTTGCTGAACTGCGGCAGAGAGAGAGGAGGTAAACATTACCTGAACCTGCAGGAAGTGAAGTCGCACTGCAGCAACACCAGTATGAACTATTCATCAATTTGGAAAGGAAGCATGTTTGAAAAAAGTTTTCATTTAAAAGCTTGACTCTTCCAAAGACTAACACTGACTGGTGGAGAATATTACTCTCCTGTTGTAGCGCAAGTAGAGTTTCTGAAGCGTTTACATTCGACCAAGGACTGGAACTTACACCATGTGCTTTGTTGAACTTCTTTTGGTGCCTTGACAGCAACTAATATGAGAAGCAGTGCAGGGAGGTCCTGCATCGCTTCATTATGTATGTATGCTGTTTGACAACGGCAGGTGCCTCAACATGTCTGTCAATAAAATAATGAGGTGAACCGAGTGCGTTACTGGGTTTGAAGGCCTCCCTTGAACAACAGACTCAAGTTATTCAACATTCCTTTCCTTTTAACTTTTCCACCAACTCAAGACGGGTCGGATTTGCATGAGAATAACATCCAACATAAAGCCTTTTTATTCCAGCTTGGTGCGTACCTGTTGGCGAAACATGCTAGAAGTAGCATTAAAAGCCCCTGTTCCATCAACAAGTGAGGCACCGGTGCAAGAGCGTTCACATTGTAAGATCTGCGGCCTTTCATGCTTGGTGGAGTCACTTAGTGGCTTGAAGCGGTGGAGGGTGATGGGGGGGGGGGGGTTGTGTGAAACAGATATCCCAGCCCCGCTCTGCCCCGAGTACAAAGTGTTGGTCTGTCAGCAGGGCCGTGACGAGAGGAGAGTGCTCGCTGTTGTTTGTGCTCGCCTGCATGGCGACCATCTCTGGCTGATTATATGCTGCGGTGACGGGGAGGCTGCTCTGCGCTGGCTGCGTCAGTGCTCTCTGGCCGCTCTGTGCTTTGAGGAATCTATCAAATGTAGCCACTTGTGTTTCTCCTTGTGGTTTTACCATGAACACCTTCTGATGTCGCAGCACTGTTTGCTGAGATGTGTTCGACGTTACATCATCGATGCTTTGCACAAACAACTGACTCCGACATTACTCCGTGACATTTACAGTTTTAGTGTTTATTATGAAAGTTCAAATGTACATTTTATTTTATCACAGTTTTTGTTTTTAAGCATGATTCACACATATGGAGCTCAGATGATTGTTTTGTGTTGTTTTGTGTTGTGTTTGATCAGATCTGTAGCAGATGGAGATTATTGCATCAGAGGGGAAACAGTCGTGATAAATTCTCATCCGTAAAATACGATTACATGACAAATAAATGTTTTTTTTAATGTTATTTTATCAAATTGTGCCTGTGTCATAAGAACAATCATTTACAGTGTAGAGGAATGTTACATTTTTAACAAATCTTAAACTTTACATCCAAAACAGTTAACTATCTGTTTTAATATAAAACAACTTTGTTAATAGATTTAAGTGCAGCTTCATAAATAGCTTGAGAACTTGGAAGGGAAGAGAAGCATACATTCAGCATTATTAATGAATCAAACAAACAAAAACACTTTGAAGTAACTAAGCCTGGTACACCTTAGACATGGCTGTGCTGAGGAAATAGTCTTTAGGAAAAAATGTGCACTTAAAAGTGTCCGTACACAGCGATGGACGAGTTGATGTGCACATAGCTCCAGCTGTGCCTTGTATGTATGAGCATTACAGCTGAGTCACAGACCTCAGCATCTGGATACATTTTCAGAACATTTGCAGCTTTTTTTGAAGGTATTCAAAATATTCCTCAAATGTTTTTTGGTCCATCTGGATAAAAAAAATGTACTTGTTCACAGACCAAATCATTATTCATATTACAAAACCAATCATTTCTGTTATTGGTCTGCTGATTATTGATATTTCAGAAAATATAATTGAGTCTTTGGTGACATCCTCTTATTGTTTTCTACCAGTATAAAATCTTAAGATATTCACTCACATATCATATTTGGATGAAGAAGCTGAAACCACAGATTTGTTTTTTGCTTTAAAAAATCCTGAAATAAGTTTTGCATTATCACATTCATTGCTGTCAATAAACGTATCGTTTCGGTTCTAATAAATGACCTTCGCCTGTGGTAGAATATTGCCAGGATTCAGCTCTGTGACTCGGTTGTAATGACGGCACAAACTGGGTCGAGTGCACCCAGAACAATAAATTGCAGGGTCAGCCGGGTTGTTCAAACGTCTGTGTCCAGCGGGGGAGGGAAGTCGAGACACGGTGACAGCGAGTCCTGACTGTGTGTGGAGCTAATCCCGGTGTCTGAGTCCGTGTCTGTCACGTCTAGAGGGGACAGGCTGTGTTTGAGTTTCACCGTCTGTGAGACGCTGCACTGAGTCTCGCTCTGCGGATGGACAGTGCTGGACTCCTCTTCTTGTCCTCCGTCCCCGATTTGCAGTGAGCTCAGCTGGGCAGCCAGCTGCCAGCACTCCTGATCCTTGGAGACCAGCGTAGCTTCGTGGTGCTTCAGCTGCTTGTCTATTTCTGCGGCTTGGTTGTGAAGGGACACGCCAGTGAAGAGGCTGTGCTTCACCTCATCCTGCAGCCTCTCCAGTTCAGCGGCGCAGAGCGATTTGTCCGTCTCCGATGGGATCCAGGAAGCAGCCGCGGCTACTTCCTGTTCGCCATCCTTACATTGGCTCTGAGGGAAGTTGGCCCTCGTCAGCTCAGCGTCAATGTCCCGGGACAGCTTGAGGATGAGCTCCTGGTGCCTCTGAACCTGCAGCTCGAGCTGTTCGACTGCGTCGCTGGTGTAGAGGTACTCCTGCAGCTGCTCGTCGCTGTGCGCCCCCGAACTCTGACCACAAGCCTGAGCCAGGGAACTCTCACGCTCCGCTTCTCTCTGCACTTGCAGCTCAAACTGCTCGATGTCCACATCCAGCTCCCTCATGCGTTGGATCTGCTCCCGGATGGTGTGGTCCTGGTTGAGGATAAGTTGCACCATCCGGTCGATCTCGTCGGCACTGAGGGAGCTCTTGCTCTCCTTGTGGAGCTTTTCAAGCTTCCGGAAAGCTTTCTTTACCATGCGCTTTTGCCTCTCCACCGGCAGAGGCTGGGAGTGCTGAGCACGACCGTGCTCCCATCGCTTTGGCTTGACCCCCATGGACTTTCCACCCTTCTTGGCGGACTGAGGCACAAAATCGCAGGTTTTGACCAGAGTAAACTGGATAGAGGGTCTCTGGTCACCCCAGGCGTGCCAGAGCCTCAGGATTCTGGTGAGAGGAGGCAAGGCTCTCTCAAAACCCTTCCACCGCTCAACGAGACAGAAGTCTTTGGCCTCCCCGTGCAAGAGGCGCTTGCTCTCTGGGATTGACTTGTGGTCATCCAGTAACGCCTGAATCATATCTGCACATGTTGTGTGCTTCGTTACTCCACAGACAACCTTGTCCTCGTTGCAGACCGCAACCTGAATCTCCTTTCCTTCCACAGGCTCGGCATCTTTCGTCCTAAAGAGAGAGAAACACAAAGCTCATACAGCAATTGTGGCTTGGGGATGAAACATTGGAAGTCCTAACACCTCAACAGATAGTCACAACACACAGAAGTCATCAACTCAAACAATGAAAATGTTTTAAAGTACTTTTAAAAAATATATTTAGTTGTTTTTTAAAATCACGTTAGCGACGTGGGTCCCCGAATGGTGGTGTTGGTTTATGTGGAAGATGGACTCTGCCACTCATGCTTTAAAAGTCCTTTCACTTTTCTTTATGTTCTTAAATAGACCCTATGTTGATGGTTTTCCATTAGGTCAATGAAGAAAACTACATTTGGTGCTCCCTGGCTTGATTCCATTAGACGTTAGTCATTGTCTTTCTCATCACTGATGATCACTTAACGGTTCCGGAGCTATTTAACCCCAAGGCCCTCATTACCTTTATGTCTGGACCGTAAAACTTGCTCAAAAATGGACCTCTGACGGGCCGATGATCAATTTTTTTACATGCTTAATGGCCCACCGGTAATATCCAGTCGATAAACGAGAAGCACCGGCAATGCAGACATCCACAACGCCAACATGTAATGAAATAAGAAGTACGTAGATAACTTTGCCAGACATTTCAATTTGATTTCAAGATAAAGAATGATGCATCATGTTATTGTTAATATGAAATAAATGTTTGCTATATTCTGCAATTCATTTGATGCATTAGGCTGACTCAGCTGACTCTCAGTCACAGCCTACTCTGAAGGCAAAAAAAGAAGCGACATATAATACTCCTGTAATTGCGTACCGTTCAATCTCAAAGAAACCGGAGAAGGATGATCTACATAATATCACGAGGAGGCAACACTGGAGCTCCTCCTCTGACAGGCAACTTTAAACTGGTTGCAAAACCGCAGGCCAACATTCCTCCACCTCCCCAAATCAAACGTGCAATACTTTAAACCTTCTAACCCCAACAGCAATACATCTGAATCATGGGCTTGTAATTCTGGTTAACGTCACGTTTCATCTGCAGTCCACAAAAGGGATTTCAGACAGCAAACTGACAGCAGTGAGGCAGTTGAGCTGTAGCTCATCAAGACGCTGTTTATCTGACAGAAGCCAGAATTTAGTTTGAGCAACATTTTCAAAGGTCAATGTGAGGAACTTTTAACTGGTTATGAAACACTCGAACACGATCTAATCCTGATGCCGGTGTATGAACTACACAAGCGAGGGAGTTGGCTCTTGTAAAACTGAAATGAACTGAAGTTATTCATTATCACAATAATTGCTGATAGTTTTCTGTCAATCAGCTAATGGTTTCAGCTCCAGTGAAATGAGCTCCACGGGGGCCTCCGGCAGCCATCAGTCCGCCACAGACGCCATCGCTTTTGTCCACAAGGGCTGCAACACGAAACTAAAGTTCCTCGTGGCAGCTTTTACCTCTTTAAGCTGTTTTTTAAGCTTGCGTTCAAGGATTCGTGCACACAACAGCCTTATCTGTGGAACATTTACAAAACGTGAATACTATCGGTGTTCCGCCTGGCTATCAAATGTTTGGTGTTATTCTTCCCCTCGGTATGTAGACGTGGTTTCACATCTGACCCTTGCATCGTGTAACTGCTGTGTGTTTATCTGAAGAGAGAACCTTGGCTCCCTGCAGCCTCCATTAAGCACTGATCGTCACGAGGGAGGGTGGACAAAAATACACATCCTCTGAAGATGCTACAGATACAAGCCGCCTGCACGCCAACACAAGCAAGTGAGATGTATTCAGAAATACTCACGCGGGAGAAGTTGAACGCTGCATTATCTCTCAGTTTGCTGATTTCACTGTCTGATACCACTGTGTTTTGGTTCCCACACGGCACGAAAACACACAACTGGGGCTTTGTGTAAACGGTGAATAAGGTCTCAGGAATGCGACGCGTACGCGACAATGCAACGGGCTGGTTAATGGTTACGGAGACCCTTGGAGAAAAACGAGGCAAAGCAAATACCTGAGCTGTGTGCAAGCCAAACAGATTCAACATGCCTCAAGCGATCAAAGACAACCACCACGGCGACTTTGACCTCAGAGTTTCAAACCACCACCAAGAAACCCGGCAAACGCTCCTGCAGATCACTGAAGGCCACACCTGCACAATATAATGCAACACATAGTGTTTGACTGCACAAATACTGAATATTATAAGCTGAGCAGTCTCAGAAATTCAAAAAAATACTTTAACTATGGTCATATCTGAGCTCATGTACAACATGTTTTGGTGTTGTACTGCAAAACCTCCTGAAAAAGTGACAAAGTAAAACTGAGGGGTCGAATGATGATGAACAGGGTAAGAAAAGAGGACAAGAAGAGAAGCAAAATGCTAGTTTAGGTACAATAAAGTAAAACAAGTCTTTATAAATCATGGTGAATTGTAATAGATTAAACTGCACAGTGATGTACAGTATGAAGTATTTAGACTTAGTGCCACCTTTACCGATGCGCAACATCCCACACAGAAGCTGTGATGGGGGGGGGGGGCGGATGTCTTAAGGTGTCAAAACGTTTGCGACTGTCCTGCACTGCAATACATGGACGGGAGGATGGATCAAAGAATGAAAGAGACAAAAGGGATTGAAGACGGGAGAGAGAAGGAAAACCAGTGCAGCATATTTAAACATCTTTACATCCCCGGAGAAGTACAAACACTGTCCCACACATGTGTCTGTATAGTCATATCTGAACATACAGGTGAATAAACACGCTCCACGGACAATTAGGATATTTCAGAGAGGGTGACCCAAGCCCTCAGCGGTGCAGGAAGAGGGTACAGCAAGGCGGGGAAACACCTGTATTTGTCCTGGGCCACAATCACCAACGCTCACACAACATCCTGCCACCACAGCTCAATGCACAGAGGGAGGAAGGGGAGACATGGACTCAACTCCACGCTAATGGGAAGAACGTGTTGACATATCTGCAAATCCAGTCCTGGAATAACACTTTTCATGGATAGCAGTGTTAAAAAAGGAACTTCATGTCCAAGTAGAAATATTTAAACATTTCTGAGAGGCTGAGCTGCTTTGGAGCTACAATGTCAAAGATTGGAATAATCTTCAACGGTAAGAACAAGTAAGCTAAGTGGCTAACTGCTAAGTGGCAATAATAAACTTCAATGGAACACACGGACGTACATTTCCACCAACAGATTTCTGATCGTTGACGTTTTGCAGCTTTTTCTGGGAAATGTAATTGTCAGTAGTAACTGAAGCTGCCTGTGATAAACTGAGACACACTCCGATCAAGAATACCCAACCTGTTGATCATTTGTCTGTTAAGAACCTCGACGCCTCCTTAATGGAGCAATGATTCACAGACCTGGCACCAAGACAGGAGTTTCCAAAGAGTCACCGGAATATTTTGTCCCTTTTGAGCTGTTTGTAGGTTGAAAGTCAGACTACAAACCTTTATCACTGTCAATAATCAAATCATTGTCAAACCTTGTGATGAGATTGGTAAGTTGGTGATAATAAGTCTCTTAGCTCGCCCTAACCCGCCTTAGCGTCTGCTCTCCCTAATCAACATTAGGGAGCTCCCTAACCCGCCCCAGTCAACTCCCTGCCAGGACAAACACCAACACCACACGCACCATTGGGCTGATTGCATCGCAGCTAATGCGTTCATCAGGGCCGTCACTTTGATATTCATAGTTTGGGATGAGAATGTGGTTCCAGACGCCACACAGGAGGGCGGCTCTCACAGGTCACAGCGTTGGGGGGATAATTCACAAAGCTAACACGGATGTTGCGATGAACTGATGATTGGAAATACGTCAATAGAATTAGGACTCATGATGATTAATATAAATATTTCATTGTAAAATGCTATCATGCGGATGGATGCTGTGAAGTGAATAACAGGACGGGTTAAGCCTCAACATTTCACACTCGAGTGAACCCAAGAAACCTGAGCAGACCTGCTTAACCTCAGTGTGAACTGACGAGCTGAGAGACTGAGTGAGACATCAGAGGTGCGGGAGGAAACCACATTTCAATTATATGAATTTTTTTAGAGCTCCGTCATGGTGGCGGGGCTCTCTCTCTTCCATTGTAATGCTCATAATGACAACCTTGTAGAGATGATGAACAATTCTCTCTGTGTAATAAATTAGCAAGCTACAAGTTACCACAGATGACTGCATGCTGGTGGTTCGAACAAGTCATAACAAATGACAGAATTATAGCTTTCCAGTGTCTTCTCAGATCAATAGTAATATGATACGGCGAGTCATTTATTTCCAGCAGAACAAAGCTGTGGTAGCACATTTATCCTGTCGCCATTGCTGTCAACAGGTTCTGACTTTCTTGCAATGGAATAAACATTTCAATGAGTCTGGTGTTGGTGAATTTATAGGTTTGCTCCGACTGAAATAGTAAATTATAAGTGAAGTAAAACCTGTTGATCTTAAATAACTATTCTGGAAACTCGATTACGAGAGCTCACCATGGAGCCCACTGTCACTAACTGCACTTCCTGCACTTGGGATAAACAAAAAAAGCGATTTCAGAGGGAAGCGGACGTGAAGCTCTACAATATGTGTTCGAAGGATATATCAAGGAGGTCATCTTGATTCAGCAGTGAAAACAGGTTAAAACGATGAAGACAGAAGCTAAAAGATGAACGTAAGAGTGAACCACCACATCACCTGGAGATCGAGACAGAAGGAGATGAAATTAAGGAACAACACTGCTCCTGTTTTTTTACATCATTATTCTCTTTTCTATTAAAAACATGTTCAAATGTTTGATCATTTTTGTGCAGGAATCCGTGTCAAACAAAGACATTTCCTTCAGTCTGTAGAATATGATATAGAATATATCTCTTGTATTTTGTAACAGACGTCGCCTGAAACAAATGTTGCGCCTCCTGCCAGTTGAAAATTGTCATATTGCCATACTGATAAAACGTTGATATCTCGGACAGGGAAGGTGTTTTCTGTGTCTGTTTATTATAACAGAGAACACGAAACACAGAGCAGATAACGGACGAGAGACTCTTCCGCTCGCTCTTATCTGAAAGAGGATGAGGGATCAGCGAGGAAATAACATGATTTTTCTATCTGCATATGTTGATCTCTGGATGACTCCCACTCTGATAGGCATCTGTGCGCCGAGACACAACACACCCTTCGCTTCCCTTCCTCTGTGACACCACCCACCCTCTCTAAGCGCCACATTTAGTCTGAAGATAGACAAAGTTCTGAACCGACTGCGACTCCACGCGCAATTCTTCTGCAAACATCCAGCCCAGAGCGAGAAAAAGCGAGTCTCTGAATTCAAGCATTTGACATATCTATAGATCTGAACACTTGAGGTAATTATAGGTGCTGTGGTGGTAATTACTACACAACATGAAGAACATAAGACGACCACTGTGTCCACAGGAGACAGCCTCAGTCAGACTGTTGTGAAGTTATCAAAGCTCTGGGATGTGAAAATACATCCACTCTGCTGCGGCTGCCACAAGATTTATTTCCCAGTAATTTAGCATAAAAGCCTGTTTTTATTTCTGAACGCAATCCAAAGCCTTTCCCCGCTGCGTTCGGTGGTAATGAGTCTTATTAAGTAAAGCTAATGAAAACAGTTCTTTGCACACGGTTAAAAGCCTTCCTGATCCTGGTCTTGGCAACATGAATCCCGTCTGCACCCTGCGAGGGATTGGCTCGTGATCTGTACCTCAAAAAGAGAAACTCTTGTTTCCCAACTCTGCACCACAAAACGTCTGCAGTCAAGAGTCCAAATAGAATGTGTGCACCAATAACGGTGGGCAGCTTGTGGCTCAGGAAATCTCATTTTCCCACCTTCTTGAAAAGCTGAGGCTGGAGCTCAGCTGCAGCCATCGGGCACATCAAAAGGCCACGATAGCCACTCGGGCAAACTGCTGAAAGAAATGATACGAGCGCTGATGACAGGATCTCTCTCGACCTGAAGTTAGGATGTTCTTTGACTCTGGTGTCCCGGATGAAACGCGTATTAAATAAAAAAAAAAAAAAAAAATCTTTGTAGTAATTACAGAGGAGAGCAGAAGCTCGTATAGTGTACTTTGACAGGAATGAGGCCCGCTATCAAAGGGCATATCTTTCTTTAACTTTTCCATAAATAGTCTGATAACTAACACCTTCTTACACCAGTTACATTTAGAGAGAATGACTATGCTTTAAAACTCCCCCTTAGTCCTTGATGTACACACACACACATGCAATACTGCCTTAAATATTGAGCGATACACTTCTTCATCAACAATGCTCCCCAAATCCCAATGCAACATGCTGGTCGATGGTTTAAAACAGTAATGAAGTGTTAGATGTTGTGATGTTAGGCGGTTAGGATTTGCCCAAGTGGCCACTATTATGATGGACCTTACAGGCCATTATGAAGCACACACACACACACACACACACACACACACACACACACACACACACACACACACACACACACACACACACACACACACCATCATATCGTCTCATCTCATCAAACAGACACTTGACACGGGACAATATCAACATATATATTACCCAGCAGTCATCATTTCATATCTATATGACAAAAATACCAAAGAAAATAAGAATATATTCAATTCATTGAATATATTTTTTTAGTGTTTATTGGTAGTTTATGTAGAATATGAATATCATTTTTTTAATGACTATTTTACACCACCCCCCCAAAAAAAGAAAACCATGATGGCCATGGGTTTGCATTTTCGAGGGACTATTTAGTAAATGGTACCTTTTGATCATTTCATGTGGGTTTTTCTTTGAGAACAATATGTTATTTATTGTGGTGGCATTCTGTTGGGGATGCACCTATTTGACTTTGTCGGTCCCGATACAGATACCTAGGTTTTGGGTATCGGCCAATACAGAGTATAAATATTATCTTAAAATAAACTTGGTAAAAAATCTTCAAAATTAACATTAATTACAATTCAAGTGTAAACCTTCTAAATGCAGCAACACATTGTTCAAAAGTTAAACGGGAATTACATTTCCAGTATGTAATGTGTAGTAAAGAAACATAGAATTGGACTGAATTGAATAGATTGGTCACCAGTGCTCCATCCAGCTGGTGGAGACAGTATTGGGTCTGATATTGGTATTTCTGCATCCCTACAAACTGAATCATGCTCAATCAATCAATTAGCACACTGTTGGAGGGCCTGCTCTGTCTACACCCCCTCCCACCACCACCACCACATGGGCCCCAGTGCAACTGTCCTGCCTGCACCGGCCCTATTCACACGCCTGGTTCATACAAATAAAGAACCCTACAACCTAACATCCCTTCTACGTTAGATGGTGTCCCTGTGTGTTTATTGTGTTGTAATGGTGCATTAGTTTTACTGAGGTGTATTGTATGCCCCACAGTCTCACATGTTGCTGTAAAACTTGATTGCATTCGGACTGTAGCCAGCGGGATCCGTCTCAAATAACTTGGATGTAAAAACAAAACTGCTTTCTAAAACTTCAGTCTACTTTGCCCCTCGTGCAGCTCACCCATATGTCCGGTGCGTAATTCTCGCTTCATAATGATCGAACTCGGAGAAAAAAAAGAAAAAAAAACACACACACACGCGCGCGCGCGCAACAGGTTTCCCGTCAAGAAACGTCGCTCTCCTCATCAAATTACCTGTTTTTCTGTCGAGCTTTCAGGAAGTTTTTTCCAAACGGAGCCATGAGTCGGGAGCGCGAGGGGGAAATAAAGACCAGCAATTCCGAAATGCGTTACAGCGCCAGCATGGCAGGACGTCGGACACTTTGTGGAGTGTTTGGGGAAAAGTTGAAGGGTGTTCCGACTGCAGCGACTCTGTCCGCCCCATCCGAAACGCGGAGGGAGGTGTTTCCCACACTGCGCTGACACGCACTGGCGCATGTCTGCCCCCTTCCCTTCCACCTGCAGGAGCAGCCCGAGAAAAGGAAATGATTTGGGCAACAAGAGAGTCACATTGTTCAGCGAAAACAGTAAAACATTGTGGATTTCAACTAAATACAGTAAATTACTTTAGGATAAAGTCAGATTAACGACATTAAGTTGAAGGTTCTTAGGAGGATATGAAATTATGGGACCAGAAAGTGCAGAACATCCATCGGAATATGATGCACATTTTGGACACACTCTTACAATTAAAAATGCTCTTGAAAGGACCATATGCACAAATATTCTGATAAAAAACACAGATTTTACATATTATTCATTACAGTGACCCCACTCCTGCACTTTTATTGTTTTGGTTTCTCAGGTTGATCTACATATCTTTCTGAAGGTTTAATGAAGAGGCAAAAGCAAGTCCTAGAACATGATGATGCGTCGCAGTGAGCAGAGGGCTGAGAGTAAGTGGCTCTCTCTGGTTCAAACGATAAAAGATGAAATTCAGACATGAGAGGAATGCAGCCTGCTTTCACTCAGTCTGGCTGAAATATCTTCGGTACAACACGCATGTTTTGAAGCAGCTCCAGCTGGGATATTTTCTCCACATTTAAAGGATTCTCTGTGGGACCAATTAGTGTGAAACATACTTGGTGGCTTTAAATCAAAGTGGATTTGTTTTTGTGATAGTGTACCACATTAATAATACAGTGTGACAGCCAAAAACTGTTGTTTAATAAATAAACAGTAAAGCGAGGAACTGACTTATGTCCTGGCAAAGTATACTGCTAGTATACTAGTGCTGCTAGTATTTAATGTATAACATTTATGTGATTTATTTTGTGTGCATATGAAGTCCACACTAAAGCACCGGGAACAGACATCAGAGTAGCATGTGGTGAAGCCTCTGATATTGTTTGTAGACATTGCATGAACTTAGTCTCTTATAACATTTATATATAAACAAATCCAATCCTGTAACTGGAGAGGATCTAAAATCGATCCTTGTGGGACTCCGTAGTAAGTTCCTAAACATATTACGATATTTGTAAACTGATTTCAGGGACGAAGCATTGCATGGACGGCAGTTTTACTTTTATTCGTTTGTGTTTTTGTTCAGGAGCTGTCCACGTTCCTCTTCTTTCTTTATTTGCAATATTTAAGAGTGAAATCCTCCCATGTGGTGCATGGAGCAGATCAAATTACGCATACTCAATATCTAGCAATGTTGAATTGGAAAAATAAAAAAAACACTTGAAGTGATTATTTTTTTTAACTGCTGTTTCAGCTCAAATATTTACTTTGAACTTCGAGTTAACAACATGGAAGGTGTCCTTTATGTTGAAGTCCTCAGAAAAAAAAACATCTATTTTATGACCACTGAGCAAAATCATAAGCTGTGAAGCTCAAATGAAGGTGTATTTCAAAATAAACTTTATTTAAGAGGGCATAACATATTACATCTGTGTCAAGGATCATTGTCATAAAAAGTTTTAAAGAAGTAGGCAGTGCATTATTTCTACTGAGAGGGTTTCATATGACAATTCAACTTTCAAATAAGAATATATTTCCAGATATATAACTGGCTACTTATTATTATGATATATGTCTTAGGTTGGCTCTCATTTGCTTTAGAAGTCCAGACAATCCCCTGTTGCTTTGAAATGACGCATGATTTGTAAAATAAAAAAAGATGTGGTGGAGCCCGGCTTCTCCAAATGGACACAAAGAGTGAATCTTTGTCGTGCATCCTCCCACATCGCCCCTGCATCCCGTCCCTGGGAGACGAGAGCAAAACAAACCTCAGACTGTGTGCACACATCGGCTGAAATAACCAAATCTCTCAAAGCTTGACGCAAAAGAAAAACAACGCAACAACATTCGCCTTGTGATGCCAAAGTGACGTCTGATGAAACAATGACACAGGAGAGGAGAGACTGATGGGTGGATGAAGGGGGCGGAGATGAGGAGAGAGAGAGGACCGATCCTCTGACATCACATGTGGCTCTTATAAACTGGGGGGGGAATGGAGCCCACTGCACTTCACAACCAAACAGAAAACGGCGAGCGAAGCCTGTTGGGAGCTGGAAGAGAAGAAGAGGAAGCAGCAGCATCACTACAACATCCCCTCTCCAGCCTCTTCAGCCGTCTGTGTCTGACCTTTAACCTTATGGACTAGATTCCTCCGCAGGTGAATTCTTCAGTGTGGGATCCCTTATTTTTTTTTTTTTCTTTTACTTTTTGTTTGTTTTCTCATCAAGATGCAGGCACACTTGGCGTGCATGCTCCTCCTCTGTTTCACGTGCGGTGGACTTTGTACAGGTGAGCACCCCATCCTGTTATGATTTCATGATTAATCATTGACTTCTTCCTTGAATAGGGGAGAAAACGACGACACTCAAGCAAAGTGTGAACAAGTCTTTGCCTCTTGCATAACTTCCCGTGTGCAACAGGTGCAGTATTGAAAAACTGCATTCTCTAAATCGTGGAAATATTTATATTTCTTTTCACGTGAAAGCTTGTTCATAGCATTAGGGCTGTCTGACTTTGGGTTTTCTGGATTAATTCTGTGCTGAAATACTCCGGCTGCTCAACGATTCATTCTGTAGTTACTCCTTATTTCTGGTCCCACAATTTATCAAAAATGACTTCAGGAGGCTAATAACTTTGAAACCTTAGTTAATTGATTCCAGTAGAAATATTTATTTTATTCGTCTCATTCTCTTCACAAGTTGTGATTTATTGATTCTGAATTTTTATTAAACCATTTAGAACCCATTTCAACCCACGTTTATACACGAAAGAACCTCTAAATAAACCACAGCAGAGCAAACCGTTCAGTAGATTTCATATTGAAAATATATATATATATATATATATAGTTCACATTAAATACAGGATATTAAGAATCACTGTTGGAAGATGGAAACACTGAAATTGGATTAACAAAGCTTCATTAATGTGGGTTCAAGGTGTCAATCAAACGATAAGAATGTGGGTCGTCTTCACATTGTGCTTGAGATGCAAATGTTGCGAACTCGTCCAGCTCACGAGGAAGATGAAACAGTCTGAATGCCAATCGACAAATTGATAACGAGCACGCTATACTCCCGTATCTCCTCGACAGTCATGAGTCACATGGGCTTCATCACACTCTTGATTAGATTTGGTTGAAGGTTATGTTACAGTTTGTCTTTGTGACCGACAGACGTCGACCAGGATCAGCGAGCGCTGGAAGAGGAGCTACTCGGCAGCCTCTTCACTTCTCAGGTACAGGGCAGGGTCCCTCTTTTTCTTTCTAAGCTACAACCCACCAGGTCAGCCAGTGACCCTTCACTTCTCTCCAGCTGACCCAACACACAGGCTGCCCAGGTCTTGGTGCTTCAGCCTCACCTGTTGGCTGTGCTCATGGGAGATAAATCATTTACTGTAAGAGGCTTCAGGGACTAACTTTTAGACCGACCTTGTTTTGATTGGAAATTAAAAAAACGTATAATCAACGCACTCCAACTGCTGCGCTTGTCCTTTGAGATGAAAAGATGAGCTGGGGGAAGTTATTGAGTTGGAACTTAATGCTTTTTAACACACACATCTGGTGGCGTGAACTCAAGGCGAGGCGAAGTCGATGGAGAGAGTGGAACCAGTGGAACCAGTGGAACCAGTGGAACAACCGCGGTGCTCGTATACGCTGACGTGACGGTGACAGATCAGCCGCGTGATTCATTGCTGCTGGAGGTTGCTCAGAGAGAGGGCGCTGATTGAAATAATAACCAGCCGGGTGACGGAGTGCTCAAGGAGCTGGAGAGTGCAGACTCTCCATCTTAACTGTAGCCTTTACATCAGGGCTGGGCGTGTGGGGGAAAATCAATAAGCCCGATATTTTGGACCAAATACCTCTATCGATATAGCGACGGTATTAGAGTTGACTCTTGGTGCCTTCAAGGACTCTTTAAACGTGGATGTGGATATAATGACGAAAAGCAAATCCTAGAATAACACCTAATGCCAAATTAAGATACCCAAAATGTCAGACAATATCTGGCCTCATAACGCGATATCGATGTAATCATTTCTTCAGCCGAGAGCTAAATTGATTGACTCTAATTTTTATCTGATTCAATGCAGGAGATAGACTCATTCCACAGCCTCATTCCACAGCCAGGGCTCATCTATCAGTCTGGCCCATTTTGACATTGGCCCTTGTGCTCCCTACTCACGCACAACATTTGAATGTAGATGGAGCTTTTCAGGTGCATTTAAAGTGTCAAAAGAGTAAAGTATGTCACTGACAGAAAATCAACAATTGAGAGAAAAGGCTGATTTGTTAATAATAATTGGTCTGCTGGGGATTGTTAGGATATTAGACCCCTGCATTTGCTCGTAATCCCATCCCGGAACGTTATTAATTACATGAAGGGAGAAGATGCTGATCAGCTCCACCAGAAACCTTCCTCCATGTGACCTTTCATTTTAAACCACCGCTGACCCCGCTCATGTAGCTCATTGAAAACGCATGAATGATTTGTAAATGTGGGTGGCAGCTTATGTGCCGTCCCTGGTGCGTTGTTCATTCGACGTCTCTCTGAAGCTTTGATTGCATGTCTTCCCCCGCCGGGCAAAACAAACAGACACCTGCGTTTCATCTCCTGGCTCCTGTCTGTACACCATCAGAGGAGACTCTATTCCTCGGGATGTTCATGAACAACGCAAAGTCTCAGAGGGCTTGTGGCCATCTAAACAATTTCCCCTCGCGCCCTTAATCTCTCCATCATCCTGAGTGACACCCAGGGGGTCTTTGTGTGGGAGATCTCTGGCCCTCGACACGCGTACGAGGCCCCGGGAGCCTCCACCGCCTTAAAGCACTAAACCTGGATAACAGAACATGCAGCTAGACGAGGTTAGACGTGACTGGCGTGTCACTCTGGGTGTCTGGCGCCTGAGAATGTTTAAGAAACAGCACACACACGTATATCTTAACATGTGCCAGACGTCGTCAGCGAGAAGGAAGAGCCTCGCATGCGTCCTCGGCGCCTCGTAAAGGGAACTGCCAAAGCGTTTACTGCTTCAAGTGTAAAAATACAGCCGAGGAAATTGCTTGCATGTGGAAAAAAACCTCCGAAGCAGCAATCAGACGACAGCACGTCAGTGGAACAAATGAAATGCATCGAGGTGGTTTAGCAGCTCGCTCAGGAAGGCTGGCAAAAAAAATCTAAATCAACAAGTGCGATTCAGACCTGCAGACTCAATACAAAAGAAAAAAACGTCATTTTGAGGACACCAAATACATGATTACATTGTGGAAGAAATATTAATGACTATTTTGTCTGAAATAAGAATTACCCCACAATATGACCACGTGGACAATGAGCAGTAAAAACACGATAATACCATTAACCACACAATGTCATAGTTTCTTCAGTCGTATCATTTCTACCACAGTTACCAAACATGACTACAAGAATAAGATGTTAACAGATCATAGCGGGCTGCTGGATTAGATTCCATTTCATTGTATAAGTGTTGTCGTCGTTGTGTTCACCCCATTTTTGCCTGGATCTAATGGTCAATATAGCACATTCATGACAGAAAGAGTTGAATATTGAATAGAAAAAGGCAAATAGATGCTAAAATAATAATAAAACATCATGGTGTAAATATCAGGTTGTTTAGCAACGACGATCTAATTAATTACCATGATTTGAATTTGGAAAAAAACAACAATCACTTCCTGTATTCAATTCGAAGCCTCCTCCCGTGTTCCTTCTTTGCAGATGAAACAGAATAAGCAGAGTGCCCCCTACTGGCGTGTGTCGCTGGTCAACCTGTGCAGGATGGTGAACAGCCTGCGGCAGGAGGAGGAGGAGGAGGAGGAGGAGGAGGAGGAGGAGGAGGGCGAGCTGAGGGAGGGGAGCCTCCAGCTGCACGAGGAGCTGTTCAACCTGCAAATCATCTGCCGAGCACTGCAGAGCCGGGGGGAGAGGGTGAGACACGCACACACACACACACACACACACACACACACACACACACACACACACACACACACACACACACACACACACACACACACACAGTGGTGGAAGTACTCGTCCATTACTTTGAAGATGTGTGTATTATTGTGTGTTTTTTTGTGAGTCGTATTGTCCTGCTGCCGTACAAAGATCTTCGATACTACAGTGGAAATAAGTTGTCTTTTGACCAACCTTATTATTTGTTTTCATACTACTACTTGAGCAAAAGTATAGATTTGAGCAGTTCAACATCATAAAGTATAATAAGTTGAAGTTCCGAGGGTTGTGTCATATATTGGGGACGACACACATCTTTGATTCTGATTGGTTTGATAATTAAGTGCTGCTCTATCAATAACCATCCATATGGTATTCATAACTGTTTTGAAAGTGTAGCATCTCCTTAAACCTTCAATCATTGAATGTAAAGTTTTAAATGTTTAAGCATTCTTAGCCACTGTCGGCTATGTTATTGAGTTTCCTTTATGCTCTGAGTGAATATGAGTTCTCTCTGGTAAAGAAGTAGCAGCGTGTATATTTATCGAGGCCTTTTATTGTGAAAGGTAAAAACAGAGGAATCCAGCGGGTGCTGCTGTTGTCAAGGTTGGAAGGAGTGGGGACGTTTTGCAGACGAGATGCAGTGCAAAGAGCCTCTGTGTTGTTTTCACTTCCACCCAATTGGTTGATGCCAATTTATGTCATTTTTTTTGCAGCGTAATATTTTCATTCTGTTGTCATCTGAAAGTATTCATGACAAAAACAACAGTTCGGAAAAAATGAATTGATGTGCCAATTAATCACACATAAAAAACTCTCCCCCGCTGTGTAAAGGAAAGGCCTTCACTCTAAAGACCTCAAACACATGCACACAAAGGCTCATCCACCCTGGCTCCCAGTAAACACTCCCTCACCCCTCCCTCCCTGTCCGACATCATTTTCCTTCCTCGGCTCCTCACACAGCAGCCTCTCTCTCCCTTGTTTTTCGAATCTTAACACGGCGACTGCAGATTAGCAGCTGCTTCGCCATGCATGGCCGCCCAGAGGAGAAGGCCTCGTCTAATCGCAGCTACACCGGCGTAGCCTCCCATTATGCTGCCACTCGGCAACAAAACACGCGTTCGCCTGTGTTCCTCGTCGTCGTGTGACACTCGCCCTCGTTTCTCTCTCTCTGCCCCTTAAACAGCTACTCCGTGACTCTCACGAATATTTAGAGGAGACCAGAGACACTCCGCTGAAACGAAAATCACCCTACATCCTGAAGAGGCAGGCGGCGCGCACCACCAAGTCCCGGAGGCCGTACATCTTGAAACGGAGTACAATCTACTGACAACCATCCCAGAGGTGACGTCGAAGAGGACCAGACGACATGCTTTCTGTGAAGATGTGATTGTGGGCTTTTTTCTCTCTTCTTGTAGCCGCAATGTTTGGTTTTCCTTCTTTTCCCGTTGTTGTTTTGAAGCAGTCAGACCCTTCGGTTGTACGTCCAGCATTGAGGCCTGCCTGTATTCTGCTCCTGTCAAGTATATACTGTATAGGTCCTGAAAATAAAATCCTGAGCATCAAGCAAAATGTGTATTTCTGAGAAACTATATTTATTTACTCTATTTCTTCACTGCACTCTGAGTCTATTTTGTTTCAAGACAAACGATTAAAGGATTCATGATACAAAACCAGTGTGATGTGACGATCTTTTCTTTTATACGACAGCTCACCACTTAAACCGCCTAAACCAAGCTGCTACTAGAAACAACAAGCAACTTTCACCCAGGACACCAATGTGTGGAACCGAAGGTCACGTACTTATTTAAACCCAACACATATTTTACTAAACTTAACCAGCTAGTTGTGTTTCCTCAACCTAAACGTAGTGAAAATGCAGTTCCGAAGCGGCAAAAAGCGCCCAGAGCGGTTAAAACACGATGATGTCGATACACACATATGCAGATATGCGGATATGAAACTTATTTTTGGTTCAGAAACGTCCAGACTCTGTGGTTTGCTGATACGTACAATGCCACCATTTTATTCGGGCGAGTAGGTTGAATATTCCTAGAGCGCCGTATGCGTATTCATCCGCTGCTGGAAATAGTCCCCAATGAACGCTGTATTTTCATAAAAGATTGCTAAAGACTTTCTATATGAACGAGATTATTGAAGAGCAGACAGATGCTCTCAATCTGTTAATGCAAATTAATGCAAAAATCATTTCTGATGTTAAACTTCAGCACGTGCCACCTTTTAATTTCAGCACAGTGCACGTTGGATCGGCGTGTGCTCTTATTAGCATCTGATGTGCTGAACATTTTCCAAAGGAGCCACAAGGCATAAAACAGACTTTGACTGTGGCGCGTCTTGGCCTTGATAAATGTCAGTTTCATCTTCCGTTTCAGAATCAAAGTGCTTGGGTGTCCTTCTTTGAAACTCGGCTCTTAACCCTTAAGAGTTATATCAATTCTATAATTGATCACGATGAAATATCACTTTTATTATTCTCTCTGGTGAAGGAGTCTGGGTGGATTTGAGTTTCTATCGAAAGGAACAGCATTCCTCTTCAGCGGACACTTCCCTGTGTTTAATGAAAACAATGCTTCCTCTTTGAGTTTAGGTGTGTTCATCTCTTCTTGAAGGCCTCCCATCCAACAAGCTGATCCGGCACCACAGGATCAGCAACAAAAGCTTCTTTGTTGTTCTATAAAGCTGCAGTTCCACTTGCCGAGGCGTGTTAAGTGATACATTAGAGTGGCACAAACACTGGATGTTGCTCATGCTATGACCAGATGTAACAGGTTTAAATATTAGACTTTTGTGATGTCTTTGGTTTTCACAAAATGCTGATCTGTAAATACAAGAATCTTTATATGCACACAGACCTCAAAATAAAACGAGGGCTGCTTGATGCCCACTGTAAGATTCAGGTATATACAAATAATATAACGAAACACCTCCATCATAACGCTTCACAAGAGCAGAGCAGCAAATGGACACGCGGGGCTTAGCTTTGGATCAAAATGAGCTGTAACACCCACTGAAGTTACTGCTACACGTCTATCTCCACGGGTCAGCACACCCAAATCCCAAAAGACATTTCCACAGTGGCATGAGGTCATGCCGGCGGTCTGGGTCTTGAGGTACTGAGGTTTTATATCTCCAGTTACTGTGAATAATCCAATCCAATCTCTTTCAACTGGTTTTCAGTGGGTCTATTTCTGTGGTAGAAAAATATTACGATGAAAACCTCAAATCTAATTTTCCAATTCTGTGAGCACCAGAGAAGAAAATGACATTCACCTCCGTTGTGTTGGGTGACAGCAGGAGTCTCAGAGAGCGCCATCTTAAAGCTTCGGCAGGTGAAACGTAATCTGACAGCGCTGCTCGGCACCATCGGCTTTGAGGTCAATCAACCCTTTAATATGAGAAGTTAGGGGCTTTCTAGGTGATCTAGCAATTCTATTTTCTTGTGAATATAAAGGGCCAGTGTGTAGCATTTCAGGGGCAATGGAATATAATATTCCTCATTATGTTTTCTTACAACCCAGTCTCCTACAAAATTATGTTCCCACATAACTAAACTGCAATCTCACTACGTTTCAGGGGAACTGTACTTTCTCCCGGATTACGGTTGCAGTCTGAAACTATTTGAAACGTGTGACAAACAAAACAACATGTGTTTAAATGGTAAATGGCTTTTCTAGTCTTCTGACCACTCAAATTGCTTTGACACTACGTGTCATTATTCACCCATTCATGCATTCATACACTGACGGCAGGGGCTACCATGCAAGGGGCCACCTGCCCATCAGGACGAGCTAATCACTCACACACCACAGGCACAGCACGTGGGAGCAAATTGGGGTTAAGTTTCTTGCCCAAGGACACATCGACATGGACGAGCAGAGCCGGGGATCGAACCACCGATCCTCTTTGTGAAGGACGACCTACAGAGTTAAATTTCCTCCCAACAAATACTGCCACGGCTCCTCATAGTCAGACACTTGTGACTAAACGCTACAGCTTCAGTTGCCTCGGGTTGCACTCGTTCCCGTGTAGCAGGAAAAAGGCAGATTTTTCACAAGTAAAATAAATAGCGCATGCAAGTGACCACCAACAGTGTACGTGCTCATCACAGGCAGCGGATGGCAGTGTTGTTCAACTAGTCAGCCTGGTTTACAGCGAGCATGTGTCATAGATATACAAGCATCCCTTCAGGCAGAAGAACAGCTTATTGAAAAGAACAAAACGGACAGAAAATGGCAACAGAATCTCCTCAAATAACAGCAGCAAAGCAGAAGTCTGTTGTTTTCATTGGTCCAATGCCATGACAAATAAACTGGTAATGACAGTGTGACAAGACTGAAAAAACATCCAAATCTATCTATCGTTTTCTTCTTCAGCAGCTTCCTGCAACACACTGAACCAAAGAAAGCACCAGGAAGTAATCAGTCATCTCTTTTGCCTTGCATTGAGGATATTTAGACTGATTAAGACCTTTTGACTAATAAAAAACCTACAGTACCTTTCTAGCGGTTACATACACCACACTTTCTGGTTTCATTCTTATCTATATTCTAAAGGTTTTTGAGGCGTTTGTTATTTTTTCATAACCTGATTTACAATATTTAGATTGCTAGTATTGAAATGTATGTAAATTAGCACATATATGATCATCTTTAGAAAAACTTAATGTCTTAATGTCAGTAATCAACTTGGGAAGTTTCATGGTGAAGTTCAAGTTAAATACATTTTGACACTTCATCTGTTGATTACATGAGTTCTGGGAACATTACGCATCCATAAGATCATGCAGCAAAACAGGAATTCACAAAGGTAGGATTACAACGACAGCAATGATCTGTCTGCTCAAAGATTTCCCCTTTACAGCTCAGTTAATTACCCAGAGGCACCACAGTGAATTTAGTAATATTTAATAAAATAACTTCAAAAGTCTAAAATTCTCCCCTAAACACAATGAAACTCGGCCGACCCTGATTGCACAATTTCACTCTGTGTCCAGGGAGTTGCTTTGCCTTTTCTCACCTTCAAATGAAAACCAACACGGCGCCTCCAATAAAAGCACTGAGTCGCAGTCGGGACCCCAGAATGCTCCTGCACGTCTCCTGAATGCTTATAAAGGTGTGTTTGTGTTTTAAACGCTCAATTGTCCTGCCATGTGGTGAAATACTACTTCAATAACAGTTCAACATTAGAGAAGGGGAGATTTGCTGAGGACCCTGACTTCTCCTTCCTCTTCCTTTTCTTTAACACATGTGAGCTGTGTACCAGCAGGTGGCAGTGCAGTGCAACTACAGACTTTGGTATAATTACAAGAATATGTTTTAGTTTTACTCTACCAAAAAAAAAATCGAAAACTTGTCTGTGTTCTCCCTAAATATTATCCAGTCACGATACAGAAAAGCAGTTCTGACCTTAACTCTGACAGACGACGCAGGATTCCTATTGTTATCTACAACTGCTTCATTTTAATCACATTCTGCACCCATATTTCCTCCTAAAAAGTGACAGTGTGAGGCCTCAGGCTATCTCGGATTAGTTACAATGTCAAGGAGAGGTGCAGTAACTTAGCTTTGGATCGGGCCCAGAGCTTTGAGCTGAGAAATGGAGCTGCAGACACTTAAATGTGATTGTAGCAGGCAGGAACACGGTTACAATGACAAACTCTACCTGGAAACTATAGGCTGGACCCGCACGTCAGCTTGTGCTCATAAATTACCACAGTTCTGTTTACAGCTATGCTTGTTAATGCAGTTGAAGTCTGTTCGTTAACGAATTAATTAACTTGGAGTCTTCAGCTGTCACAATACTGAACCCTGATTGGACAGCAGCTGCTCTGATTCTAAAACAAATCGACAGAGTTTCTGATGAAATACACTCTGAAAGGGTTCAAATTGTGAGACGAAAAAAAACACCGATGTCACGGTGGTAGAGACCTGTCAATCACCGTGTAGCCCCGCCCTAAAGCATCCCCTGCTTTATGGTCTGTGTGACTCTAAATGGACCATCATGTACTAAATGAACATCATGCTGTATTGAAGAAGACTTGAAACTAGAGATTGAGACATAAACTCATGTTTACAATGTTTACTGAGGGAATAAATCAAGAGAGAAGTAGAGTCATTTTCTCATAGACTTCTATACAACCAGAGGAGTCGCCCCCTGCTGGACACTAGAGAGAATGCACGTTTAAGGCACAACCGCATTGCCTTTGCTTTTCAGAACCGGAGGTTGCCACCGGGCTCGGAGATATATAGGCAAGAAATAGGCCATGGAGTTCCTTATCAGTGATAATATGGAAGAAGATACGGATTGGGCATTTGAATATATATATAAACCATAGATTGTACACATGGATAGTGGATAATGCGGTACCACTACTTCTGTGTTCAGATGTGAAGCCAAAATATTCCGAATATGGGAGCTGCCATCTTGTGCTTTGGAACCAGAGTCTGTGCAGAAGTGATCTGGTGGTGGAGTCCCGCCCATATACCCTTCAGAACCAATCGCGAGCCGAGCACAGCCGCAGCTTGTTAGCGAGACAGAATCACAGCTGTCAATCATGACGTCACACCCGCTTATGATAGCATCATATAGCCATCTAAAACCGGATGTTTTGGCTTCCTTTTTGTCCATCTTTAAATAGTCTAAGATTTAAATATACTGTCTACATTGAGTTCCAAAAATTAATTATTCATATAAAATGAACTAGAAGAGTGTATCAGTAGCTGTTTACTTGTTGAGCACTTTTACACTTTACCGTTGCAGAATATCTGTCAAACATATGCGAGTAAACAACTCGCAGGAATGCAATTCATCATTATCTCCGCATCAGAGCAGATCTGTCAGTTTTTTGCAAATTTGCATGCCGCCTCAGCAGATGTCTGTCAGTATAACGACGCTTGTGACCCTGAAAACATTCCGGCTTAGCACGCCTCCCACACCCACAGGACAAACTGCACCCTGCGTGAATTAATTCAACTCCATTAAAAACCTCCATCGACATCTGCCGCCGCAGCGATGCTCGGCCCTGCTTGTCTTGGCCTTTCTCCAGCCGGACGCCTCTTCAATTTAACTCCAATTTGGAGTTGGTGGATGTTGGCTGACAGTTTGGAACTTCACGGTGGGATACTGATGAGCGTCTTCACTCCTGCTAAGGGAAAGTCATTCTCTCATCTGGACAGCATTGCAAATTGCGCAAAAAAAAAAAGCCAGTCGGATCAAGATAATGGCTTGTGAAGGGATGAGATTAGCTCCCTTTTGTGAGAAATCTGATTGCGTGGGTGGGACGGTGGCATAATAAGTGCGACCTTGTGGCAGGGACCAGCTGAAAAAGTAATTAGGCCTCACATATGGGCAGAATTTCTGAAGCCTTCAGCGATGGCAGTGAAGGGAAAAAGCCATGTCGGAGCCGTTTATTGTCTCAGTTGTGGATCGTGGTCCTCTGGTTACTAAGAGTTTAGATGGCAGATAGAGACAAATCACAACAGAAAAGACTGTTCACTCAAGCTGCTTTCATTCCAAAATGAGTCAGAGCCAGTGTTTGCCATCTGAACAACTGATTTGTTTTTAAAGTCAAATCTGAAAACTGGGCCCTGTCGTAATGTAGCATGACACGGAGCTACAGGCCTGTGGCTCCTTCACACACCTCCTGTAACAGCTGCGCATTGATTGATAGATGGATATCATGATGTTATTGGTTTAAATTGGTTCGCTTACATAAGCACAAGTCATATTCTGTAGAAAAGGTGATTGGATTTTGATATAGAAATACAAAGAAATGGATCTTTTGGTCATTTTTTTGCCTGTATTGTTAGATAAGTGCATAATACGACCAGGGATGTGATCTGAAAGGCATTTCATTGTGACTTTAATATTGGACCACGCACAACAGAAGCCCTGTGAAAAGGTTGCCTTTCTCCCTCCTCCCTACGCCCTGTTCTCCAAAATGAACAGTCATTTGGTATCTGAGTAATTATTAATCAGTTTATTTGATACATTAAGAATGAAGGTGTATAAATGACCCGGGCTTGTTTAATTTGTTTGTTTTGCAGGTTCGTAGGATTGTTTGTTGCCTGGAGCGCTCAGCGGCTCAGCAGCTCGATGGAGCAGAATGTGAACAGGTTTGCCTCGTTATGTCCTTTTAGCAGTGAGGGGCTGGACCTCTGAGGTGGAGGGAGACGTGGTTCTGCAGTAAAACACATTTTATAATACTTGCTGTGCTCATTGGTGGATCGGTGCAGCAGTAACGTAGATATCTTGTATTAATGGTATGTTCTGTGTGATGTGCATGCTTGCTCGGTTTAGCTCCCCCGGCGCTGACCTGGACAGTTGGTGTGTTCCAGTTAGTGAGGCTAAGAAAGTCGAATGCCAAGAGAGGGTGAAAAGGCAGCTTGGTGCTTACACACTACCGTTGTCAGGCATTCACAGTCTTCAATAAATCTTCTTGATTATTTGTCTTGAGTTAATTAAACACAATGTCTGCTTTGTTTCTTTGGTAATGGTCAATATTGAAACTGACGATGCCCTCTGAAGCATCCTGACAAAAGACTTGGTCGAGGAAACACATTCAGCTTTGTGTAAATCGTCGACTCCTCTTCTTCTTCTAGTTTCTTACACCATGACACCGTGTCATATGTTATTGTTCATTTGTTCTCGTATATACTTTTACTGGCGGAAGTTATGCATGCTGTGCACTGGCAAACGCACACATTTAAATAAAATCAATCCCCAGAACAGAAATGTTTTTTTGTTTCATTGTATGACATATTAGAGTCCAATGTTTTTGCAGAGGGAATTTGAGATATCTCTTCTTTTTATCACTCCATAAATCAGAAAATACTGTCAACAGCCTTAAAAGAATCGATTTTCGCCTCGTTTTTCAGATAAAATGTTTTCTAAATCAGGCTAGGAATGAAATATGAACAAACCCCTCCGAAAAAAACCTTCAGAATATAAATGGAAATTAAACTGTATAGTTTGGTGGATGCAAGTGCTGCTGAAGTGGAGATTTCAGGCTCAGAGTCTGAGGAAAGGCTTTATCGGTAGTTGTGTATTGTCGGCGTATAGAAACGGAACTGAATTTTAATTCACGTCCGTAACTTAAATAACTAAGAAAACAGTTTTTTTCAAGCCAAGCCATGATGCTGTACGTAACCTAACCAAGTCGTTTTCTTGCGGTTTTGTTTCAAGCGGTCAGTGAGAATGCAGTGAAGCTGTCGGGAGCGTTGTTTCGTGAGAGACAGGGTTGAGCCTCTCAGCTCATCAAAGTACCCTCCTTCACCCCTCTGCAATGCTTTCACCGAGAACCCAATCGTATCGATTGGAAACACAACGGATGCGTCTATGGCTAACGTGTCACCGACATCATTGAGATGCTGGAAGAACGATCCGGCATTATGTGACAGAGGGAACAACAAGTGATGGAACTGCTGGCTCTCCAGTGCAGTTGGTCAGATCTCATCTGCGTCTATTTGAAGCTGCTGACGAAACATGAACACGCACGCGAAACACATGATTGAATGGCTCTGCCTGTACAAGCAAGCCGTGCGTCCACACCTCCGTTGTTCGTGGAGCGGCATATAGAGCGAGGCTGATTCCCACAGACGGATGCCCTGACATTATAAACAGGCTTCATGAAGAAGACGAGCATCAGTAATTGTTGCGAGGGGTGGAGGGACAAGCAGTCGGTGCGGCGGGCTGATTGTGTCTCTTCGCCTGCCTCTGATAATTAAAATGACTCAACCTCCCCCTGTTCCAGTCACAGTGGTGGCATCGCAAAGGCAGCAGCAGAGCTGTTATTACTTGTCCTTCAGCTGAAAGGATCGCGTTGGCCACTGAGCTGAGGGCTTTTGTTCTGACAGCTGAAAAATCTGGTGCCCAGCCTGGGTAGTTTTTAGCAATGCGCCCTGGGAAATGAGTTATCTAAGCAGCGTATGCAAGAAACCCTGACATTAATCTTTAATTAAGGCCTTTACAATTTTGGACGACATGCCCGGGAGTGTGAGAGTCACTGTAGGGGATAGATACGAGCAGCGGGGAGGGCTAGGCAACACATTGTATCTTGTGGTGAGCTCATCTTGTCTCCTCAAAGTCAAGGAACCATTGATCTGCAAAGACGTTGCCGAGCTTTTCCTTTCAGCCGTTTGGATCACGAGACACACTGTGAGGTAAGCTTGGCATGGAGATGCTCCTGTGTTTGTATTTCCTGTCCCTCGAGGTAACGGCACTGAAACATGTGCAGCGAGGCCGCTCTGCTTCCTACGCGATGATCCAGATTGCTATACATCCCACAGGTTCTGATGGGAGGATGTCTTCTGACAACTGTTTGCTTGAATACATCAAGGTGACTGCTTTTGTTTCACACATTGTCCCCCCCGTTTTTTTTTCTCGGTAATTGGTTGTGGATCTGTTGTCGAAAGAGCCAAGTGATAAGCCTGCTGGTAGAAGCAGCGTGAAGCTGAAGCTTCTCTTGTGTTGTGACGGCTGCTGCCTTTGTGATGTTCCACAAAAAACCCCCCAAGACACAACCTGTTTCATTCAAGCTGAAGATTTCACGTGAAAAAAGACAAGTCTCCGATGAAACAAAATGGGACTCGGGTAATTGTTTTGATTACTCCCTTCCCCTGTTCCCAGTGGGATGAAGGCTTCGCAAAGCTGAGAGTGGAGGTTTAGGGAAGAAGGGACTGAGCAAAAGTGGAAGCACGTCTCCCTGTGGCAAGATGTGTTCGCTGGCAAGAATGAGAGACAGATGGGAGGCTGGTGGTGGGGTAGCAGGAGGGGGGGGGGTGTTGGGGTCACACCTTTTTGAGGCAAAGCAATTGGGAGCGATTAAACCCTGATTCGCCGTAGGGACTGTCCACGACGAGGAAGGAGCTGGCTCCAGCAGCGCCTGCAGCACTGTTCCTTTTATCTCGACTCCTCGTGGAGACCCTGTAGATGCCCTGGGAGTAGTTAAAGTACAGCACGCCGTGTGCTGCTGGGCCGGTTCACTGTTAATGTTCAGCATCACCACAGCAGATGAAAGGAATTTCTTAGATTGTCTGCGCCACTGGAACGGATCATCTGCACATGAGCGTGATTAAAGTCGTGACCTACGCAGTTATAGCTCGCCCCTCGTACCACGTGGACCGGCTCAATCCTCCGTTCTGCACATGTGCAGATGCCACTTTTACATACCTCTGATTTTCCACCGCCCGATAAAAGAAATAATGATTGAACGCTAACGTGCTTTCATCCTCACCCTTGGACGTTTTCATTCCAGATTTGGCAGATGAGAATACATCCTTTTCCTCTGCCACCATGAAGCTGGTTCAATAGCCAGCGGCACAGGTCGGCTCGGGCCCTCGTGGTATCCTCCGTAACGGACTGATCATCAGCCCGAGAGCACCTGAACCCTGAGAGGCCCCTCCATCACCGGTAGACACACAATCACAAGTTCCTTGCGAGGTTATTACGAGTCATTCATCACCTGCTTCATGTTTCCCTGCCTTCAGCTTCAATACTTTTAAATCCCTGTATTTACGTCTGTTCATTGCATTTCTTTTCAGCTCTTTTTTTTTTTTTAATCTCACCTCAGCGGATGCACCTAGCTCACGTTCGTCTGTGCTGCCGGGGAAATGAACCGCGTAACACACAAAATACACTAATTAAAAGCTATTGACAGGCTTTGCTGCTACACTGGTGTGTCATTGTTCTTTTGCTGCACACGTTGCCGCTGCGTCCTTCCAGACGGATAGCAAATGTGAGGCGGAATAGAAATCCCACCACAGAGGCGGATTCCCAGAGGCACGAGGGCAGGACGGATCCACACAACCCACATCAGCCTGGTGATCATGTGGCGTTTGGCCCCTGTGTAGGTTCATGCTGGCAGCACCATGGCAACCACAGCAATTGATTGGCTGATGTCCCCCGCTGTGCACAGTGCAGGTCTTATTATGTAGGATATTGGTTTTTCTACCTGCTACCCAAGCCTCTCCATAGCCTGCATCAGCTGTGGTTTCCCAGGTGCCCGGCCGTCGTGTACGCTTACCTTCTATTTGGTTCTGGATGACTTTGAAGGACGGGAGAGGGGGAGACGGGGAGAGGTGGGGACGACTGTGACAAAGCGCTCAAGGTCTCTTAAATGGTGTGGCAACTGTGAAAGCCTGAAGGTGTTGAATTTGACTCCAAAAGTAGTTTTTTATCAAACCTTTGATAACTGTGACTCTGTTTACAGATCCTATCATCCATCTAAACCTTTACTCAGTGTTAATTTCTCGTCCTGTTTTTTTTGTCTTTCTTTAATATACTCACATTGTTGTGAATTGCATATGTGCCAAATGCTCTTTATTTAACACCCAGTTTGTAATTAGCACGGCACTGTGAACGCCCGATCTGTTCAGTGAACAGATTATAATACGCTCCTCTACGAGTTGAAAGATTCTCTAAATATCCTGGCTCCATGAGACGTTTAACAGCAAGAATTCAATTGTTTATTTTAGTTTGGGGAAATGTTAAAGGTTAGAATAACTAAAGTACCATTGGGAGTGATTGTTGTCAGCATGTTTCCATTTAATTCTTTGCAAATAAAACTAATAAATATAACATTTTAAGCCAAGTTTTCACCCCTTTACCCTTTTGACTGGCTTCTTCTATGGTCAGTAGCTCCGTGTGGCATTTCTGTATTTGGTAGTTCATTCTTGACACTTGTGAATCTAACACAGTACATTAAATGGCCAGAGAGTGATCGTGGATGCGATTTATATTGATCAATAAAGTTTCACTGGGTGTGTTGGAGGTGGGGGAGGATGAATCAAAGAAACACAGGACTTTCACCCAGGAGAGCGCTGCCTATGTCTCCTGTGAAACCAAAAGGAACCTTGTTACGATTGTTACTTAAGGGCAGTAGTTTCACCCACAGGACTGCTGTTGGTGTCCCACGTGAAGCCAAATTAATGTTCACTTTGTACCGTAGTTTTGAGAGGTAACTTACGTACTTTACCGACACCTGTTACGTAACAAGCTTACTCTTGTGTGATAACAGACTCACTTAACCCCAAACCACAATATCTTCCAAAGCATAAGCACGTACGTTTGTTGCCAAAGTAGAAAAAAACAAATAAACCTGCGTCGGAGGTTTATTTTGAAAAGACACTATGCACGAAAACAGACACGCCGTCCCTGACACTCCTAAAACCGACGCTAGAAGCTGACTTGGACCGTCACAGTGCGGAGCGTATCACGGACCAAGTGGCGGTATTTGACGAGTAAAAATGTGTTGGTCTATTTAAACAGGCAATACTAAATATAGAGTAATTTGCATTGGTTTAAACTACTCGATCAACTCACTCCTCCAGAATGATCGTTTGTCTGTTGTCCTCGTCAGCCATGTTCCCAGGTGTGTGACAGGCTTTACAGAAGGAAATGTATGACCCATCTCACAAAGAACATGTTGCTGTAAACAGTACAGTATCCCCCCCAAGCACCATCCCCACACCTTCATTAAGTCGTAAAAAAAAAGAAGCAAAAAGCATATGAATATTGAAATGAATATTTGGCTTTTGCTTTTGGCTATAGCAAGATGTGAAGGACGACATTCTCGATTCAGGGTCATGTAAATATAGTGTTTAGTTTTCCTCGAGGTATTCAAACCGATATTCAAGTTACACTGCGCACACATATCCAATGCTCAGTGCCCTGTGGAGCGCTCTCCTACACAGCTCCGTCTTAGCAGTCAATGCACCACAAACTTGGCATCCATTTGTTTAATCTAATTTCAATACAGTACAACATTTGAAATGATACGTGTAAAAAAATATATGTCATCTTACAATACAGTACCATTTAGAGAACGATGGAAAGTTAAAACGGACACAGAAACAACATCTGAACACACTCGCTCCACTTAACAATATACAGCACACGGGAGCCCCGGACCTGTTGTAAGGTGGTGCCGGGAGGCATCTACGTACAAACCCAGGACAATTCCATTAGCAGAAGCTGAACAATAATTCATAGATCCCGACGTATAAAAGGAGTTTCTTTATCCACTGAAAAATTCTTTAGTTCATGCACTTTGTACATGCTCCACTGGAAGACAGCGCACATCTGAAATAACTCAGGACCCACACAGCGTATTCACATTCATCACTTGCGCGGCGCTTTGGGGGATCGGACCCTCACAAGCAATATAATGAAACAAACTTCGACAGTTACCTTCCTGCAAGTGATTCACAAACGTCTGCCCCTTTTTTCCATCACAGAGATTGTAATTCTTGACAAATGGACATGAAAAATGGCCATTTATTTGCTGCAAGTACTAAACAAGAGAAACAAAAAGCATCCTTCAGTATTCAGTGAAATGTACAGTGTAACTGATCCTGCGCACGCTGTTCACTCGAGGCGCCAGTATGGATTGTGGTTTGCCAAACATGCTGCCAATAGCAAAGAATGCTGTGCTCAGCAGTTTGTCTGACATCCAGTTGAGGAATTTATGCAGCTTTTGTTGTTATCCCCAAGATGTAAATCTGTTCATAAATCTGCAGCCAGCAGCTCGTTTTGGCCGGCGTCTTATTTCAAATAAAGATCAGACAGCAATCTCTCCTCCAGAAATAACAGCCACACAACACGATTGGTCTCTTTGGGAGCGCGAGGCGTCCCAAAGCCGTCCATTACACTTGTAAAACAGCTAACCGCCCTGCGCTGACGTCATGTGTTTGTAGCTCATCAGCAGGTATAATACCGGGCTGAATTGGCACCGCGGCGTGCGTCTCGAATAATGGATGCACGGCACAATTGTAGATTGTGTTTCCGAGGATCATCCATTCAAACGAGAGCCCCACCCCGCCGCCCGATCCATGCAGGTCACGGAATCATTCACCAAAATGAATAGCGACTTTCCAAGGGAAATGCTGAGGAAAAACAATGAGCTACATTGTGGTGGTGGTGGTGGGGCATTCTAATTTCATTTCAGATAGCACATGGGGGATTTGCTGAGGAAGGATTTCGAGGTGCAGGTACAAGCCAATCTGCGAAAGGCCTTGATCTGTGACACTGAACAAGACCTTGAGGGAAAACACTGAACAGGTGGCTATCGCAACAGCTGAACAAAGCGTTACGGAACTGTCGCAGCATGCTTAATGACAATCTGCTTCAGCCTCGTGTTCCCAAACACGTTATGTAAACATTTACCTCTTCATTGCATTGTTGAGGGATTCCTTGACGCCGTTTCGATGTAGAAACTAATCGGTCACTGAACATTGCCCGCCGACAGGTCAGAATTACACGCACATGGAAAGTGACAAGGTTATTTTCAAAGCACGGTGATCATCAGTTAATATGTGCGGCGTTAATTCTAGCAAATGTTTGCTGTTCAACAACACGAGGCAAGGTGGGGAATTTGAAAAGGGATTCATCAAAGGAAAAGCCGAGCAAGTTTCCCCAAAGCAGCGGCAGACTGCATGAAGCGAGAGCAAAGATCACAGGGAGGCAACCATGTAGGAGCAGAACCATCGGAGCTGTGAGAGAACGCAACATTGGGGGGGAAAGAGCGAATTGAGATTCTACAGCTTCAGGGGAGATGTTGTTTTGCTGGTGTAGAGCGTGAGGCAAACACAGACCAATTTACGGGGGGAAAATTGTGCTGTGGTGGAAAAAAAGAAAGAGAGACCTAAGAGCAGACCTGGCCCATTCTTCACTGTGCAATCTAATCTCAGCTCCGAGAGAAGATGGGTGAAAACAAACATTGTTCTGCTGTCAGCGGCCCTGACGGAACATACTGTAACGGCGCCAGTCGAGGAGCTCGGCCCACTCACAACGGGGAGATGATTAAATCGGGAAAGAAAATTTGAGACTGCCAAAAGTTAGCAGTGACACGATGAATATTCACGGCAACGATGCCCTCCGACACTCTCCTGGTGAGTCTTCAACGAGGGAAATAGTTAAGAGAGAAATCCCAGTGCTAAGCTTTTGTTAGATAGCTTTAATTGGACGGTATTTTCAAGGAGAACCTGTTTCTAATAAATAATTTAACTACACCTCTTAATAACTATCCTCTTCCCACATTCATAGATTATAAATGGTTCATAATATTTAGAGGAGCAACCGTGAATTATAATAAAATTAACAGAAATCAGTAATGGTACTGCAGGGCGGATACTGATGTTCAAAAGTCGCCAGAAACAATAGTTGGCATTGTACATTTCTGCAAAACACGGGAAGTGTTGAATGTCAAAGTTTTTGAGCCAAAATTATGTTTCATTAATACGTTTCATAACAACCTCGATCACACCTGCAGAAACGCACAATGACACGTGGTTGACGTTGTGGAACGATTGGTTAAGAATAGAAAGAAATGTCAGAATAATAGCCGAACAACATAACTTAACAACTGCTACAACTTAACTGGCGTAAATAAATAACGACAATCTTTGGCGGACATTCTTACGTAACAACAAGCGTAAAGTCAACGTTTACATTTGGTTTCACATAAGACACGAACAGCGGTGTCCTGGGTGAAAGTCCAGTGTTTCTTTAAACCGTCTTTGTTGCTTGTTATAACTTTCAATAACGTCTCGATATGTGACGTCACTTCCGCTGACTGAATGCAAAAAAACGTCCACGCTCAACGCATCCATTGTTTGCAGGAACTCACCATGCAATATACTTTTCCTGGCAACTGTGCTGGTTTAATGCAATGAAACGTGGTTCATGGTTACACTCTACACCGGCCAAAACTCTCTAAATGCATCACTTCAATTGTATTTAGCTTGGAACCATTTAAGTATAAGGCTGGTGTGATTCTAAGTTTGTTAATGTCAACAAATCCCATGAAAAGACACAAACCCTAAAATGTGTTGTTCCCTCTCTGAGTAGTGTTTGACTTCCCCTGTCTGTGGATCTTAGCCCCGAGCCCAGTCACTTCTTCTGAAACGTAAATTTAATGAAGTAGCACGTCACCCAATTCATTTGAATGGCTCACTGACTCCAACAGTTTTTGGACAACGGAGGTCTCTGGCAAAAAGGACTAAAACATATCGGACTTTGGATACAATACTTGTAAGTGGGATCAATTCATTGTTGGTTTTGGTCTTTTCGTAGGATTTGAACATAGGGAATGTTGTAAAACAACACCATAATATGATTACATCTGTACAATATCACTAAAAGTTGGTCAAACACAACACTGAGATATCGCCCAGCTATCAAGATCTGAAATAAATAAAGGAACATTGAAGAAAAGATACGTTCATGAATAGTTTGAGGTCAGCTGAACAGTCCTTAACGAGGACTGTGAAGATGCTCCACTAAGTTTACAACTTGCAGGTACAAAAAACTATAGACTGATTTGGCAATCAAAATGAGCATCAATAAATACATATAAAATGAATAAATAAACCTGGAAATACATAGATTATTAAATAATAACAATAAAAACCTTTGCCTCTGAGACATACTAAGAGTCTTTGTGTGTAGTCCTTATTGGCTGGGGGGTTGTGTAGTCCATAAACTTATACTTCTAATGATGAGCCACTCTTTCTGACTGGCTGTTACCACAATGCGAACACACTCAATGTCAAAGGCAATTTTGTGGTCTACATCTTGCACCTCAATGTTGCCATTTTTAAACTCCCCTAATGTGATATAAGAGGAACACTGTTTCCCTTTCTTAGTCCCAACTAGTTTCTCTCCGACCTCCAGAGCTCCGTGGTGAAGAATGTCATTCTGTCGGTCGTCGGAACCAGTAGAGATCTTAATTTTACTAATTTTGGTAGATTTGTTAAATACTATGACAAAGAAGTCTCCTGTTGAAGGAGGCTTCCCCCAGAAATACTCATCGACGGTGCTGTACGCCTTGGTGGCGTCGTAGTTCTCAAAGACGTTGATGTTTGTGTACATGCTGGCGGGAGGGTTGTCAGGAATGTCGATGGAGTCTTCCTCGAAGTCGTCGTCCTTCAGCTTGTTCTCGGCTCCTTTGTAAGAGGAGTAGTAGCCCATGTGCTGGAACAGCGAGGGCTTGAAGCGGATCACGTCCTTCTGGGCCAGCAGACCCCTGAAGTGGATGAGGAGCCAGTCGCAGGGCATTTCCTGGTAGAACATGAGGAGGAAATGAGCCAGACGCGGCAGGTCCCTGGAGTGGTACAGCTTCCCGATGTAGCCCAGCTTGGAGAACTCCAGCATCACCCAGTAGGAACCTTCCCTGGAGGTGATCACCTTCTTCAGCGCCGTCAGGAAGTTCCTGGAGCAGCGCACGTCGTCCTCCAGCATCATGTAGAAGTGAGAGAGGTTCGTGCAGAAGTTGAGGAGGAAAGCGTAGTCCACGTTCTGCTTGGAACGGAACCGGACCCGGTCCTCGGGGTCGTTGTAGTTCCTTTTCAGCCCGTCCAGGGACGGGTAGTACTCCTCTGGGGCCTGGATCACCAGGAGGCGTCCGGCTATGATGTGGTGGGCAAACTTCCTGGTGATTTCCTGCACCAGGTTCTCACACCAGGCCAGGTCAAAGTCTGCCAGGTGGACCACGACCACGATCTCTTTCAGCTCCTCGTAACTGGACTGATCAAAGATGGACTTGATCGTCTCCAGGAGGTAGTTCCCTCTTTTTCTTTTGACTGACGACAGTCCAATGGTGAGATACTCTGTGAAGAAAAATTTTGCATTTCATGAAAGCATGATATAAACCGAATTCTGTCAAATGACCAATTTTAAGTTTATCGTATGGACATACAATGTAGTTCTGGAGAAGATAAATCATTTGAAACTCAGCTAAAATAAACTTTAGCTGTAATTTACGCAACAATGTTAATTCTTGACTTTGGGAATAGTAGTTTGAGAGAATAATCTCAACTCAAGTTCCCCTTTCTCACTGTTTCCACTGCTTTCAACCTAATTTGAACATAAACACAACATTTATTTGGCATTGCATGTTTCTGCAAACAAAGGATACGGTGAATGACAAACTCACAATGACATGGGGTCAGTGTGAAACATTTAGGTTTAAGCACCAATACTGCTTGGTTGAGGTTTGTGTTCAAATGTGTCTTCAACAAACATAACAGTTGAGGTAGCATAAAGAAATAACAGCCTTTGGTGGACTCTCTTACATAACTCTACTCATCGTTACCTAACAAGCGGCGTGTCCTGGGTGAATGTCCTGTTTGTTTTGCCCATTGATTCATACTTAGTGGACTTTCTCGCTTGATATACTGGTTATTATACAGTCGTGTCTCGATGGTAACCCGCAATTTACAAAAACCCGTTGAAGACCTATTGAACATAAACCAATAAAGGTCAATGCCTAAACTTAACTATGTTGTGAGAGTTTTGCTAATTGTTTTTATCAGCTGATCTCCCCAACATACTTGACCACCTGTTATCAAGTGACCAAAATCCAATCCAGCCACGCCCACCCACTCATGAGTCGGACTGTGAGATGTAACGTCGAGAGAAAGCTAGTATTGTATTTTTAAGGCATTTTCCAATGAGGGATTAAATGCAAAATGCTTCACAGATTAATTTCTGTAAATAGTCCTGGAAAACATTGAACGGATAAGAGCTTAAATTAAAGCTTTTTGCTCATTGTAAGTACAACATCCTGTTTGGTGACTAAACCAAGGTGTTCTCGAGAGGAGTGCTTATTAATTTTGAGGCAAGAAGGTCTCAATGGAGCAGTTGCATTTTATTGCTGCGCTTTCAATCCCCACGCCACCGATTTTTAAGTTTCAGCTCTTATTCTCAGCTCATGCTCACAACCACTGTATGACTTACTGTAACTCCCCCAAGCGCATGAAAACAGTGGATGTAAATTTCTCTTTAAACAAACATTAAACTTACTCTTGCGGTTCAGCGGGGTACCAGCGAGATAACGATACGTGACATTAATGGTTCCAGAGGAATTACTCAGGTCTCTGAACGTGTGAACGTATCGCTCTGCGCTCGAAGGGTGGACTGATGTTTCCCTGAGCTGCCTTTTATCTCCTTCCTGGAACACAACATGAAGAACACAACATAACTTTGCCTTGTGAACAAAGGAGAAAAAAAACAGAACATGTACAAGCTGTTATAACTACTGCAGAGAAGGGACAGGGAAGTCATCAGGCAAATTTCAATTCCTACAGTGAACAACTCAAACTTGTCTCGAACATCCTGTAGAAACTCGAGACAATATGTGTTTTGACGTGGCGGAGCGAACCCTTAACGTTTGGAGACAAAGGGAACCTTAATGCCGCTACGGGCAGCTTGCATAGCCAGCAAATGGAGCTGAGAAAAGCACCAGAGAGCCGGAGATCTTAATAATTTAAATAACAAACACAGATAATGTAATGTGATCACTGAGTTTTGATGGCACCATGAATAAGAAATAAACGATGATTTCAACTTGGGTCCATGTTATAAAAAATTCAAACATGTTTCCTTTAAAACAAGCAATTATAAAAGGGACAAGTGCAAGAACACATCCGGGTTCAAAGGCATGTTTGGTCAAATGTGTTTGTTCAGACTTTAAGAAGGAATACAAATACTAAGTGTTACTTCATCTAAGATTCTAATTCGGGAAATGCTAAGAACATGCGCGACTCAAATGTACTAACCAGCACGTAGCCATCTTCAATGTAGAGGTTCAGGAAGAGGAGGAAGGTGATGAGGAAGCCGAGGAAGGGAATAGTAGAGCGTTTCCTCAGACACCTCATCTTGTCCAGGGATTTCCACACCAGCCTCATGCTGTACAGGCTCTCACTGGGATCTGCACGAGAAGCACACGAGAAACACTTTGAGTGTTTGGACGCCGCATGCCAAAGAAAGTATCAACAGATTGTGAAGGAATTTATTTTAGGACCACATGGCCATGTATGACGCGATTATCTTCCACTAGCATCACAATTATTTATCAACAGACTTCTAATTATGTGTGATAGAGTTGATATGCAGCCCAGTATCAGGGCAGTTTGTGAAATAGTCACCAAATGCAATCTATTGGTTCGTAGGGACACTTTCTTGTCCCTCAGGACGAAAATAATGCCAATGGAAAGTTACCAGTAATTAGGAGCCTCATTCAAATACGGACACACATATTCAATGCATCCATAAGACTAAGCAACACTCAGAGTATATTATTATAATATCCAAAAAAGACGACTATTGGGGGGCGGATGGGTCCAACAAACGGCTGTACAGCTGTACAACTACAACTGGCTGGGGGAGAAAAAAGCCGATAAGCAGCAGAAGTAGCAGCCTACAGACGTAACGACGGCGTTGGTCTTTTCTTCGCCAGCAACTAGGCATCAGCGTGAGCTTTTGTTCCACTGCTGTAAAACCCCAGAGATTGCTAATAGAATACAAACTACCTCTAAGCTCAGTTCGATGACCACACACACATCGATCAGCTGCACCGGGAGTCGGCCAGTCAATAGCTCTTTGTGCATTCTTGAAAACTAAATTGAACATATCCGTCCACTGCGGCCTGTTCTGTGCAGGTTTCTACCCAGTGTGATTTAATCATCAGTGTTATTACGTTGAGCAGTCTTTGTCCTGCATGTACATGTACTTTAGTTGTGAACTGGTCGATGGCTGCAGTTTCATATAGACAGTGAATATACATTTAAAGGAAGTATTTAAGCTATGTGTCTGTATGTGAAATACGTTCTTAACATGTCAAAACAAATTAAAAATGTGTTCAAATATTTTCAATTCATATAGAATCAGATGTAGTTATAACATATGTTTTGGTTAATTATTGATTATTCATTGATTTGGTTGAAAACATGCATTTATGAAGGAAATTTCGGTGAATAAAGTAAAATGCATCAGTCTGGTGCACTTTTAAGAGGCTAGATTAATGACGAATGTTGTGCTCCAAACAATTTAATCATAAACACCTTGTTTATCTCTGGAAAATAACATTTTATTAATTCGTCCAGCTCTATATGGAGCACATATGAAGCGGATATTCTCCACATAAAACATGAGAACCTATGCTTATTCAAGCGTTTCGCCGACAATATTCAATAATATCTGTAACAATAATCTCTTTCTTTGTGATCTACTGAGTTAGCAATGTGATTGACAGGTTACCAGAACCATATACGGCGTCTCTACGTCACTCCTCCGCATTCCACATATGGTAACTTCCATTCATTAGTTGCAAAAAACAACAAAAGAACATGGCGACAGCCATAATCCAAATTGGCAATGGCCAAATCGCAGAACTTGAGGCTTCAAAACGGCAATCCACAAAGCAATGGGTGACGGCACGATATCTACGTCCACTTATCATACACAGTCTGACTTCCACCCAGAAGGCCGCTGTTCATGTCCTCTGAAACACAACAAACAATGACTTCTTTTAACATCGTTTGGTTACGTGACTTTACCAATTCCAGCAACAAAAAAGCATAATTAATTTACACAACAAAAGGCCTTATTTTAATCCAAACCACAAGCTTCTCCCGAGCCCAACCAAGTAGCTTTGTAGCGTAAGTAAACTTAAAAACGAAGTAACCCTGCTTTGCTAGTGTATTTTGAAAGGAGGTTATGCAGGTAATAAGCAGAAATCCACAATCCCTGAGTCCTAGAGCGTCACAGTTTGAAGCACAGGGCCACTGACCGAACGTCGGTATTTGATGAGTTGGAACACTAACTACAGGCTGAAGCACAATATATTGCATTGCCTCCATTATATTCACGGCGTGTCTCCAGTAAATTGCAGAGTCCTGCTGGAGAAAGCTGAGTGCAGCATGATGATGAGAGGCATCATTCGAGCCACTTTGGAGGAACCTCAGCTGATGGCTACAAGTACAAGAGTCCTCCTGACACCTCGGCTCAGGTAACTCTTGCCTTCCAGCGCCTGCCTCGTTGCCTTTGGTGAGAACTCAGCAGCAGCTCTTTCCTTTTGAACAAACACAAGCCATGTTGAGACGCCTGACCTACAAACAACTAAATGCTGTTCTGTCGCATGATCCAGTGGGAGAGCTTCAATTAAACGGCTTATCTGCAACCAGTTAGACGGGAGTTGATCGCTCAGATTGGAGTTTTGGCGTCTATCTTGATGATACAAGACAAAGCATCGGCGCCTTTCTTATTTCAATAATTCAGGAGGTGCTCAGAGCAGGAAGAGGATGAGATGCTCATCCTGCCAAAGGCGCAGCAGGGAAGCATGCTCGCTTCTCCTACCTACCCCAGACTTCATCATCCCTATCTCCAGTCTACTGTATACTCTTAGGTATATATAGACGTATGGATTCACTGAGAGCATCCATTAATAAGAGAGAGGCACGCATGTGTTGTGCTCAGTCTTGTGGCATGAATGCAGAGCGGAGCTGCAGCAGTGAAATGGACTAAGTGTGTTTTAATGGGTGCGTCATCCTGGCAGTCACACACTCCCTCAGATGTCCCCGGCACCATTTCAGTACACGGCAAACTTCCAGCAGGTCGGGGCTGTTAAATATCCATTATACTCTGTGTGTGTGTGTGAACTGGACCAAATAAACCACAACACTGCCTCTCCTCTCTCGCTATACCCAGCAGCGCGCCGTGCACTTAACTCGTATCAGCTGTCTGTCCCGAACTCCTCTTGATACCGTGTTCTCAGGAAGAAGGTTAAATCGCGTTAGAGTGACATAAAGGGCAACAACGCTGCGACAAAAGCAGTGTGCTCTAGCCGCAAGGGCCTTAGAAAGTAATTACACTTTCATTCTGGTGGCTAAATGTTTAATTAGATCAAGATTCCTCAAACCTTGCAATTTTAAATTCAGTATTCTCTGCTTTTTGTTGTCATTTTTTATGTAACAACAGACGCCAGCAGCCAGAATTCCTTCTGATTATTACTACGGTTGCTCTTTGAAGAGATGAGATGGAAAGTACGCCCAGAAAGAGTCAAAAAAGCCTCGAAGGCACCGATCGACTGTTGTATCGCACCATGAAGAGTGCCTTGGGGTTTGGAAATGGCTCTCAGCTGGAAATCTTCTGCCCATCAATCGTTGATGTCACAGCAAGCTGAGGGTTATTATGTTGCTGTGCAAAAGGATGAGCGCACAAGGGACTGAAAACGAGAAACGAGGAAAGAGGAAGATGACGTGAAGAGCTCTGTAGACTAGTAGCACAAAGACAATGAGAAATTCATTTCTTAATGTTTTTCACAACATGTAAAAAACAATTAGATGCATAAAATTCGGGACTTGGAAAGTCATATTTACAACTCATGATTATTATCATCAATCTACAAATTATAGATTTTTTTTGTCAAATCATTCCAAGATCCCAGAGCCCCAAGTAAGCGTCTCCAAACTGCTTGTTTTGCCCGATATATTTGATTCAACATTATGAAAAATAACTGAAATGCACCCCATTTCGACAATGTTGTAAAGCCAATTGAATGGGCATTATCAGTGGTTAGCATCACTGCCGTTCTAATGCTGCAGTCGGGGCAAAATGAAACCTACCACGTTGTGAAAGTGAAGCATAACAACAAAACGTCTTGGTCAGGGTTCAAGAAAAGATGGTGGTTTGGGAACAGAAATATGGACACGAGACACGAAAAGTGGTTACCTGGGTGAGGGTTCTGTGTTTGTTTGACCCATCCAACCCAACTTCCTCCCTACGTGGACCACTCTTCCTGACTTCCTCCTTCGCTCCCATCAATTACTCTGACCACTAGAGGTCGACGCCTCACATCTTCGTCTTGTTCTTTTGTCAGTGATCAACCATGTGGATGGACGAAAAAGCCTTCTGAACCAACAAGTAGACATAGCCCCATTTCAACCCGTATCTATGAGGTCAATATAGGCTGATAACAATCAAAGTGGGTGGCAAAATTCCACATTTGATAATAAATAACAAATGAATCATGCAAATGTTTCAATACTAGACAGTACAGGATATCTTATAAGGTATAGGACCTAGTTGGTATACCTTTTGCGAGCAATATTCCATTTTTTCCAGGTTCCAGGCAAAACGTACCTTGGCAAGCTATCCCTGGGTTCATCCTCAATGTCTTCCATGCTTCTCTGGCAGCCCGTATGACATGACTGATCCAGGAATTGTCTTCTTTCCCCCTGCTGCACCCCCCCCCCCCCTCCCTCTAATGGTGAAATCGGACAGATGCAGACTTCAAATGGAAAACAAGGAGCTCCCCAGTGAGGAGAAGGCAATTGTGGTCTGGCCTGATGTGCAACCAAATGCCAGGAATTCTATATCACACCAAACAAAAGGCCTACCATTCCCTCGCCATTCGTAATGGCTTGATTGCTGCTGGGTGGAAGCCATCCTCCTGCATGCCAACGATACAACTATTTTCTTCGAGTGCTGTGAAAGGGGAGCGAAGAGCAAGAGTGAATGGGGGCAAAAAAGAAAGGTAAGGACTGAGCAGAGCGGCACTAACATGCCACAAACATGAGCCAAGTTGCACAGTCATTTCACATCCCACCTTCCTAAGGTCGTCCCTTTTAAAAGGTTCCACAAAAGTGAAACCACAATGTGAGGATGCCTCGGAGAACACGTGGCTCAGCTCAGGGGTAACACCTGCAAACCTGAACAGATTGCTTTTTACAAAAAAAAGAAAATGTTGTGTAGAATATCAGCATAATGAATTAATTCCTTTGAATGCCGGCTGGGAACTGAGAGGGAGAATAATGAAGATAAGATTTGAAAATAAAATGTTCTCGTGTGGGAGTCTCGGGTACACACAACATTGAGTTCATCTACCGGTATGTGTTATTCAGAAATCAAAATAACCTCTTAACAAACACTTGAATAAACTCTCAACTCTCCATTTAGGCCACGCCGCCTCTAAAATGTGAAGCTGCGTTCCTGTAATGGGAAAAAGAACCTAGATGGGAAACTCATTGTGAATAAGAAAATGGGAAAAGATTCATGAAATGGGAAGCAGAAAGCAAGTCTACCTCATTTCATCTTGTTATCTGTTTTACATTATTTCCCCCGGCTATCCTGCACCTTGCAGATATACAGCTCTGCACAAATAATCAATTAAGCCTGCAGATTTGCGGGGATTCAGCAGTTGCTTTGTGTCAGGCCTTTAGCCACTTTCAATGGATTTTCTTTCTCCATAAAAAGCCGAGGGTAACAAAGGCTTTTGTTGATAACAAAATTGTGGCACAGGGCGGAATAATGAATCCCTTTATTATGAAATGGCTGTTTTGTTAATAATTCAAATTGGTCAAACAGTTTACCAATTACTACATCTTTACAGCGCGCCACACAAAGAAACCCGTCATTTACAAAGACTCTGGACCCTGGTTAGACATCCACGCTCCTTATAGAAACACAGAAATGATCTTAATTAACGGGGAGGAATGGGGAACTGTCTGTGAGGGTGTTATCAACACGCTGTGTGGTAAATTAAAGCCTGAAAGGTGTGTTACCGGGAGATCCGCCGTGTAATTCCTGTAAACCATGTGTCGCAACAGCCAATCACGTTTCGAAATCATCTCCACAATACTAATCTTCCAGAGGGAGTCGTCATGTTGGTTGAACACAAACTCTTACTTTGCTTTTTTCATTTTCTCTTTGCGTCAGTAGGCTGTCAAGTGGTTTATTGATCATGAAATTGTGCCAGAACCTGGTGCACTTCTACCGATTCGTCAAACTTTTGGAGGCCAGACAGTTTCGCCAAGGACCCAAAACAGCAACAGCAGCGTCACCCTCTCCATGCCTTCCCCACGGACATGCTTCCCTCCCCCTCCCCCTCCCCCTCCCCCTCCCCCTCCCACCACCACCACCCGCCACCGTCACCACCGTGGCCCTCGAGGGAGGAAAGAAGCAGTCCAGTGACAGCGGCACTTCCAGCTGCTCTCCCATAAGGTACCCGTGTGCAAGACAAGCCTTGGAGCGCAAAGAAAAAAACACCCACATGGTCTCTGATACAAGAATATTTCTAAGCACCGGCAAACAGCCTTTTCTCTATTATGTGTCCTTGCCTTTTTTTTTTTTTTTAAAGCTTACACAGTGAGACGACAGCACCTTGTTCTCGTTCCAGGATGTGTTGGAGACGTCAACAAAGCTCTTCCAATTCATCAGCTCTAAGCTTCCCCCCCCCCCCCCTTCCTTTCCTAGAGCAGGAGCGGCACAGGTGGTGGAAGCTGGAGTAGGTTCTCATGAAACGCCGAGCGTGTGCCAATCCCATTGATGCTACCTTCAGAGCAATCAAGCATCAAAACACTTGGAACAAAAGGCTGCGGACCCTTTCACTGCCGCAGCACGCACGCCCAGATCATCCAGTCTGTTTTCCTAATTGAAATGTGATTGTTAAGAGCTTCCTCATATTGGTCCAAATCCCCCCCCCCCCCCCCCCCCCCACATTTGATTTCTACTTTCTTGGCTGGAGAGGAAAAGCTCTCTCATCATTTATAGCTCTGTGTCCGGGACATGAAAAAGAGGGGTTGCGTTAATCATGATACACGAATGGAGTGCATGAAAGAAGTGAATGGCAACATACACGGCACTTGCTTCATCACGGAGAACTGCTGATGAAAGGCTCTGAGGACGTGGTCACGACCAAAGCGTTCAGTGACGCCTTGATGTTCACGTGTTAAGGTCAGAGGGAAATGCGAACGCTTTTTCGCCGCTCCCGCCGCGGTGAGCGTGAGGACGGGAGGCGTGAGAAATGATTCACACGTGGCCGAGCCTCTCCGCGGCCCCTCTCAGCAGTTAGCACTTTGACCCAGATTAGCGCTCTGCCGGGGGTGCACTTGGGAGGGATGGCGATGGAGGACTGCAACGCTGCCGGCTTATTCCCACTAGAAAACACACTTGACACGTGAGCAGTGCACATGGAGACAGAAAGGATTGCACGGAATCGGTTCCTAGTTTCCGATGCCATGGCGTTCCGTGCCGATATGGAGCAGTGGTGGGTAGGGGAGACAAAAGTAAAAGCAGTTATTTCGTAAAAAAAAGAGGTAAAAAATCAACAAAATAACTACTTGAGTAAGAGCGAGACGTTTTTAGTAAAAAGATGCGTAACGTAAAAAAAAAGTATTTAATCTGATGTGGATACGACTGGAATTATTTCAGTTCTACAAGTGAACGTACACACGTATGTATTTGATGATGTGTCACATATACACCAGACAGATCAATAAATATAACAATACTAATCCAGGTCTCTCCAATCACATGAGGACAATAAGATTAAGTGGACAAATCATCCTGAACACGTCTCCCATCAGACGACTCCTTCAGGCTGATGAGGAGGAAACGCTGTGATGTCTCATTGTTAAATTCTCTTAAATACAGATGTGTTCACGTCTTTGACCTGAGGAAGACCATCTGAGGCTGATCATCATATCAGTGAAGTCCACATCAAATAAAAGAGTTTCTTTTTTTCCATGTGCATCATTTGGTCTTTTCTGTCTGTATTGATCAGGATACAGCGATAGAGCATGACTAGTTAATTGCATTGAATATTTACGTTGTGACAGAAAGCAGGAGTAGTAGTTTTGAAGCATGATATATACGATGTGTATATTTTATCAAACTTTTACACGTTTACCCAACAGACACACTTGCTGTCTGCATGGTTCTCTGATGTGATGTCACTGACTTCAGACCAGCATGCTGCACTGCACACTCTTAATGTTTCTCTAAGTATTAGCAGCTACTCTTAACTTCGGGGGCCGTAGGCTACACATCTAAGAACGCGCTGAAAAAGGACGGCCATCCTGCTTTCATCCTCTCCTGCTGTGGCTTCAGTCACGCTGCTTTGAGCAGAGAGTCATGTGGACACGAGGCTGCGGCAGAACAACCAGCTGGTCTCACGTAGCAGGACCAGCTGACCACCTGCCTCTTAATGGATCATGGATGCATTAAATAATAAATGAAGACAGAAAGCATCCATGTGAAACAGAGAAAAGATAATGATCTAAAAACCTACTCACGTAAGAGTACAAAGTATGCTGCATTAAAACTACTCTGACAAGTTTTATGCAAATAACCACGAATAATAAAGTAAAAGGATAACATTTCAAACACGTTTCTCTCCCCACTGACTTCAGGATGGTTGAAATCATTTCTCGGTATAGTTAGTGAGTGTAAGTTAGTCACCCTGTATGTACTCTTTTGTCCTCCAATGTATCATGCATCGATAAAGAATTGGATTGAGAAGACCAATCAATAATGGCATTAGTTTTGATGAAAGAAGAATCGCTAATGGGTTTGGTATCGATACATTCGTATCAGTTCGCATCCTAGCAGACACAAGCACGTGGTCTTCACCTTATCCCCATCCCTCGTGGGAGGCTGTGAAGACGCAGCCGGTGCTATAAATAATTACTTCCATCTGAGACACAAGATGCTGAGTATTTGAATGTGTGGTACTCTCTGGGGCAAAGATGTTCAATTAGTTCTTTGTTGCATCACATTCGGCTAATGGACTGTGTGTCTCCCTGACCGTCCTCTGCGCCTGACGTCATGTGTCATAAACATATGCTGCTGCTCTCCTGGGGCCATTTTCTACATCAAAAGCACAGACCCACTTAGAATTAGCAGACAACAGCCTGTCATCATGTCTTCTCCATGAAAAAAAACAAAAATGGACAGCGGCTACGGGCGTGAGAGAGGATGAGAAAAGTGGGGAAAAGGCCATTGAAGAACAGGTTGGAAAGAAATCCCCTGTCCTCTCTCCATTTGTGAGACAGGAAAAAGGAAGAGGAGACTTGGCTCTGCCTTAAAAGCACTTAAAAAGCCAAGGTCACCTCCTGGTCAAATCTGTGAAATGAGAAAATGGCTGAAGGGGCAAGAGGCCGGTGGCAGATAACATGAGAATGCACTATCTCGTCCCTACACATTTAGTGCAGGGGAGGACGGGGCACTGGCAGGCCTTTCAAAAAGGCTCCGTGTTGAAATGAGGACTGGAGACACAATGAGATGGCCCAGTTTCACCCAGTATGACAGCGCATACATTCAAGGGCTCTTAGGGAATGAGATGGGTGGTCAGCCAAAGAGCTGAACGTGAGCTCACCCAACGAGGTTTTGCATTAAATCACAGCGGCTGAATGTAAAGCTGCAGCCTCCATTTAAGTAAAAGTGCATCACCAATTATATGAGTAATATATAATTAAATAAACATCTATCTCCTTTAGGTGAAAATCAGAGTCAAATGTAAATTGACCCTGTTTGCTCAAAAGAGTCGTGTCTCCTGGGGTCCCACTGTGATTTGCAATAACTCCAGATACACGTCTGTGTTTTGATGACGTGGACTCAGCTATGTCCATGGCGTGTCAGGTACAAATTCGACCACACATCACCTCCGGGACGGCTGAAGTTTTCAATTTAGTTTGGAGTGGAGAGATTGAAGTCTACTCCATTTAGAGTAGGCCTTCTGTGACATCACTCACTGCAGGTGTCGGGGCCGTTCACTCAACAGCCAGGAATTTTGTTTGAAAAGTTCAGCTGACAAATTCAAGCTTTTGACGATGAAATAATCAAAATCTTTCTTTTTCTGTCTGCTACCTCAGGTTTATGATGCCTTTCCATCATTTATATTTGACAATTTGTGAGCTTTTTGCAGGTTTAATACGTTATAAATGTTTTTTCTTTGCATGAATGAGTTTGGCTTGGGGGCGTGAGACCCTATAAAAAGTGCACGAGTCTCACGTTCAATGTGTGAACGTTGGCAGCCTTGCACTTAGTGTCTGAGTGTTATGTACTTCAAAATTCTTCTGCTGGGCATATAATAAACTAAAGGATGCAAACACTAAAGCTAGCAACACGACTGACAAGGAAAGTTAGTTTTCTTGGGAGGTGGTGGTGACCAAAACCAAGCTAAAAGGAGAGTGCACATGGACTGGAACCCTAACTTAAATGGGATGGCAATGTCGGCTTGTGTCGGCTAAATGTGTAAGCTGCTCCCATGTTAGTCTGTTAGCTGGTTTCAGCTGGACTCAATGGATTTCGCCATAGTTTTAAACTCGTTCAGGGTCACTGTGTTTTGAAGTTTACGATCATAGCTTTCTTTCCCAATTCAGCTCGGAACAAAACGTCGTGAGAACAGAGAGTGCAATTATTAGATTTAAAATCATAATGATGAAAAAGCAACCCTCTGTGATCTTCTGAAAGTCTATTTAAAGCGGGAAAAAAAAGCTTCCACCAGGCTGCATTACGGAGTTTGAACCTTACATTGGAATCATAGTACGGTTTACAATTTAAATCAAGAAATCCGTACTCTTTAAAGTTTTATACTTCAAACGCAACCTTCACAATCCCAGAGATCACACGTTCTTTCCTCCCGAACGCAGGAGAACGATCAACAAGCAGAAAATGAGATGTGGAGCACGATACCTCAGAGGACAAGCCCGTGTTCCCTGCCGGCCTCACCGGCCTTGAACAGCGGAGTTCTTCTTCCATCGACACTGGATTATGGCTCTTTGCTGAGACATCGACTACCTTTCCCAGCGCAAAACTGATGGGAGAATATCTTATATCCCTGCATCCTCGGAAGTCTCCCAAGTCCCCAGCATGAATATTTGATGAGATATGTGTGGGACGGCCAATCACTAAAAGACGTTTATCTCCAGTACCCCTGACTGGGCAGCTCTCGCTGAGCGTCTCCTTTGGTAATCAAAAACAAACATTTCATGGATGAAAAGGCCCTTTCACAGGAACCATTGACACCACTGTGATGTATGTTTGGAATATTAGCTCGCCTACATGCTGGGAATGCACAATGTGACACAAACGTGACGTACATTCTTTACAATCTTACATTTACACTTTCCACTACCACAACTATGCCTTTCAATTATTTTATTGTTAAAACGTTTCACGTTACGTTTTCAACTTATTGTTTAATTATCAACTTATCGTATACAATATATTGACATGACCTCAATCATTTCTAAATCATTTCTATATATTGACGTGACCGTGGTCATTTTTCGGTTTTCCAATAACCGTACAATATGTGGACATAACTCATTTTAACGTTATCAACTTACTGAACAATGTATCGACATGACTTCGATCATTTTCACGTGATCGAATTATTGTACGACATATGGACATGACCTGGATTTTGTTGCGTGACTTTCCCGCATACTAAGACTCACAAACACACTCTATAAAATAGGAAAGATTTCCACTTAAAGCCCCTCCCCCTCCCTGGTGCCACCTATTCCACACAGTGACAGCAAATCCGATGTGGTGAAGCTAACATTATATTTGTTGTTTTGCTTCTGTTGTATTAGTTTATTCATGTTTTATTATTTCAGGATATCTACATTTGTACACAAGACTATTGCTAAGAATTAAAAGTGCATTGCTCTTTGAAAGGGCGTACTTGCTTTATCATGCTATTACATTATCGTTACATCAGTGCCAGTCAGTTACATCCGTGGCATACCATTGTATCAAAATTACAACTATATCGTTTGTTGCTATTATTCTTGGGACGATATTCAGATTCAGTTTCATTCTTTGAACAGAAGTTGTGACAGGCCTAACCACCACCAACAACATGATTAAAGTGCAGCCTTTTTCTTAGTCCACATCTCACCTGCCTGTGTTTGTTGTGTCTGGCCTTCCATGCGTCTCCAGCAGCACATGGTCGATATAATAATCAGCTATTCTGGGAATTAGGCCTGCACTTATTCAACCTTAACGACCCTGTTTGTGCCACGGCAACAGTGTTCTGCAAATTCCCGCGGTCATTGCCCAGACCTGGAGTTTTCCATCATCAGCCTATTATTTTATAACCTTGGCTATGCAAAACAATGTGGCATTTGTGATGACAGAAACGAGCTCCCAGGTCCTCATAGAAAGGCTCTCGCAATTCCGCACCCTTTTAATGATGCTGCAATTGAGCAATTTCTTCACCGAAATTCAACTATTACAGTTCCTTCTCTTCTATCGCCGACTAATGAGATTGAAAAAGGATCAAAACTGTGGCTAATGTTGCATTCCTGCTCCAAAACGCAGCGACTTTCGAAGGCACCTGTTCGAGAGCATGGAATTGTTGAGTTACTGTTATATGTATTACAGTCATTTTGTGCTATGGGGCAAGAGAAGTATTTTTATGACACCTCTAACCTTGTTAAGCTGCTCAATGGCCAACAGTACCGCAGGGCACTGGGCCAAGCACCAGCTGCCTTATGGGATTCTGATTAGTTTTATAGTTACACAATAACATAGAAGCTTTCAGTCAGTGTCTATACAGCTCTTTTCTGTGACTTGTATTTGAAGCTGTGTTGGCAGTTTTTATTGCTAATCAGATGGAACGAAATGAGGCACCGAACCAACTTTAACAGAATTACACTTTAATTAACGAGTGTTTTACTGTTCTGTGGCATTTATGCTCAGAGCTAAGGACTAAGAATGTCCCCACAAAGATGACATTGGGTAATTTCCCAGGTCTGATTCCTCCTTTTTGTCCTCCGGAAAATCAATTAGAATCAGGTTTAAGGGCAAACTTTTTCTGCACTAATTAAAGGGTGGAACATTCGACTGTGTAATGCCTGCTACATGCATACGCAGTGTGTGAACATGTTAATTAGTGCAGTACAGTTAAAGCTATGGCAGGATATGTATTTTAGAAACCTTTTTTTGTTATATTGGTTAAAATACTCGAAACAGCCCGACAGCAGTAAAAAAAAAAAATCAAATGCTCTGAAAATAATAAACAAAAGAAAATATGGTATCTGTGGCTTTCACAGGCATGTAATAAGCCCGTCCAATAATTATATTGGGCCAGAATCTACCTCTCAATTGACTTGCTAGTATACTGATGGGTGGATTACTGAACGGGCCCACCGGCGGCCCGGGGCTCTGTCAGGGGCCGCCCTGGCCTTCACCTACAAAATGTCACAGAAAGAGACACGTACCAATCAGGAAGAGACTCAAAAGAGCCACAAAGAAACATGAAACTACTACAAAGAGACACAGAATGACTACAAAGAGACAACATGACTACTGAGACTCAAAATGTCAAAGAGATTCACCGCAGACACAAAACCGCAGAGAGACATAACAAACAACACAAATTGTCTTAACGACTAGAGTCTGTGCTTCTTGTTCCTATGTAGGAGAGCAGGTCTGTGCCCAATGAGGGCCCCATCGTCTCACAATACGACCATGCGTGCACTCACTTCACCATATTCGTCTACAAGCTGCTAGCGTGACAGCTGTGAGTGCTAACAGTAGCCATGTTCTTTGTTTACATTCATAAAAACGTTTTTTGGGGGAGTGGCTTTGGAGGGAGGCCTGAAGAGTGTGTGGCAGATTGCACACATGTCCCGCTATTTAGGGACTTTCGTGCTGCTAGCTACGTTGATTCACTGCGCTGGGTTTTGGATTGGATATTTTCAAAATGTCGACATGCTTATAAATGCTCGTCTTTGAAAACAAAAAACCCTCCACTAGTGCTTTTCTTCTGCTGATGATAGATCCTGCTCAGGTTAATGAAGGATCTGTCGCCTCGTGTTTTTGGATGTGAAGCCAAAGAGACTGTTTGTTTTGATCAGCGGTTGTCTGCGATTGAGGTGGATCTGTGGCTGTCAGTTTGAGATGCTGACAAAGGATGCCCTTTGCCTTTGAAGAAGTACTTCATCTTGCCTCAGGTAAAAGAGTCCATAACTTGGCAAAAAGGAAAAACTTTTTGTTTGGGTCCCAGCCTCGGGCAGGCTTTCAACCGAGTGGGCTCCTCTGATGTTGAAATATACACATTACACATACAAAATAGTACGTCAAAGAAAAAAGAGAGAATCATCTCTACTCATTTCATGAAAGTGCAACTAGACCACTCTATCAGGAGAGTATGCTGCACATTTCCTCCTGCCTTTTGAAATAGCAAATCAGAAACCAGTAAAAGCTTGTCTGTGTGCATTATTAATGCCACTAGAGTAAAAAAGAGGTGGCCAAGAGGATGCCTTGCATCCAAATCCTCACCTGGCAGCATGGGCAATAAAACACATACGTCCTGTTCACCGTTTTAAATCTGCACGTTTGAATGTGTACTTTTTACATGTTTCCAATAATAAATACTTAAAAACAGGTCAGACCTAATACTCATTCATTTTTAAGGTTTCAACAAATGAACTGCTATAGAGTCGTGTTTCCACGAGCAGGTCTCCAAATGTATTCCGCAGACAAAGCCGTTGTCTTTCACCTCGAGAGCAGAGGCTCCCGTGTTTATTATTCAGCACGAGTCGGCACAGCCCGGCTCCACATTTGGCTCATTTCCGAACAATTTCCAAGCTTCCTGTAAAATGAATATGCATTGCCTTTGCAGTGAATCCATTTGCAAGACAGAATGATAATGAAGAGAAAGTGCTTTAAAAAAACAAAACAACCAACCCAATTAATCTGGTGTAAAACGGCTGCTCAATGCTTCTAATGAGATGCCATTTTAATAAGCGGGTATGTTGTACAACAAAGCCATTTGGTAAACATTATTGTTTATTTGTTTGATGACATGCAGGCAGTGGAACGGATTGGATTTCGTGAGAAATAAAAACATGTTTGATATGAAGAAAATGTGCCGTGCGGTACAACAGAGGTCATTGTGACACATATGCACAGCGAGAATGGGCTTCCGTGTGCATTTTGCTGTCAGGAGTTCATACAAAGCTGCATTCACATTGAACAGTGTCTGATAGAAGACAACCTTGAGCAGTGAGCAATCTCCGGTGTATAACAATGAATATTACAATAACTCCAGAAAATACAGTTTGTCTCCATAGGAGGAAGCTGCTCTAAGATTGACACAAATTTAGATGGAAAATATTTATGGGAACCTCATCAACATGAGCTCAGTGCAGGCACAAACCTGATGTCTTTTCACAGCTGCTGCATGGACACGTTGAAAGCAGAAACAGAATGTGGTTGGAGCCAGGCTGTGCCAAAGCTCAGTGAAAGTGCTGGGAGATGGATCAAATCTGAGGTGTAATCGGTAGCTTGTAAACAATGCTGCTTTCAGGAAAAATAAAAATAAAACATCAACTTGTTATCGATTCAAAGTCTGCCGACTGGATCTCCGCCTGGCTGCGCCTCGATGTTTACTTATTCATCAAGGTGGAGAGGGGCCATTCTTTCTCAAACTCCAGGTCCTTTTCCTGCTGTCGGACAAGAGGGGCGGACCCGATTAAAGATGCATGGTGACCAGTGAGTTGAGCTCAAAAATCTCCGAGCTTTGGCAACGCCCTCGTCAAATATTCACGACCCCGACTGCGTGCACAGTGTTTGGCGCCGCGTTAATGTAGCCTCTTCAACCCATGTGCATGTGCGCTCGTTGTTTGGCAGTGCAGGTGCTGCATCCTCATCTGCCATGCAGAAAGTACAGGGACGATGGGTGGATGGAAGGTATAAGAGGCCATCTGAGTTGTTGACACATTCTTGAAGGAGAAGTGAGGCGAAGACCTCATCCGGTGTTGCTGGGTGGTTCGGCGGCCCGTGTTGTGCTGTCTGACCTGGACTCTCTGCACGCTACTTGGTATTCAGGGAAACACTCGCAGCGTTGGAGGTAATAAGAGTGTACGGGGCAAACTGAAATGAATTGATGGAGACCAAAGGGGCCTCTCGAGTTTTCATGCAGCCCAGTTGCCAAAACAAATGTTGGCATTGCACGTTTCTGCAAACCACGAGATACGCTGAATGTCGAGGTTTCTGAACCGAAAATAAGTTCCATACCAGTCTGGTATCAAGCTTGCAGAAAGGCACAATGCCACATGGCTGACATTGTGACATGATTAGGTTCAGGTAAAACACGAGTTGTGTTCAAATAGTAAAGTAACACGAACAGCTGTCCCCTGGGTGAAAGTCCTGTGTTTGTTTGACCCATCCACCACCTTTCTCACCCAACTTTAATGGACTTCCTTGCTTGTTATAGTTCGTCATTACACAATGTAACTTTCAATAATGGTCGTTGGATGTACTGCGTCATTTGCTGTGACTGAATGCAATATTCACATATCCTTGGCTTGCAGAGTCGTACGATGGGGAGGGTTTGGGTTGCTCTAAAAGCGAAACGGGTTTGTGTTCCCATAGAATCTCCGACCAGCTGGTAAAACGGCTTTGCTGTCTTTGACACGCAGAGGGTGATTGAGTTCATACTGGGAACAAGTCAAGTGTCATCGTGTCCAACTGTCAGCGTGTGAAGCACTGTCAGATTCAAAACCGTTTCATTTTTTGCATCTTGCTAAAGAGATGGTTTCAACACAATTGCTCGGGTCCATGGTTACTTCTTTTCATTCACATACATTTCAACAGGAAATGAACTGGGACCCTTTTTGAATGTTTGTTATATTTGTTTCCATAATTATTACAATTTTGAAAGATTGACTTTATTTTACAAAATTATTTTAAAACTAGGCTTAACCGACTAACTAGCTCCATCATGTTCTACTTTTAATCTCCAGGCTTCTAGCATCTCATCAATAAGAATCTGAATCTATCTGTAATTTCACAATATTGCGTTTTTGTGATGTAGACCGGGAAACTTAAAGGGAACTCATTATGCTTATTTTGGGTTTCACATGTTTACTTGCTTTCATGTTCAAAAAGCACGTTCTGTTTCTCATAGCTACTGTCTGTCTGAATGGAACTGTACCCTCTGTCTGAAATGCTTCAGTGTCTTAGTCTCTTTAAGACCCCCCTCCAGCTAAAGTGTCTCGACTGACACTGATTTTCTGTAAAATGTATTACCCAAAATGTGTTCCTATAATTGAAATGTACAAGTACTAAAAAAGAAATTCAAAACAAACAAAATAATATCCAAGATGGGACAGAAGCCGTTAGAAAATTCTATAAAGTTTCAGTTGCACAAAAAGCAGCAGCAGCTCTGTTTCTAAAGGATATACAGTAAATACCTGTAATGTATGTGTCATATGGAGAGGATACACATGCATGTCAGAATGGAAAAGTGCCCTCAGTACAAAGCAAACTGTATGTAGCTATATATCTATAAATAGTTTGCTTTGTACTGACGGCATCTTTTCCATTCTGTCACTGATTGTCACAGAAACAGTGATTTATCCTTGGTTCTTTGCCATCATTGTGATATATTTATATTTGGTTTTTAAGAGAGTCAAAGCGTTCCGGTTCCAGCTAATAAGCCATCAAAGACGGTCTAAAAATATCCAGTAAGCCTCCTCTCTCTGCTCCATTCATGGCTCAAAAGGAAATGTGACAAATGGCAGTCAAATCTCTCCGTAACAGCTTTAAGTAGCTTCCACACTGACACTTTGCATCAATACAGTCAAATCACTGTCGTCACTTCCTTGATCTCCTAAATCTGTGACCGCATGTCACTCTCTCTGGCCCCCGGGCTGTTGTTTTTAGTGGCCGCTGGACTTGACTGCCCATGAAAAGATCTTTGTACAATGTGCAGTGATGCTAAACGTGCGCGGCGTGTCATTGAGAGTCCTTTCACGCTTTCTCCCCCCGCAGTGACGCCGCGGTGCTCATTTTCTCACCTTGTTTTATTCTCGGCTTCAGATTGGAGATGCATGGCCGATTATTGCCTTGTGTTCAGGAAGAGTGACAATGGGCGCTGAGCCATGGGCCCGCTCGCGCATCTCCCTGGCTGTGAAATACACCGCCAACGAGCGGCGCAGTGCAGCCCGTGATGGATGTTCATGGAGGGCTCTGGTACATTCCGGATTCATAACGCCCCGGCAAGAAGATGCAAGCAAATTAAGTTTGAACGCAACATCGAGAGCATGAGGATGGAGGAGAACGAACAACAATGACAATAAATGCGTACTAAACATTGTCCTTTGCCGTTTCAGCTGACCTACCAGAGCTGAAATGAGGCTTTACTGTAGTTTTCAAAAAGCCATTTCCATTATTATGCCCCACTTATCAAACTGGGACAGAGTATCTCTCCTCGCACTCTGCGGTCACCACTCCTGTGAAATCATAAAGCAGAAAATCACCATCCATCTGACATTTTTCGCTGGGGAAATAGTGGCGATAACTCTTGACTGAGTTGGCATTTAGAAGTTGGACATTTGGCGCCCGGGGGACGGGACGGCAGCGGCGGGGTGACAGTCGAGAGGGAGCAGAGAACAAGTTTTCCTCTTGTGGGAAGGATCTGCTCCATCAGTCACAGCTGCTGTTTCGGCTGGCCCCGGTGGGCGCAGACGTTCGGTGAAACCCCTACAACACCGCACGGCGGGGAGTTTCTCAAAATAGAACGCAATAATATGCATGGTGGGCTCCTCAAGGAGGAAATGGAACGCACCATATGGGAGCCGGAGCACGCAAAATATTGGAACATTGCGTGGACACACTTGTCTGATGCTGCTGATAGCTTTCATTGTTGCCTCTGACAGCCGCAAAGCAGGGATTTCTTTCAATACATCCGACACGGTTACACACATACAGCTCTGAGAAGGGTTGGGCCGGATGACAGCAAATGATGCGTCTTCCACATCTTCCCATTACTATTCAAAAAAAGATCTGAAATCTTTCAGCTTTAGAATAAATCTTCCCTCTTGTATTTTTGTGTTAGCTCAGCTCTTGTGAGAGCAGCTCATTCGATCAGTCAGACGTTACACATCCTCAGTTTGTAATTCTAAAGAGTGAAAAAATGGCTCGAGATGAATAGCAACAGAAAGAGCCAGCAGCGAATCAGAGAGCAGGCCTGACTTTTAAACGTGAGTGTTTGAGGAGAAACTTAACTTGCTTCATTGTTTTACCTGTAATCAGAGGTAATTAAATGGAAGTCTGTTTACCATAATCCAATGCCTGGTGGACGTGATTCATAAGCCAATAAACTGTACTGTGAACAAGGGTTATAAATGTCACAATTCAATTAATTATTAGCTGAAACGGTGGAAGTAAAAGACCTACACTTCATCACTGGTAGTGAGTTATTTGTGCTACTTCGAGGTGCAACACAAAATTATCATTTACATTTCTTTTTAATCACAGAATAATTTGAGCTTTTCTGGACTTCTGTTTGGTTCGGGTCAAACGGTTCGTATGGGCCTGTGTGAAAGCAGTCCTTCTGTGGACCAAACAACTGAAGTGCGAGCGCTGCGAGAGCTTTGTGTGGCGTGAAAGCAAGCGGACCAAGCAGGCCTTTGATTTAAGCACGATTTCAAAAAGCTAAACTGCGAACAAATCCATCTGCTGAGTGAAAGAAAATCTGTTCAGGAAGTGACCTTATAAATGATCTGTATCAGGCCATGTATATATCCCGCTCATGCAAATCAGCTGATTAATAGGACAAAAGCTGTTAAACCTGCTGTGCATGATCCCACAGTAATAAGCCCCGAAGAACAACTGCAGGCTACACGGCGGCTCAGGCGTCTTTTGTACGAATGTGTCTCTACCTGTTAGTCATTATTCAGAACATGCAGTCGATTTGCAGTATAATAATACTAAAAACACAGCTTATAATCAGGGATTCCTTTGTGAGCTTTATGGCATCAGGGAACATAAAAATACACATCAGAACAGCTGCATGGTGGACAAATTATACATTTCAGTTCTGGTCTGTGTTCACACTGCTTTGTACAGACCAGGAGCAGTAATCATGAGGTTGCAAGACTTTTGCCGATCGTCATCCTGCATCATCAGGGGAAATGGTGACTGAACCAGCGACTTAAACCTCCAACCTCTTCCCCAAGAAATAAACCCTGATGCGGATACTTGCAAACAGTTTACACTTAACACCAATCTACGCAGGTTTTAACTAGCAGGATAGTGTTTGTCAGCCCAACCCTCGTGCTATTAACAGCCACAGTCTGATTTATGTCGTTCTACACTTAGGTAACCGAATTACTTCGTCTTGTTCCCTTTGCCATCTGATGTAAATCATTCTCTATTTTGTGCACTCTCCCCCCTTCACAGACATCAAATTAGATTAACATGTGCTTTGGGTTGGCTAAAGAAACGGACATTGATCCCCCCCCCTCCCCCCCCCCAAACCTCTCCTTCCAGTAAATCATCATGAACCAAACCTCAATGTGGTTGAGAGAGAAATTAGCCAACCGCAGCTTAGCGGGCAGAAAAAACAAGACAATAGTTTTCCTCGGTGATGTGTCTGAATTACAGTCTTGCCAACAGAGCGGCAGACTGTTCAATTAAAAGGTGGGTTCACCCCCCGCAGGCGGGCAGCGCGGCAACGATCCAATCCGGAGGAGAGCTGGCTGCTTAATATGGCCTGTCACGTCTGAGCTCCCTTATCTCTGGGTAATGCCGCTCAACGCCAAAGGGGCCTCGCAGCCAACTCATTCCAATTGATTTAGAGAGCGCAGGGAGCCCGCCCCCTTTTGACAAAAGGGAAATGCCAACCTGGTTGAAGTGCACAGGTGGCAGAGAGGTGGCTTTCATCCAGCCCACATGCCTTAAACTGCCCGGCATCGCTGACTGCTGACATTTAGCCAAGACAACACTGTGACCAGCGGGGCTCCATTCAGAGCTAAAGGTCAAAAGCTGGACTTGGGCCCACACGAGCCGGCGGGGGAGCGAAACCAACTGCGAATGCTAGTTGTTAAATGTTGAGGCTAGTTATGCAATTAAGATCTTTGTTCTCCCACTTTACCACTGCGGTACAGACGCAGAGGCGGCCACAGCTGAAGAGGCAATCTCTAGATGAAAGGCGAGAATGTAAAAATAAACAAAATAAAAAATAGCTCATGAATCACGAAGCGTTCGCTCAGATGCCTCGTCACACCGGTCGTTGGATTCAAACTACAATTATTCTGCGTTTTACTCAAACCCGGATGACATTTACATTCTGTGTTTTTATGACATGTTTACGAGGAGGCTGTTTCACCGCTGAGCAGCAGAGCTCTCGGAACCTTGAACTGCACCCGCGGGCGCTGTCAGCCATGAATAAACCATTGCGACGCAATCGCGATGAAAGAGTCGGCGTCTCCCGCTCATCGATGCACAGGGTCTTGGCGCTCTTTCTGTTGAGCCAGTGTCCCGGGCATCGACTGCCGTGTTGTAATTCTCTCGAGAGATTGGAGCTGACAATCTTCGGCTTGCCAGACACAAAATCCTGTTTATCTGTCCAGGCGAGCGGCTGAGGCCCACCATTCTCTCCCAGCTCTGCCTGTAAGCTCTCTGGTGCAGACAAAGTCTTAGACAACATGAAGACAGACAGACAGGCCTGATGGCAAAAAGAAAACACGTCTGTGCTATCAACACTCCTGACACCGAGAAGTTCGCTCGGTCGTAGCTTACCCGGGAACCGCCGAGGCTCAAACTCAGAAGACCAGATATGACTTTCATGTTCTTTTGAAAGTGCTCGAGGTTAACTCCGACTTTCTTTGTCTATAAAGAAATCGTGGTGCTCAAAACTTCAAACTGCATCTTAAGAAAGTTTTTGGGTGTCTTCCCACTATCTCAGACCCACCGTCTTGCAAATGAGGACTGCTTCCTTTTTCACCCTTATCTGACCTGTGGAAGGGGCGCTTGCAGCGTTTAGAAGCTCTGAAGAATCAAACATGTGGACAAAAGAAAAATAAATAATTCTGGAGACTACTTCAGAGATCAGTGTTTCCTGTGGAGTGGCTTACACGCAGCTTGTTCATGTAAGAAGGACTCAAGACACAGGGATTACAGAGCATGAAACATGGCCGAAGAGGACCAATGCGAAACTCCGAGAGAGAGAGAGAGAGAGAGAGAGAGAGAGAGAGAGATGGCAGCTGAGGCAGGCTTTGTGAGCCAAGGTGCCGGTGGAGAGTGAGAGGGGAGTGTTGATGGGCTTGCTGGGTGGAAAGGAGTGATGTGAGGCTAAGGTCGGGCAGATGGTGGCCGTTAATGAGGGTGTAGAGGTGCGGGGAGGAGGGGAGGAGGGGAGTCGTGCTGTTTTTTCGGGCTGCAAAGACTCAGCGCTGAGTTCAGGACCGGGGAGACTGCGAGAGAAGAAAAAGTGTGGGAGGTAGAGGGAAGAAAGGAAGAATGGACCCTGTGATGAGGGTGAGCCCGGTAGCTCTGTGCAACCTTTAACAAGCACACCCGTCATCCAACGACGTCTGCTCTCGGCTGCACCGGCCAGTCACCGCATGTGAGAAATATTTCAGCATTCACTCTCTTGAAATTCCTCCAGCTCCTTTGGGTTCACTCACTCCTGAAATCTTTTTCTTTTTTCTTTTTTGCCTTGACCTTGCCTTCATTAGTGGGTTGACATTAATGCATAATTGATAAGAAACAAATGAGTCTATGCTAATAAAGTGTGGCACATTTTGTGGTTTTGGGTCCGGTTTAGGGGGGAAAACACATCGTCTTTCCTGTTCATATAATTTGGGGTAAAATACAGCTGAATTGTGCTATCAGGAACAGCCAAATATGAGTAAGAACAGTAGATAGAGACCACAATGAGAGGAGCATTAATATGCTAGAAGAAATGGTTCAAGGTGGTTGCATTCTACTCTTAGGTTTCCACTATGAAAACAGTCAAAATATAGTCCTCAGAAGCATTTTGCCACACCACTATCGTCTAATCACTGGATATCTAAAGCCCCGTAGCGAGCTAGCCTCAAATATGTAGGCACGAGGGGAAAAAAAGTCAGAAAATCAAATAAAGTAATGAAAGGATGTGTCCTAATCCGGCTTAGATGTCACAATTTGAGTTGGCAGAAAGACGTGTGCTTTAGCAATTTCACATGAACATTCTGATGGGATTTCCTGTTGGTGCTGACAGCGCTCAGTGCTAATTCTTTAAGAAAGACATATGAGCATTATGAGTTATTTTTCTCCTGACATTCTGATCGGGTTTCATGTTTGTGAACGAGGAAATTTGCGCTTTATGAAGTCCCCGTCCTCCCACCCCTCTTTCTGCCTCATTTGGTGGTGATGACAGTTGACGAGCCCCGCTGATTTTTTTCATTAGCAGCTCATACCGTCACCGATGCGTTGGCGGTACACAGGAAATGAGCACTCATATCAATATTCCAGAGGACATCTCGTACACAATGCATCTCACGTAGACGCGGACTCTGCCACGTTGCCCCCAAGCAGGTGAGCTATTGATCGGCCTTCATTATCATTATCGATCTATAAGCAGGAGGGGGGGATCAACATCAACCACTACTTAAATTTGTCCATTCATATCAAAAATCCGAGTTCCCACACTCGCAAGAGACGGAGTGAGCCGCCAAAGACCGTCGGCAAGATTGGACGTTTTCATCACCTCTTCCATGATCTCACTGGAGAATCACCTCATCGCGACATAAAATAGAATCATCAGACTCATCAATGTGATGCTTGATTTGGTTTTTCCTTCAGGTAAGTGTAAGGGAGAGTTAACAGGATTGTTGATCTTCGTTTATGACACGGCATCTGATATACAGGCATGCTCCTGGGGCTTCAGAGTCAATGCCAGAATCAGTTTAAAACCTTTCATTAAGGTAGGTATAACACTTCAGTGGCCACCTTATTTTCCCCTTCATCTCGGGGGCTGGAAGGAGGAAATAAAGCACAGGCAAAAGCCTCGGCTCCATGTGGGGATAAAATCTATTCTCTATTATTGCACTGCTGTTGCTTGAGGGCCGTCAAGCTAAAGGTAATGGCATTGCCTGTGATAAATTTATGGCTGAGCTGCTCCATGTTCCATGAGGGACATAACGGGCTGGGAATTGTCCAGATTGTCGGAGTCACAACTGAAATGACAAATGACCCACCGGTGACGAATCAACAACGTCACTTACGATGTCATTCGAATGACTAACTGTGCACTAATGGCAGTTGACGCATTATATATTTAAACAGTGCTGCGCGAATGGACGGGCTGTTCAGTTAGCTGTCAAAGCATCAGAATGATTGTAAGGAAGAGAATACCCGGCAGTGCCGAGCCGCTTTGGGTGACTCGGAAACGTCTCATGATGGCACTCGGCGGGCAGCGGAACAGCTGGTTCACAGTCCCAACAGGTAAGCCTTACATCCTCCATGTGGACCACGTGAGAGACCTTGGTCACCCTGACTACTCCTCAGTCGGCCTAATCCATTTTCATCCATTTGTTCTCTCCTTCTTGCCAACCCAGACGGTGAGACCATTCCGTGCCAATTACTCAATACCCGCGACTGAAGCAAGTTGGCAGTGTTTCAGCGGAGAGCTAAGCTAATAGGGCACTAAAATGGGCCCACATTGCCATCTTTTATAGGGCACAAGACCGTCTATTAAAACGGGACATGGCTCCTCTAGGACCTAACTTTTGTCATCACATACTAAATAATAATTGGTTTACCAAAGGTTAATTGCTCAATAGATACTTGGCCATTGGAATTTAATTGTGCTGTTAAACGCCTCAGTTGTAGCCCATGCTGTTGCAATAGCTCATTTAACTTGGAACGAATGGAAAACTGCTTGGATCCCAGATGGCTACTAAAAGTTGCTAACTGTTGCTAAGAGTCTGGTCAGACTTGACATCGTGTGTACCAGTGGCTGATCCTCTAAATAACAATTAGAGTTTGCTGAGATGAAAACTCTCAGAGCACTAACTGTCTTTCATTTATTAACCGAGCACTTTCAATGCATTTGTTCTGCACCCCTGCAGCTTTTTGTCTGGTCTTATAGTATTGGTAGAGATACACAAGTCAGCGAGATCAGCTCATGGGAGCTGTCTTCCCCTCAGCAGATAATCGGAACATTAAAATGCCAATCTGGGATTTTGTGAGAACATCAGTTATGCATATTAATTCTTATACTCCTCAACACTATGGGTTGTATGGTAGATGGAAAGGATGCACTCTGTAATCCTTTTTTTCCGTCTTAAGTAGTTTCCTACGCATCCAACGACGCGGCAGCACATTGTCTTCAATGTGACACAGTAGTGTCCGCATAGGCGTCCTGGCGTGAGTGGAATAGTTCTCCAATATTTACAAGCAAAATAAATAAACTAACCATAAGTTCAATGGAAGATATAGGCTTAGAAATAGAATAGGAGTAGAACGGACACTCCCATTCAAATCAACGTAGCTGGATGCTCAGAACTGCGGCCATTTTTATATGTAATCATGTCACTGTGGCCATTGCAGCGGGCTAACTTCCTTATAAGCAAAACAGACTTACGGCAAGCCGCAAACTCACTGATGTGAGGTCTGTTGTACTCCCCTTCTAGTTCTATGGATGCAGGCCCCGCTCCTCTAAGCGTCCTTGATTCATGCAACAGGTCACTGGTTCACTTTGAGTGTGACAAAGTGTTCTCCTTCCCTCCCTTATCCTTCTGTTTGTTGAGTATTAGGTGTTTAACATTGAACTGCACGCGCCAAAAGACAAAAAGGTAGAAGAGATACTTACATATTCATCAGAAAAATATGTTTCCAACTGATGGAGCATTGCCAACGGAACAATTTCAAGGCAGACCCTGTCAGGACTACAGCCTAATGGAGGCCTTATCATTCACGAGGACAACATCCATTCCTGCTATCGGCTGATTTCAAAGTGAAAGGAGCTGTATCGAATGAACCTGGAGCAGCCGTCTCATTGCTGTTTATCAAACATCCTCTGGCTGGAATAGCAGACTATCAAGTCAACTAAAACATAATTACTTTGTTTGTGTACTTCCTCTCCCCTGCCTCCGAGTGCAGATGTGACCCAATTACGACAACTGACTGACAACTGACTCGTTGCCGGTTGGCTAATGCCTCCAATGCAACCGAAACACTTTAAGTAACTCAACTAATGATGCGTACACATCTTCAATTATCGGAAGAAACACTCAAAAACAAGCAGGGGATGCAGCCCGGATAACTTTTGGGGGCTGATATATAATATTTTTATGAAGAAAAGTGTGTTGCTAATGAACAAAATTGGTGGAAGGTTGGTAGGGTTAACGACATCGACTTAGATGTGGATGTTTTCATCAGGGCGGCAGCCTTCTTGTATAATGCGCTCATATCAGGAGGTAATCTCAGGCTCCTCCAGTCCATGTCGATGTGTCCTTGGACAAGACACTTAACCCCGAATCAATCCCGAAAGCTGTGCCTTCGGTGTATGAATGGGTGAATGACATGTAGTGTTGAAGTGCTTTGAGTGGTCGGAAGACAAGAAAGGCGCGGTACAAGTCCATTTACCATATATATCGAAAAAGTCCTACAGATGTGTTGGAGATTGAAATTGTGATGCGGCATCATATTTAAAGTTAATATTAAACTTAATTATAATTTAGAAGAAAATAAAAAAATGACACTCATCAAAAAAGTTGCATACCCCTGGTATGGACTGGAGGACGGACGGACGGAACACCCAGGAACATAAAGCCTTCGGCCAGGGCTGTCACCAGCACGGAGGCATAACACACTACAGCAATGCCTAATCCTCTCTATTCAATTATCATTTTGGACTTAAACAATCATTTCTTTCACATTGAGGCTGTGGCATGATCTGACTAGAGTGCCTCTGAGTGCAAGTTGCCACTAGCACTGATGGTTATTTCTTTATGCCGCTGCTGATGTATTCCGCTCTAAGTGACACTCGTCAAGATACATCCTTTGTTCTCTGCGCTGTATTGCTTGTGGTGTTTCAAAAGATAAAAGCAATTTCCACAGTGGTATCAGCGCAGTCTGACATGCAAGAGCGATAACAGATTTCATTCTGCTATATACTTCTCTGTGTTACTCTCAAGGTTTCCCCTTTAAAGAAACCCCCACCAAGCATGCCGTGAAGCCAAGACTTCTGTCTACGTACCCTCAAACATGTTGTCGAGGCAAAACATCCCCCCCCCCCCCCCCGCCCCCGAGGCCATGCACATGATTGGAGATGGTGAAATTAGATTAACCGTCAGAGTCCCGCTGTGTTTGTTGTGAGAGTTCCTGCTGCCAAACGTTTGACAAGAATGTCACGCGGAAAAAAGAAAAAGCCACTCCTGCGTAGCTGCCAGCCCTGGCATCTGACCTCTCGGCACGTCCGAGCAGCTACAAGTGCTTTCCATCTCCTCTGACTGCTCAACCTGTCAATCTGCCTATTGAAAGGTTTCCCCCTTTCCCCAGGAAAAGCTCATTTTCCCTTCCCTTTGGCCCAGTCAGTAAGTGTCACTTCAGTTTAGATTTCACCGCCTCCCTGCAGCCCTGCACTAAAGCTCCCGTGGAGGGATTTTTCTGTCTGCTGCTGTGGACCTGCTGTCCAATTAAAACTGTAGGGGACAGGGGACTCAGAAACAACTTGCTACTCACCGAGTCGCTGGGCCTCGGTCCTCCATCGACACACGGCGGAGAAAAGCGACTTTAAAATGTGTACTTAAAGCAAACATGCTGTTCAGAAAACAACATTAGGAGCTGAAAAACCAAAGGGCTTGGATCCCTGATCAGTCATGTGGACAGATTTTCATGGTGTGTTCACTCGATCGATTTTTCTTCTTCTCCATTTTAAATGCCCAGAATCCTGTTAGGCCTCTGGTCCGCCAACATCACGGAGGGGTTTGGGTCTTAGTAGAGCCTGGTGCTTGATTGCAGGTCTCTCCTTACTGTGAGAGTAAGGGAAGACCGGTTCTGCCACAGAGATTTCGTCAAATACCTCTGGATTAGGAATTCACCGAAGCCGCTGCCTCTGCAACACGGCAACACGAATCAATTCTAGCTTTGCTCTCCATGTCGATATCCTGCTCGTTGCTCTCTTTTCTTCAGGTTTTCCCATCATCCACTCTTTTAGCTATCTTACTTTTGCTTTTTTTGACTTTTACTTTTAAAGGAGGGATTATTAAGAGGTTAGTTCCATGGGACTATGTCTTGTGTACACATCTGTTCAACAAGCATCCCCTCAATCATCTTTAGCCGGAAGTGTCATATTTTACATTCCTTGTCCTATAATGAATTAAAAGAAGAATGTCCCTGAAGGCTTTTGAATACCCCAGTATGCCTCCCGCCCATCTCTGATGGACATCTCACGACAATTTGTTGGTGTTTTGCATTTTCTCAGCCTTCGCATCAGTTGTCAGGTTACTAGTGTCAGCCAGCGGGAGCGCGTTATTGCAGCAGAGAAATTGCCCGAGGCAACATATTAAAACAGGGTCACAGGCCAGCTTCCCCTGGGGCTAGCTGTCAAATTTTGTTTTTGATGTAACAAGTACGTTTCAGGTGAGGGGGAAATGTATGCTACCCAGAATGAGAAATGATTGTTTGGATTCTGGCTGTGCTAATAAATTAACTCCATTGACCTCTGAAAAAAAGAACCCAATCATTTTGATTATGTTTGTGCACGGAGTGAAGTACAGATTCATGGTTTGGGAAATTCAATATATGAATTGATTAGATGACAGTGTTTTGTTTTTCAACAAATTCTGAACACGGACCACTTGAGTCATGAAGATAAGTGTTAATTGTGGCTCATACTTTGCAAGCTTCTCCATTTGTTTTTTCATTACAGTCCATTTATTGGACAGTAGCAGCCCGGTCTTGTAAACGTCTTTTTTCTACCGGATTATTATTTCAATTTACGTCCGTAGCTGAAATTACGACGTTTTACTAAACCTAACCAAGTAGTGTTGTTGTGTTTTTTTTTTGTTTCGTAATTCTGGAGAAAATGTTTCAGTCAAAACTAGTGGTGTAATGGATCATGGATCGATCCGTGATCGATGCTGTAGATACTGGCTGTTTTTTTCTTTCAATATTGATCAAAGGAAGAGGGCATCAACATACCTCATGTTGCACTTAAACTGAACAGACTTGAGTATTCTTGACTGTTGTGTTCAGTGTGGCTTTGTAGCCTGTGACAAAACACACCGTCTATAATCCATCGGGTTTAATCATAATAAAGTTTGCAGCACTTCTCCTCACACAGCGTTGCCAACACCTTTGCAAAAAATAAATCTAAATGTGCGGCCTGATCGGGAATTGTGTGCTATCTATTTTCTAGAGAGTTTCGCACAGCGGTTTCCCCAAACATCCCGAAAATCTGAGCAAAATTTCTCCATTCACTTGAATGGGGTTTTGGCGTGAAGAGAGCTAAAAAACACACTTACATTTGGGCCCATATTGACTAGCCATACATTAATGTGGAAAAATGATTCAAAGTTTAAAACGTAGACAAAACGCTGCACTTTATTGAGCCAAAGGGACATTTTGATAGCGAGCACAGTTTTCATGAAGTCACAGATTAAGTTTCAGGAACATTTCGGCTCCGTTTCTGATTTTATAATGGGTGTGTATTGCACGGAATGTTCAGCACTTGAGTGAGGGCATAACTGTCAGAGTGGAGCGGAGCAGGAAAATATTCTGTGATTTATACGAACAAATTGCTCCAGCTCCCACAATTTGTACTTTTTTTTATTAGAATGTGTACACTGCACTCTGGTCCTGCCTTGTGTGAATATGTGGTTCCTTGTCTCCTCCCAAAAATGATCCGAACCGTGACTCAAAATCCGTGATCCGAACTGAACCGTGAGTTTTGTGATCCGTTGCACCCCTCGTCAAAACACATTTGAGAATGCAGTTCAGTTGTACGGGAATGGCATTTTGTAAGACACCAGGTTATTCAAACAGTCACAAATAGATAGATAGTAGAAAGATGGATGGATGGATGCAGAAGAAGGAAATAACTAGAGAATGCAGATAAACCGACTGGGCATTCGCAATAACTGCAAATCCCTCCCTTCGAGTCTCACTGCGTCAAAGAAATCCTGACTTTCAACATCTCTTAATAATGTACCTTGTTCCCCCTCTGGCTGCCATTTACCTCCACAAAATACAGACAGCAGAAATTGGCGCACCATATTTGTATGGCTGTATTGGGAGTGATGCTGGTGCAAAAAGAGCAGTCCGGAGGAGCTCTGAAAAGGGCGGATGTGCCTGCAATTAAATGGCGGAATGTAGCTATCAACCCCATAATCACAAAATTGTCCTCAACAAAGGCAGCCGGTGCTTTTTTGTCATTTCCTGTAGGTTATGAGTAGCCGAGTAGAAAATTGCCTGGCACCAGCTCCCAGTTACGTACCTGCCTCAGTATCACCTCTGCCCGATCATTTTGTTTGCTGAAACCAATTTCTGGGCCTCTGACTCGCCAGGTTTTCATCACATTTTCTGGATGGTAGCTTTTATCACAATGACGCTAATCACTCCTACTTCCTCACGCTGCAGTAATGCAACACTAAAGAGACGTGGCATGACAGGTGGGGGATCTCAAAATGGATACGAGTTATGATTTTGGCGATTAGTTTTGACTTGGTACCCTTATGTTTCGTAAACAAAAAGCTGCACAATATCTCAAATAATTCAGGACTTCAAAAACACTGTAGATGTTATCAAAAAGGGTTTAATAGAACTTGAAACTGACTTGGCAAAGGAGAGAGTGTCTGCACCCCAGCAGGCGAGTCCACCGTTAACCTTTGTCAAAGGACGAGATTCCCTCGACAAGAAGAACAGAACAATGGGCACACACTCTGTCCCGAATGCTTTGTCTCACGGAGACCTAATGCACCGCTTTGCTGGAAAGAGGCCAGATACTAAAGCTCAGCCGGGATCATTGAAGCCGGTCTCCGCTGACTCTACCCTCATTGTTGGACGCCTCGCTCCCTGGGAGTCGCTGCACGTTATCAGTGATCATCAAAGGCACTGTCAGGGAAGTGTGGAACTGGGGCTTCCACAGGCTGTCCGAGATGCTAGACACATCCCAATGAGACAGGCTTATTAATTCTTCAAAAGCCACACGGCTTCTTTTTTCCCCGAGACTCATTTTGGTACATTTAAGGATGATAAAAGCACAGGCGGGGAGCTCTCCCCGCCTCCTCTCGCACGTCGTACTTTTCCTCTCTCACACATGCATCATGCATAATGCAGGCACATGCATTCAGTTGATGTCAAGAAGATATTAGTCATTGCTTTAAAATAGCTGCCATGTTTCCAAGTCTTTTGTAGGAATGGAAATGAAGGACATTTCAGGGACAAAAAGAAACTTTGAGTTTTGGTTTGCAGCTACTGCTTTCTGCATGCATAGACATCTATTTCATGGCTGAGCTTTCTTCTTTCTTTCTGCTGTCAGCCGCTAGAAAAGTACACGTGTGTCCAGTAAAAGTGCACGTGTGTCCAGTAGAATCATTCCCAGAAACAGAAAGTTTAAAAAGGACAAAACTTTACTGTTGCAGAGCTTCTTCCGACGTGGGTTATGCAGCTACGAAGTCGACATGAGAGGGAGACAAAGTCTTTCATTCTGCAAAATGAAGCAGCCAATTTCTCCACAGCCGTTTCGCTGAGGGGAAATGGAATCTCTGACGATGAGAGCTGTCTTAATGGGAGGGAACAGAGGAGGACAAAGCCTTGAAATTCATTACAACTATTTTTTTTTTGTTGCATTTCCTCTCTATTGCTGCACATTGGATTATATGGGGAACATCAAACGCTTTAATTATCTTAATTACTCCTACATTTGCAAGCAGGGAAGCGCCTTGAAACCAAAGGAAAATGCGAGTGTTTCTGTGTCGTTAAAATCCACATCATTTGAATGTTATATGAGAACCTTAATTGGCGAATTCATGGTTATCAAGGGGCCTCCTTCATTACAATTCAAGAGGCTCCTTCGTGGTGGCCATGTTTTCACATAATGAATGTGATTGTCTCCCCCCCAACTCAGTGTAATAACCAATTGCACAGACCAGCTGATCATCCTCACCCCACCCACACAGCCGACATTAATATGACAAGTTTTTATTTTGTTTATAGCTCAAAGTGAAATATGAGAAGTAATTCCTCTTCACTTGTGACACTGATACATCGGTGTGCAATACGTGGCCCATCACGGATTCAGTGAAATCCACACCAATGAATCCATATTAATCTGATTATGGCAATACTTTCATTATACCAATTGGAATTTGAATTGTTTCTTTTTCCATCACAACTTGGCCAAACCATTTTGTATAACACTTAAAGATTAAAGCAGATCAGAACCAGGCAGGACCAAAAGCAGTAAAGCATGCATCGATGTTACTTCATGCAACATAGACGTGAGGTAGTTGCATGCTTTTTCTTTTGGAATACGACAAAAGGAAACTGATGGTCAATGGTCATTTTTGTTTTGAGGAAACCTGGTTCACACATCTGTTGCTTTCACTTGAATTATTTCACGTATCAAGTGGAGGCGAAAGCACTCATGGCTCCCGTCTTGCGATGACTGTGATACTGTGAAGCAACACAAAACAAGCGTGTGTTAAAATCTATTTTGAAAATGGATCACTTCTCACAAAAAATGTGTTTTTTTTCAGTGTTGGCGTTGCCATTTACACGATGGTGAGACTGGCAGCAGATTTATGTTCTGGAATGTCCAGGGCCTGAAATTATTTTAAGACTTCACCTCGGAGACCACTGTTCGTGTCCAGTGTGAAACCAAGTCAATGTTGACTTATTTTACCGTACTTTTCCAACGTAACTTTCACACTTAACAAACGCCAATTACGTAACAAACGTGCCTGTTGAACGTACAAAAAATAGTTCTTTACCCAAATCACAATCTCTTCCAACTGCGTCTGTTACCTTAATGTCACCAAGTAGTTTTGTTGCGTAAGAAAACCTAAAAACTAGCAAGGTAGCATATTAATGCGAAACAGCAAGGACCGGAAAAACAACATTTTCAGCTGGTGTTTCGTTGCTCTTTGTTTATTTCAGTTGATATTGTATAAAAACAAATTTCTAGGATTTGTTCAGTGCAGAGAGCGATGGTCGCTCACTATAGTGTGATTTTAGCACGTGAAGAAGTTGACTAATCACTGGATTGGAGTGTTGTAGGTCACAGAATGCACTTTGCCCCCGAGCTGAGTCAGACTGAGGCAGAATTTGGCAATCTTGGTGAATCAGGGTGTTGAGTAATTGCAGCAGGGACAGAATCCATGGCGTATAGAGTAAAATGACCAAAATGTTTTGGTGTTTGTTTACAAAAAAAGCACCAAAAGATTATTAATGCTAACCCAACCAAAGTTATCCACAGTTTTATTGAATATGAATACGGTTGGATATTTTGCATGCGTTTACATTGAAACGGGGGGAAAAGAAGCCAGTGCTAACAGGTCTATGCACAGGGGACAGCCTTAGCGAGTGCCACGCCCTCTTGTCTGTGGAGCGCGTTGGATAATGTGGTGGGGTCGGCCCTGAGGTCGCAGGGGCTCTCACTGCAGGGACAGGTGACGCTTGTGCAGGTTGACTCTTTCGGGCACGAAGCCCAGCTGACGTGTTCGGCGGAGCTAAGCCAGCAGCGTCTGCCTAGGGGGTTAGAGGTTAGCGTAAGCCGCTCTGGGCCACCGCAGCCCACTGACTCTGAACAGCAGGGTCAGCTGTGGGACCCCTCTGCTAGGTACAGCTCTGGAACAAAAAAACACACCAACGACGCAAACATGGCGAGAAGATGAGGGGAAAAAATATATATATTTATAAAAAAGAAAAAACCTTTTCCACGAGGATTACGGTTGCTTCCAAGTCACACAGTTTAAACACACGAGTAGATTTTCAAAAGCACAATGCGGTTGAGTACTTAATGTGGCCAATGCCGTGGTTTGTCTCTGAGAATTGTTTTTCAAGAAGGCATCAGATGCTACTCAGGGGTGCGTGACGACCTATTTCACGAATGAACGCTTTGCTTGTTAGAATATTTTGAAATCAAACGAACACACTCTTAGTTTTTCTGGTTTCATCACTTGAAAGATGTGAGAATGTAACACAGTGGAAATTTGAGCATACGCGAGCCGAAGAAACACAGCAAACCACATCTGCGTTTTTAATCAAGGCTGTTCATTGATCATTGACACACGTTTGTGGTGCCCAGGCACTTAACATCCCATGATTGCCGTAGCAGAGACGCATGCCAATATGTATTTTCATATCCACGTAGTGACTGGGAAAAAGGCATTATCAAATCTAGACCAAACACATGTTTGCCGACATATTAATGAAGTCCCGGGCGCCAGGAGAGACGGCGCCGCTACACAGATACATCTCCTTAGCCCCGAGCGTGCTAACAGCACTGTCAATTTCTCTCCACCGAGTCCCTCAAGGCTGCTGGTACAAAAGACACTTAACTTTGAGGAGGGGGGGTTAGATGGTGGCGGGCTCCTCCCTCAACGCCGCCTCACCGTCACAAAAAAGATAATTGTCTCCTCCTTACCCAGAGAGGTGGGCGTATTCCCCTGACCTATGCCGGGGACTCTTCCCCTCTCTCGCGCAGCCCGAGATGTCACAGTGGTTTGCCATAATTACTTTTGCTGATAGAGGTGAGAGAGGACATTTGCATCAGATGAGGCGCGCAGCGGTTTTCGGGCCTCCCCACTCGCCATATGCGGCACTTAATGTCACCGCAATCTCTAAAGGTTAGCAGCGGCAGCAGCCTCCGTATATCGCGGCGACGAGCTGAATCAGTGGTTTGGAAATGGGTTTGACATTGAGTTCGGGTAAATGCAGGGAAACACACACACACACACACACAGGAACACACCTTAGAAGAGAGATGTGGTGCATCTTCACTCAGATGTTGTACTTCTTCACTGAGAGTGAACAAGATTGTCAAGGTCAGGCTGTGAGTTCTTAACACAGCACCCCTCGCTTTAGAAAGGCGTTGAGCTGGAGAAGTAAACATATTGAGCGTGTACTCCGTGCACCTTCTGTTGTCAGAGGAAGTGTTCACCTTACAGCATCCGCTGCCGACTGCTGTCATTTGCCTGAAGGTTTTTCTTTAAGGGTAGACGTGGAGAAGGGTAAAAAATGTACCTAATAGGTATCACCATGAAACTTCTCCAGTTGATTACTTCCATAAAGACAATATATATTTTCTATTACAGGCTTTCTGAAAATGTATATTTAAATATACAAATGTGGTATTATCTAATGCTACCTTGTGGTGAATTGAGGAGAAATCTATGGAAGCAAACGGACAAAGTAGTCAAATAAACACCTAAATATGTATTTTAGATGTTTCATTTACAGAGTCTAAAAGAAGACCATGTGAGAGCATATTACCACACCTGAGTCAGTGGAGGGTAAAACAAGCGCTCCTGTCTGGAAAAGGAACCACCCCTCCTCAGGTGCAATGACTTCCACTCAACGAGAGGCGATATAATGCTGCTTTCCTCCCGGTGCTCTCCCTTTTTCTGACCTAGGACAATGAAGTCTGTGTTCGGGGAGTTACTTTACTCCTTTTAGTGCTTTGATTTACCTTATTATCGCACAATAAATGTGTATATCGGTTAAGAACGCTCCCTTTGCAGAGCTACACACACACTAAAGAACAAGCAAGAGCTCTGCCTCTAAAAACACAAAGCGCTCTGCATAAATGAAACCCGCTGACAGCTTCTTCTACTGTGCTCATATCCATTAAGTCAAGTCCAGCATTTTTTAATATAGACGTTAAAGTAAAAGAACTGAATACTTCCTCCGTTGCTGTGTGTCTGTGGTGTTGAATAGAAGCTGAGAAATTCACTATTTCAAGACGTTTTCTATCGCTATGAGCATGCGATGCAATTCAAAAACAAGGACGTGCTAATAGTGGAAGTAGTATCGCTCACAGGGAAGCACAACAAATGCAGCTATTAGACGTGTTGAGAAAGATGTAACAACATGTTTGCTTTCAAAATGGGAACCAAAAAAGTGCATTCTACAGAAAGGCAGATTTAAAAGGCTCTCACCAGCATTTTATTTTGAATTTGAGTCTCAAACAAATGATGTATTATTCAATATACACTCCGATAATGAAGGAAAATCCTGAATACAGACACAAAACGTAGTTGACCCTTTTCTAAGTCGCGCGGCTCGAGCACAGACTGGCCAATCAGAGCTCGTCCTGGTTGAACGTTGTGTAATAGTGACTCTCGCTACCTCTCGAGGTTAGGAGGAGATATACATTTCTTTAATGTTGCGTTGCTACGTAAAAACCTGCGGAGCTAACGTTAGCAGAGCACATCATTCACTAGTGTTAGCATGTCCATGCTACGCTAGCTACTGAAGGAAAACTGAATGTACAAACATGCTGCTTTAGCTTTTTAATGATTGTAGCAGTGAACAAAGATCTACCCAGATCTACAGGAGTTTCTTTAATTCCATTGTCTTCTGTCTCGATCAGGTGATGTGGCGGTTCACTTTCATCCTGCATCTATCCCTCAAACGTCTGTAGACCCTTCTGTCTGCTTCTCTCCGAAATCGCTATTTCGTTGTTTCCAAAAACTTGACAACATTTCTACAGGGAGTGCAGTTAGTGACAGTGTGGGCTCCATGGTAGCAACGTGGGGGCGGGGCTTAGCGAAAGGTTTTTAGCTGATTTCCAAATGACACATTCATTTGCTCACAGTTGCATAAGTTCACAGTGGAACAATGCATTCAACGATGACATGTAACCACAATGCATATCACACTCCTCTCCCCCCTTTTCTGCAGCATGAAATAAAGACAAAACTGCCTCAAAAACGAACATAAAGATAAACCCCATTATGCTTGTATCAAAAGTTGAAAGAAAGCACTCTGCAATCTGGATAAGTCCTTGGACTCGCTTAACACTGATGTGTTCAGTCAAGAAAGCCCACATCTCTCTGTCTTTGTGCCATCATCTATATTCCTCCCAATCTCTCCTCTCTGACAGAACGATTCCGCCTTTAGTTTCTAAATCCCACACCTCGCAGAGCATACGCGTCTGTTCATCACACTTTCTACATTCTCTTCTATTTTTTGTTTTGTTTCTGGGATTCTGGTGACATTTCTTTGCCAGATCCTTGCCTTGAGACATTGTGCATGCGCCCACACCTCTCCGCCCCCAAAACGCACGCACACACACGCACACACACACACACACACACACACACACACACACACACACACACACTCTCTCCTCGCCTGGAGCCAGGCCCCTCTGTGCTCCTCTACCTCAGTGAAGCTGGAGCTTGGCATAGAGAGGAGGCTCTGGTGGATTCTGTGCTCCGCCTGCCAATGCTGCTCTTTTGATCTGCAGCCAGCTGATGACAGATCTACATTAAGCTCATAGTCTTCTCTCTTTCGCTCTGCTTCTCGTCTCCTCTTCCGTGACACCGGGGCAAAGAATTGCTACTGCAGAGTCCACGGGCATTGGTGGGAATCGGCATCCGCGAGTCTCTTCTCGCACCAAATCGAGAGAAATGTAGAATGCTGAGTGGGTTTCCGGCTTGCCGATAAATACCATGTGGGTGTGAGCCAAAGATAGTGCCATATCAATCCCTAAATCCAGGGGGAAGCTGTGTGCACATCTCTGATGTGTACCTCCCACTTTTGAAGGAATGTTAGTGATGTAGGGCTCAGTACCCGAGAAAAGTAAATATATGGTAGCATGCTAATACCCTACGGCAATCAGGGGGTTCCCGCAACTAGTGCTCTTGCACAAACTCAATGTGCAATGTACAAGATGCATGGATTCAAGCCAAGGCAACTCGGCTATAAACGCTTTGCACACATCACCAAGGCTAATATGGTTAACAGTAAGGCCACTCACACAACTACACATCTACGCAGCATCCACAGAGCACACTCTCCATCTCTCTGTACTTTGACACACGTGCGCATAAGCAATTTTTCACCTCACGCAGGTCCATCACAATTCAGTCACAGCAAAAACACGGGCTGGAGATTGAAAATATTCTATTTTACCTTTAAAAAAAAAGAATGGACACCGAGTCTGCTTTCTCTTTGACATATATCCCAGACTGGTGTTTGGATTGGAGTGTCAACAAGGGATGTGATGGACAATAATTGCGTTGTGTGAATGTTGGATGTGGGTGATGAGTTTAAATAAAAGCCCTCGCCCTCTGGCTCTGAGTGACTGACCTCTAAAAACAGACTTTAAGGGTTAATGTGTCGCACTGACGGCAGACAACATTTCATAACTCTTCTTGCGTTTGCCGCGATGACGTCCATAAAAAAATCTGCCAACCCACAGAGAGTGTTGGAAACCAGGCTTCCCCTCCTTGGTACAGTTGAAAATTAAATTAGAAAATGTGTCTTTTTGTTGTGACTGAACTTGTATGAATGCCCCGGCAAAAAGCAAAGAGATCCGTCAAGGTGAAACCATTTTAGATGATGGAAGAAAATGCTTTAATTACTGAAAATACTCACAAAATATGTATGGAACAACAGATGTTCATAACCTCAACAGAAATACACAGTGTTCTAACCGACCGACCGACCGGTAGTACCGTAACGTTTACATTATGACGCATTGATGAAAGTGATGAGTGCGGGGAGAAGAGAAATGGTGCACCATGGCAGAGAGTGAGCGCAATCACATGGGACGCATGGCCAACAGCTGCTGATGAACGAGGAGTGACGGGCGGTGATGGAGCCTCACCGTTACAAAAACACAACCAGCTGTTATTTCTAAAGGGGCGCGTCTGCTTATTACTGCCATATCCAGCAGGAATAGCTCGCCATCGCACCATTGAGCATGGCGGCGCGGCTTTGTGCCAATCGGTGAAAACGCCGTTTCTATTTTAAGATTTAGACGTCTCTGCTTCTTCCTGATGCTGTGATTGAGAGTGTCATTTTAAAAAGGAGGGAAAACAGCTGGTAGCATTTGGTTGGATCTCGCCGAGTTGTTTGCGTTTGTCATTGCAGAGCTGTCCTTTGATGCCGTGGGGCAATGCTTGTGTGTGGGCTGTAAATTGGCAATCAGCCCGTCACATTACCATTGAAACGGTCACTGTAAAGCTCCTGCGAGGAGGTCATGGCCTGTCTCAGTGGAGGAGAGTACGCTATTGTGTAAAACTCATAAAGACCATTCAGGTTTTCTTTTTTTGTCAGAGCACACTCTCACAAAACACCTCCAGTTTTCAGCTGCATTCGTTGGTTTAATCCGTCTCAATGCAGCACAGACGTAGATATTTAATGAACTTTTTTTTTTTTTTTTTTTGGTTTTTGCAACAATACCCTCAGTCTCCCCAGACACCGGCGCGAAGGAGGAAAGAGCGTATCGGGATACACGCGAGAGACAGTGAAAATGAGACGGGACCAATGTGAGAGTAAACTTGAGTCAGAGTGCATGTGGGCATAAGAGGGGGAGAGAATGATGGCAGCTCGGATATACCCAACGTACATCACGGCTGTCAGGAGCCGGCATTTATTATCACTGCATCTGTTGTGAGATAGCGGACAAATGTCAGCTGGGATAAACGCGCGCCTTCCTTTGATGCCTTCTATGATGGTGGTGCTTCACAATTCAATTCATGCTCGATTAGGAAAATGTCAAAGCTGTTGTATGGAAATGACTAATATGACTCCAATTAACTGCCTCCACTGATACGGTTTACTCTTGAGTTTGGATCGGACTCACTGCGTATAAAATGTTGAAATGTGTGAGTTGTGACCAGAATTTCAGTTTAAAACATAGCTAGCCGCTGCCCGTCCTGTCTCGCAAGACCACGAGTACCTCGGGAAGCAATGGCGGGTCACTGAAGGCTTCCAGTCGGCTCTCGGTGCAAACATGAGACGACCAAGACGTAGAGCTCGACGGCATGTCAAGCACGTTGAAGGTACGATACTATTCCTCCCGGAGGAGGGCGGACAACGGCTCTGGGAGTCGGGCCTTCAGTTAGCGGTTAGCTATAGCAACTATCATTCAACCAGGAGTCACAGCGGGCCGGGTCCAACCTGGACAACGGCTGCAACAGAACCTTTCCAGATCCAGCGGTGAGTTGGGACAGTTCCACTCCTGGCACCGGGGTTTACTACAGCGCCAATAACCGGAGGTCTGTCTCAGAGAGCTGTTTGCTGCCTATTTGTTTGGAGCATGTGGAGATACGACACATTGCAGCTCTTTTAAGAGCTGAAGTTTTACAAAAAAATCATTTCAAAGATGTGACTCTTACTAAATCCTCAGTGTTTCCTGCCTACACGATTTATTTGCACTAAATTTAAGAGATATGTTATCAGCTTCTAGCTGTCTTTTTTTTTTATGTGACGAGCGTGCCCTCGCGCAGTAGCTTGGACGCGATGCTTTCAAAACCCGGCTCCTCCAGGTTTCCCTGATTTGAAAGCGAAGCACACAGCCTCGCTCTGAGCCATGTCGTCCTGTAAGAAACAGCTGTTTGCATGAATCTTTAATGTACGCCCACATTGGCACGCCATGGAAGCAGATGAGAATTGTGGAGGATCACCTCGGCCCCTGATTTAAGCTGTTTCAAGTCCCCGTTTCAAGGCCCCGTTTCAAGGCCCCTGTTTCAGAATGCCAAACGTCTCATTGACTGGAGTGTACCACTTAAACATGTTATAGGTCAGAACAACGACAACAGCTACAGCAGTCTAGCCCAGTAGTAGTGACGCAGAGTTCCTTTATGGGGGCAAAGCAAACGAGTCAAAATGCAGAAAAACCTGTATTATGGGGCTGAGCAATATGGTTCAAATGAATATCCCAACATGAGTCCCAGTATGGTTCTCATATGTATATGTACAGTAGTACGGTTTGGCAGAGTATGCAAGATCCTATCTCTACCAGTACTCGCTGCATTGCCATCTTCTCCCTTAAATTGGATAAAAATACTTAAAAACAGTTATAATTTTTGAGCCAATATTGTTACTATATTGCTGCAAAGGACTCAAACAGACATTCATACGTATGTGATTGAACCTTTGAGATGGGATGCTGCTGAAGCAAAGCGTTTACATTTTAGCTGTGTTGTGTCACGCTTGAAGAAACACACATTGCCACATGGCTAATTGCCATGTAAACGAAAGGTTACATCGAGGCAACGAAGCTAATTAGTCAAGTATGGTGAAAAGTCCAACAACCCTGAGCGGACTGAACAGCACAGAAGCGTAACAACGTAACAAGCGTAAAGTCAGCGTTTACTTGTGGTCTTACAGCTGACACAAACAGCTGTCTCCTGAAAGTCTTGTGTCTGTTTGACCCATCTGCAGTCATAAGCCATGCGTCACAGTTAGACCTTCTGATATTGAGGTGATGGATTGACTTCACCTGTGCACGAACCAATAATCAGAGAGGCAGGCTGAGCAAGTGACACGCTGCAGCATATTGAAAAAGAGTCGGGACACAATATGCTGCTGTTTTGTGGTCTTAATGTAGAGGCCCCGCTGGGTTTCCCATCTCGCCTAAAGAGGAAGTATTTTCTTTTCCTCCCCACCTTGTTCCAGCACTTTCACATCATTTGTCTTTGGAGAAACGAGCTCAAAAGTAAACAGCGTAAGCTGGATCTGCTGCCCTGCACAGAGGAGCAATGCGGCTGCAGGTTTACAATTGTTGTGCTTGGCGACGGCTGTCTGTATCACGCAAGTGTGAAAAGCAATAACGCCACCAAAGTGCAACTGTTGACGGTCAATATTTTCTCTCCCTGATAAACCCTCTGGGCAGGAGCGTTCCTTCGTCTAGCCAACACAAACACAGCTTTGCTGTTTCAATCTGTCAGTGTGTGAATATGGAACCAGAAAGAAAAAAATAATGATATATGAATATATATATATATATATATATAAACCCTTGTCTTGCCACTCTGCATTCTCAGCTTCACGGAGGAATCATCCCAATAAGTGTAAGGATTGCATGAGATGAAGCCTTGCTTTGTCAGAGTCAACAGGGTTAAAAGCAACCCCCCCGCTAAAAGCAAATTAGTCTTCAGTTGCGACTTTGATTCGCTTTACCTTTTCTAATGTCACTCCTCTGCAGGAGAACATTGCACGGAACAAACAATCGGAGGCAGCCACTCTGGACTAGACACCAAAGTATAATTTAGCACAATAACACATTTTTCCGGATGCAGAAAAAGACGAGAGATTACCTTGTAAAAGTCAGATGTGTTTGTGGGAGAAAGTCTGCAGGTTGACCATGAACACCTCAGCTGTATCTGGGAGACAAAGAGACCAGATATGCCAAGGTTACTTCACAGCTGTGCGGCTGTTTTTCAGTGCAACATGTGATGATCACCTGACCGACACGCACGCGTCGATCCGCCAATGACTTCCCACGTAGCTCATGTTGATGCAGGCGCGGGAAACTTGAGATTCACAAAGTTTTGCACGCACGCTAAGTCACACACACACACACCGCACTCATACACACACCTCCAGGTGCACACAAACACACAAGTCAACAAGCCTCCAATTCCCAGAGCGGCTGTAGGCTCTGCAGACGCCGCTACCCCTGTGGCTTACTGTTGAAGATGAATCTCCAGAGCCCCCCCTAAGGAAAACAGCGCTTTGCCAGGAGATGTCCAGGAACGCTTTCTCTCTCTCTCTCTCTCTCTGCACTCAGACACTGACGGCTGTGATGGGGGAGGCGCGGCGCTCCCACACTGAGGCAGGGTAATTGGCTAGAGATGATGGGCCATAAACATACATCACAGGGGCGGCGGAGTGCCAAGCAGACAGCTAACTAAGGCTCTCTTTCGCCATGCGTGGCCCTTGTTTGCACGCACACGCGAGGCCTCGCCGTCTACCCCTCTCCCTAGATATTCATGCTCTTTGAACACATGGGCCGGGCTCTCCATTAATATAACAGAGAGAGGAAAAAAAACCCTGCCGCTCCCGTCATTCAATTTATCACCATATAAAAACTATATATTCTGCGCGGGACGTTTTCACCATTTCCTTGGCATCATGACCATAACCCGGAGGGTGCTCTCCTCTGCCATTATCGTCCACTGATATATAAAAGGCATCATCACCATAACGGATAGGATGCCCTCTCTCTCACCATCACTACCACCACACAGCGGCGGATAATAGGCTATCCGTTTCCTGCGGCGCTATCGCCGCGGTGCAGCCGTCCCTTCCCATTACCATAACACTTCTGTCACTATAAGCAGGGAGAGCCTTCCAGTCATGACCACAGCTCTCCGAGAGGAGGTCAGTCGTGTCGTCGGACTGCTCTCTCACACGCTGGTAATTGGGAGAAATAAGGCTGGGGCGAGGAAACGGCAGTGGAGCTTCCCTTTTGCTTCCTCGCTGGTTTGCCGTGCGAGGCAGCGTTTTTGTTGTATTTGTCTGCTGTGATCCAGTCGTGCCGCTGAGCCGTTTGCCGCGTTTAAAAAAGACAGCAAAATTCGATTGCAGCTCTTTGCGCCGTCTCATGACGCCGTATCATAGCAGATTTCTCCTCAGATACAAGCAAGCCCTATTCTTCATTCTGTAATACCGTGACAAGGGATTTCATCAATAACATCCACTTAATTCATCTAATCCTCTTTTTTTTATTCTGGGTTTTCCAGATTTAGTTTGACAGGTCTTGCGTGACCGCTATATGTGTTGTTCTCCTCAGGACAACCTGAAGACCCCTTCACTCTCTCAGCAGACTGGAACTTCGACGGGGAGATTGAAACCAATGGGAGGGAGCGGAAGGGACAAGAGGACGGGTGGAGTCCAGGCAATTCGCTCATTATTCAGGAAGACACTCGAGGCCACAGAAAATAGCACACTTCATTTCATTTCTTGTCAAACTCAGGCCGGCTTAATGGCGTGTTCACAGCGAGTGGCGAGACAAAGGGCCGGCGCAGCCGGGTCCCGAGACGTGGAAGGAGTGCTGATCAAGACGGAGGCCGTCATCGCGGTGGCGGAGGCCACCCCAGCATCTTCCTCGTAGGTAGACCACCTGAGTCGCTGAAGGAAGCGGCAAATAAACATGTCTCATCTCTCACAGAGCGAGTGTACTGCACGGGGCTCGCTCTCAAAGGGGAAAATGAAATATGGCCTCAATTATTCTCTAAGTGTAGAGAGGCACAGATGTTCCTATTGTTCCTCCCGTTCCACATCCTCCTAAACCCTCCCCCATTATCGCCTTCATTACCAGCGCCATCAATACGGTAGGCGGCTGCCAGAAAACCTGGATGTATCCACAACTCATCATGCAAACACCAATTAATCATCCGCGCCGCAATTACACACCTTTCCGCCATACCACTCCACTGATTTCCAGCACAGTGCTGCTTTCTCCCTCTTTCATTTGCACAACGACAAACTCCACGTGACTTCTCTCTGCGCGGCCTGCAGCTCGCCGTGGCCTCAATCTCCTCCTGCTCCATATATCCGCTGGACTGGAACCGTGTTGTGATCAGAGCTATGATGGGGCAGGTGCCTTTTTTTTGTTTTTTTTGGAGTGCAGGCTTCACGTCAGCGAAGACGCCTCATCCCGTTACATTGTTACGTCGAGCCAAGGCAGCGGGCCGCGGCGTCAGATACCCTCTTTTGTTTCGACTCCTAATTGGGGTAATTTATTGTCCTAACAGGCGGAGCAGCTGTGGCTTTACAGCGTAGCGGCAATTAAATCCAGATGCCGGGATGAAAAGACGGCGGCTGAACGTGACTTGGGGACCAATCGCTAATATTAACTGCGGGGATGAATGTGACAAGCTGTGATGAGAGATCTCTTCTCGTCCCGTCGCCGTCCCACTGATGTTGAAAATATGCAATTTTGATGAGGTTTCATGGAAACAGTCACGGCCGGATCTCAGACAGACGCTGCTCATCATTTCTAGTAATGGATGCAATTATCTGCCAGATTAAACATTGAAACTAAAATCGGCGGGGACACCTGACAGCCTCGTGCTTGGACCCTCGGCTGAAACGCAAATCCGCAATCAAGCCACAGGACTCTAGTTCTAGTTCCCCTGAAGTTTCTCCCAACTGAGGATTACGACAGAGGATACGGTGAATATGAGCGGAAGGTCTGGGGAATATGGGGAGCAGCGGAAAGAAATCAGGTCGCTGTGAAGATTTCTCCAGGGCCGCGCCAACCCCGCCATACTGCGCTTGGCCCCGCCTGCCTCTTCAGTCCAGGCCCTTTTAGACGAAGAGCCCCGGGGACTGACACAAATGTGAGTAACACGGAGAAATGGAGGCAGCGCGAGGTCACCGCAGCTCACTGGAGAGAACGGAGATACACAGCGACTCTTTTGCCTTCAAAATTCAAAGGGGAAAAAGAGAGGGAGTAATGAGGCGACCCTGGCGAGGCTCTCTTCTTCTTCTTCTTCTTCTTCTTCTTTTGTTCATTTGTCTTCCGTGTGAAGTTTTAATGAAGTGGTTGTCCGCTCTGCCACTATTTACTCTCAATGGAGGGTGTTTGTTGCTGTAATGCTCACATCCCGCGACAAGTTAAACATCTTAATGACTTCTATATTGTTCTATATTCTTTATCTCGGAGCACGGACGTGCTGCTCTGAACCAACTGTCGGAGTCTATTCAATTTGAATTCACTTAGTGCTGTAATGTGGCGCAACTGACACGGTTGCTGCTCTCAATCTGTATAAAAAAATCTGGACAAGCCTTAAAACTGAAAGAATCAAAGTAACTCCATTGGTATTTACTTGCATGAGAGTGAAGAACAAAAGCACATCTGAGTATTATTGTAGTCAACTGGGGGAACAAATTCTGTTTTTACGCGAAAAGAGCTGCACTAAAAACAAGATTAGAACTCCTCATGCCTCAGTTTGGGAAATGGACGAGTTTGATAATCAAGCATTTGTGAACAGAATTAACAAATATTGAAATTACAGTTTTATAAAAGCTGTTTACTGCAAAACTATAGTTTTAAAAACTTCACTTATTCACATGAATCGTAGTATTTATTACACTATTCATTATGTCTAACTTGCCATCGGAAGGCTAAAAGTACATTTGTGCAGTTTATGTCACATAAAAACAAATTGCAGATAATTCATATTTTGTATTGTTTAAGTTACTTATGTTAAACTGTTTACATCTCACCTTTGATAGGTTAATATATGTATAGAGGAAGTAAGCTACACCTTTGCTCTGTGCTTAAAGTTACTACGAGAAACTTGAATTTTGTGCTGATTCTGGTGGTCCTCATGGACAAAAGTACTTCCGAGCAGCAGAATCCCTGTAGAAAGCCTTTCATTATACTACAGCAGGTTCTGCCAGTCTGCCCTGCGCAGTCCTGATTCTGGTTCTCTCGTGCCCCCCTTCCCTCCAGCTGGTCCAGCAATACGGCCTGTTTTCACAAGCATGGTGTTGGTGTCGGCTCGCAGCGGGGACCGGCAGAGCAGCAAGGCGAAGCTCTCCCGCAGAACCTCCGATTGCAGGTCAAAGGTTTCAGCAAAGCCAGATCTGTATCCGTCCACTGCGGGCTGGTCGCTGCCGGAGGCCCCACTGAAAGAGTTTCTGGTGAACCTGAGTGGTTTTGTGTGGAAATGGACCTGGTGGCACTGATTAATTGAGAATAACTTTATAGAAATAGACAATCTTCGCCTAGTCTTTAAATCGTGTTGACCAAATTTGCAGGTATTGGGTAAGATTTTGAAACAAAGAAGATGGACTACAGAGTTTCACCAATCCTGTATTTATTCACGATCACAATTTCAGGAAATAGACTGAGCCATGCTCACAATTCCGTAAGCTAAATAAACAGATAATCAAAAACCTTTGATAACGACATAAACAACAACATATACCCAATTTGAACTCCAAATGCCCCTCTCTGTTTCAAATGCAGAATTGACCTGGACCCTGACTGTGATCAGTGATGACCTTTTGTCTTTTTTCAAGTCCGATTACATAAAAACTATCCAAGAACGTGCAACTCTTGAGTATGAGAGAACATACTCAAGACGGCGCTAATGTGATACATTACTTTCTGCTAGTCCTGTGACACAGGATCTTCATCCTATATATGTGGAGGAGGTAAAGAGGATTGGACGGGACGGCGGTTGGGTGGTATTCATGCTTGGCACCAGTGAAGCACGCAGCACCTCCCTTGAACGAACCCTGCACTTGGGATCAAACATGGACATGTACATCTCTGTAGTACCTTAGTCGCTTCCGGCACGGAGCCCTTTTGAATCCCATTACTTCCCCTCAGCGTACAACTGACTTCAAACCCCGAAGAAGGTACAAAATACCCGTTTGCTGTAGCCCTGACAACGGCGGCTCGGCAACCTCCCCTTCCCGGTCCGAGAGTCGAACTCCGCTCGAGAGCAAGGAGCCGTAAGCAGCCCGACTGGATGACAGGAAACCTCTGTGCTTCATGAGGATAAAGAGCTCTGACCCAATTAGCTTTCTTTGTTAAATAATACTCCACTGGCCCTCAATTAAACCCCCACCCCCCCACCCCACACACACACACACACATCCCCTCCTCCCCCGTTGTGTTTTTACAGTATAACGTGATTACAGATTTAATTAGCTGAGGACCTTGCTTCAGGGAGACTCCTAAATCCATATTGATGTTCCTGCAGGGTTTAGCGATAGAGGCCTCGGCTCTATGGTGACTTCCGTACGAGAGTAGGAGGAGAGGGGGGGGGGGGGGACTGCAGGAAAGTGAAATGCAAAAGATGATTTGCAAGTTTTCCCAGCTCTTGTTTACTTTCTTTCCCCCGAGGCTAATCACTCTGTTGCAGGATGATGCTGGAAATTATGCGGAGAGAGCAAAGAGCCGATCAATGCTGAGCCTTGGATGCAAACAGGCCTTCTGTCAACGCAGCAGCTTTTCTGGTTCTGACATATTTTTTACGATTTGAAAAAAACAAGACTGGACTGCAAGATAAATTAAGTCTTTTTGTGACGTAGCTTGAATCTCTGGGCCTGTCTTGGTTTCAGGGCTGGACGGTAACATGTTTCTCTAAATTATTCCACGTTAATGATGATACATTTGAGATTTTTTTCAATTAAGTTATTTTTTTAATCCACTTTCCATACTTCCATACTAAAAACACGATGATAGCCGACCTGGTAACCTACTCGTTTGCTTCTGTTAAAACGGTGGATCAGTTGCTTTGATTATCACAACACCTTGTGGCGGTCTCGGCAGCAAGTGTCACGTTTAAACCCGTGTCCGTTTTTTCCTTTTTTATTCCATCTGACTTGATATATTTTTGATGTTATTGCTGATTTTGAACACTGTGGAAATCTGAGTCGGACCGCAGTGACAACAAGCCCACTTGTATTCAAGATGCTTGTCCTTCGCCTTACTGCACTGTAGGTCTATGTTCTTTCACATACTCTCATACATCGCCTTGCTGTGAAACCAATTTCCCTTCGGGGACAACAATTTGAAAGCTGAAATGACTCGTCAAGTCTTGACAGCCCCTCTTCTCTCTCTCCTTCTGTCTGAATTCATGTCCCCTTAACGCACATTACTGACTGCTTCTTGAGTCTTTGTGCTTTCTCGCCTCGCAGCTTTCCGTGGATCGTGGTTATATCTGGAGCGTGGCCTTGCCTCCTGCCGTGGTCCTGCCACCCACTGCTACTATCATTATTTTTAGAAGACACATTGCTATTGCCGATGCCATTACTGCTTTTGTTATCATTCTTATTCTACTATATCTATGTCGGGTTCTGTCCTAAGGAGAATACTTTTGAAACTGTAAATTGGGCATTATCATTATCATCAGTAAATGTATATTGTCATAATTATTGCCATATTTGTCTGATGACAAAATGTGAAAGATGTGAAGATATGGATTATGATGGTGTTTAAAAGCAGACATTGTTCAAAAATGGTCATGTTTTGGTGTCGTGGAATTCTTTCTTGAGCCACCATCATATGCACCCGTGTTCAAATGTCAACGAGGACAAATCCACACTGGAAGAGGCAGAGATACCAGCAGTAATACAGCAGACTACCGGGAACATTGCATTCTCAGTAAGGCAGCCTCAGAAGAACACCCCCTCTATTGTTGACGCTATCACCATAACATTCTCTGAAACATGAAATCCAGCTGGGCACATTAAGCCCAGCAGAGTTCTCTGAGGGACGCTGATCGGCATACTGGGAAATGTGGGAAGTCACGTTCAGCAATCCGACATTCCATTAGTTTCATATTTAGAATGAGTGTTCCCATTATAACAGGAGGAGAAGGATCGTAAAGAGCGTATTGGCATGAAAGCCTTCAACAGAATGGTAATAAATGCTCAAATGAAAGCTTTTCAGCCAACATGTTCTTGTGAATATGCATTTTTTTGTTTTTTTACATTTTTCGTTATTTAACATCCCATTCTCTTTGGTTTGAAAGTGTAAAAGAAATGTGCAGCGAGCCGTGGGGTTTCTCCTTTAATCATGACTGTACTGAGCATACAGTACGGTGCTAAAAGCTCGAGGAGCTGTGAGGTAACGCGCTGGAGCCAGGGAGGAAATGGAAATGAGGATGGAGAGCATGGAGGTGTCAGAGCGGCTCGTCAAACTCTCTGCACGTACGATGAATATTTCACTACTGACACACAGCAGCATGCCAGCCCAAACTGCACCCCCGGAGATGGACAAACAAAAGAAACAGAGACAAATAGATATTGTAGATAGATAGATAGATGCATAGCTGGATAGTGAGGTAGATAGATAGATGCATAGCTGGATAGTGAGGTAGATAGATAGGGAGATAGGTAGCTGGATAGATCCCCCCCCCCTCTTCACCCCACATGGACACCTGTCTCAGGCTTCATCTCACGGCCCTGAATTTCACGAGGCAGGGCTTGACAGGAAGAGCTCTCCACAGCTGACAGCGCTGCTGTCCAGCACCGACGGGGGCTGTCTGAGAGCTCGCCCACATCACACCAGCATGTAGCGCCCCGGACAGACCGACAGACTCACGGACACGGAGAAGATGTGATGCAAAGTGTGCACCGGGTAGAGAAACTGCAAAGCTAAGAAGATGACTCTACAGCCATGACTTGGCTACATGCTAACATCAGCATGCTAATACACGTGCAATGACGAGACGCTGATGTTTAGCTGGTATAATGCTTACTATGTTCACGTTCTTAGTTTTTAAAATCAACTTTTGTTAATTAGCACTTAATACAGCATAGAACTGATGGAAATGTTTTGTAGGCATTTGTTTTGGAACTTTGACCAGATCATGGCGCTGGGTGAAACGTTAACAGATCAACGAAGTTATTACAATTCACCCTAAGGTGAGCTTGAACGTCTGGACCAAATTTCACAGCAATCCATCCAATCGTTGAGGAATTTCCCTCGAAACTACAAATTCAACCTCCTGGTTGCCCTGAAGGAAACGAAGGGAGATCAACAGAAGGACTCATCAATGTCAAAAAAAGAAGAGAGATTATTTACTTTTTCATTTAGCAGTGGAGATATGAACCTGGGTAAGTGGAAATGTTGACCAACAATTTATTCTGCTCAGTGAAAGAAACGACTGAGATAATCACGCTCCGGTAATCGGATAACTCCACTTCTCCAAGGAAGCAACCTGGAAGCAAATACTGTACCTATTTCATCATCACAGGCAGCGTGTTTTGTAGCAGCAAAAAAAAAAAAACCGTACCCTTTCGAACATATTGCCATGATTACTTATTTGAATTTGAAACAAAGTCGGCGAACACTGAGCCGAGAAAATGCTTCTCTTTTTTTGGGAATGTGATCCTTACGGATCGCCACAACGCGGCGATTCATTTCTAGCTTCAGACGGAGCTCTGGGAATTCAATTTTCCCCTTGGGGAACTTTATTTGTTTTATGTTTAAGATATACAACGGGCTTCCTTTTTAGAGGTACTGTATGTTCTCTCCGCCTCCAACGCCACATATGGGGGACATAAAAATGCAACACCATGCAGTCGACCGTCTGATGCAATAAATAGATGGTTTCACTTCGGCGGCTTCATGTTAAGTGCTCTACGTTATGATCCAGAGATTGCCACGTTGCGCTGATCAATATGTCTGCATCGGATGAGCTGAGGTTTACAGGGGCAGCGTTGGGAGAAGGACCACTAAAGCGGTAAATCTGAGCAGAAGCACTTACTTCCACTGCGCATCCTATGGGCCATTATCGGTGGGTGTGCTCACACATCAAAGTGGCAGGGGTCTTCCAGGCTAAAACGGAATAAGAAACAAAGGACCATTAAATCACAGTGAGAGACTCCACTGCGAAAAACACACATGTGGACATGCACACACACTTAAACACTGCGGTACGAGGGCTGTGGAGGAGAGTTTAGGACCAGAGGAGAAAGATAGAGAGAGAAAAGGACGAGAGGGAGAGAAAGGGAGCGCGACATTGATTTCCCCCCCTCTGAAGTGCCAGTTCATCATTCTGTGAGACACACTCTATCGATCCTCCGCCTTTAGTTTGTTTGTAATTTTGGGGGCTCAAAACTGTTCACAAAGATAGATCCTCTTATATGCCACTTGCCTCCAAGATGAAGAATGGAGGGATCAAAGGATGTGTGGAGATGGCCTCATTGTGCTCGGTGCTCCTCCACTGAGTCGGTTTCTCTGGCCCTGTTTAATAAGGGAGCTTTGGTGTCGGGGGAATCCAGTCAACTGACTAACAATACAGGTCTTGCCATAAGTCACCTTTTTTGTTTTTCATTCCAAAACATTGTTGCACAAGTGTTACGTGTCAAGTGGATCTGTATTGGTAGATTTTAAGGAAAGTTTTATTTTAACTGTGCTGCACTGGGGGGGGTGTCTCAGTCCTCTGAGATAATCTTGCAAACTAGTTTTACTTTAGTTAACGAAAACTATGAGTAAATGTGTTTACCAGCGACCCTGTTTTTTTCTCCACATGAATTAGAAGAGACGGTGACGAGACTGTAGCAACATGTAGGTTGAAAAATAAACAACTACAAACTCACTTTATTTCCGTTCTCGGACTTGGAGTCACTTCAATAATGACAACAACAGGGCTTGGGAGAAAGAAACAAGGTGATACTTGTGTTTTATCCATGTCTGTCCAAAATCACTTTTATCCTATTTGACATTTGTGTGAAATTGTCATAATTAGCATATGAATTCTTGAGTTATGGCCCAAAACGTGTTTTGTGAGGTCTCAGCGACCTTTGAACACTAAATTCTAATCAGTTGACCTTTCAGTCCAGGCGTTCATTTGTACCAAAATGAAAGAAATTCTCACGATCATGAGAATGGCTCCGACGTTAGATCAGACCTTTGAACACCAAATCCAAATCCGTTCATCCTTGCAAGTGGTTGTTTGTGTTGGTTCAGCAGGATGAGGTTCGCTAAATAGTATGAAAACAAGGACATCTGACAAGACGAAACAAAGAAACAGCCAATGAAATGAACGTCACACCAACATTAGATCATTGGTCATTCTTCTTCTCTTCCATAACCTTACGAACATCACATTACATAACTTCTGCTCATTGAAGTTCATCCTGCTGCCATTTGGCACTGGAGGCAATGTGCTAAGTTGCCAAATGCAGTTTTAACTCAAAACCTCTAATGCCCTCAAAAAGCTCTTTACTGGCTGCAAATAATCTTCTATGTGGTGCTGCAAAATCTCAAAAGCATGCAATCAAGTGGAGCTATACTTATTTATTTATTTGCCATAGTAGTCTTCTTGAGTTGTTTATGTTCCTTGACCTGCTGGTCAAGCTGTTTACAGTAGCAATGTCACTGCATTCTCAGAGGATGTTGGGGATAAACATTTGAGCAAACTTTAAAAGAAAAAAGACCTCAAACTACAAGAATCACAGAAAAAAATAAAAGTTTTCAATAACAAGTGAAGACTTTTTTTAATATTTAAAAGCAGCCCAGTTTCCACTGTGACCTCCACAGCTTCCAGGGAAATTCTCAGCAACCACCCACATACAGCCCCCCCCACGCACGACTGAACATTCCGTGCAACGGAAAGCTATCACCTCAGAATACCTTCATATGTGCCAAGAGAAAACACGAAGGTATCTCTCCACCATAGCATACAATACAGCGACTCCAGGAAAACTTCCCTCAACCAGCAGGGTCCACTGAACCAACAAGCAGACGCCCACTCACGCTCACAAGACGGTGCTCCAAAGAAAACCTTTTTTTTCCCGCATTTGTACTGTTCACTCCTGCTCACATTAAAAATGAAGTTGTTTTTTGGGGGGGCGCGGGTTGTAATGAATTTCTTATCACCATGCCCACACATGCCCACTTTTCATCAGGCTGAAATTAAAATAAAATACATCAAATAGGCCAAATAGAAAAAATGTATAAATGGGCAATTTTATTAAATGATGATTAGAACCTTGAATGTTTCAGAATCAAAAACTCAAATACATCACACATCAGCCTGGAAGGTTCAATCATTTATTTACACCACAATGTCACCCACTCAGCAAACACTAGCATTCAGCATGCTAATGTTTCTGTCTGAGCGGGTGCTTTTGCTTGGGATTTAATGCTAAACACACACATTAGTTTCACTGATGTTTCACTGCTGTTAAGTTATAAAACAGTCGAATGTTTGTTAGGCCGACAAACATCCCACCTACAGAAATGCCAAATATATTAGTTATTGTATTATTATTACCTTTTATATAAATCCTCATAGCCTACAGAGACTGAGATGGCCCGAAAGAGTCCAAACGAGTTCATTATTGAGGACTGTTCTCTTATCAAGGGCACAGAACTCAACTAATACTAATGAGGAAAGGTTCAAGCCTTCAAATGTCTTGTCATTTGAATGACAATTTATGATGTATATTTTAGTTGGTCGGGATTTTTTGAAGCAGCCACAATGCAGGAAAAACTTAGAACTCTGTTACTTTTGAAAAAAGAAACCCATCGGTATCAGAATCAGCAGCTGTAAGCCCTAAGTAGTGGTTGACTACCACTATGTATCTAAAGCCTCTAACCAAACACTACAGCAGCCGATTTGATCCTGATCTGCACACACTCAACTAGAGTTGGGTGACTAATCAATCATGGTGCGCAGTGATTGGTTGCAACATAAGCCTGCAGATTCCAGGGATTTAGTGGCACATGCTTGAGAGCTACTGTGTAAACCGAAGAAAACAAATCCATCTGCTGGAATCTTCTGTGCAATATTTCTGTTCTGTGTTTCTTATCTAGATGCGGCATGCAGGTTAACATCAAGTCAACATATCGTAAAAAACTACAAGCTGCAATTTCAAAGCCGTTGTCGCTCTCAACAGAAGCGTCCAAAGTGGGTAAGAAAAGGTGAAAATGGGCTCATCCGAAAACTTCAATAATATACCCATAAAAGGATTATCTGTCAAACACAGAGGCGAAGTGCCCTGAGGATATTGAGGCAAATGGTTCTGACACTTTCACCGTACAGTACTGAGCCTCCGTCCTCAGCAGTGGGATGACTGACAGCCTCAACACTCTGGGTGCAGGTCATCCATGTGAACTGAGTGCCGCATCCTCCAGATGCTCTCGCCATACTTGCTGCCTACAGGCAGTCTATCTGCGGTACTTCTTCATTTCTGTACTCCCCAGGTTTTTAAAATGTCATTTATGTCTAATGGCCATGCTCATTAGCTGCGTCTGAAAAACACACTCTGGTCATTACCAGCTGCATTTGCAGTCGGGCCTCATGCCGAATTCTCATGTTTGAGTCATCCGTCACAGCCCCGTTCTTTGGCAGTTGGCACCAGAAATGGCGCAAAGCTCAAATCTTCTAATAATCTGCAACTGTCTCTATCTGCTTACATTGCGAGTGCATGTCTTTTGACTCGGCTGCTTTATCAGTGTAGCGAGAAACCTAATCTGAAACAACATCCATCATGTTGAGGCTGCCAAGGCCACATGGGGGACTCCACAGGCAGTAGCGCGCTAAGAATTGTACTTTACCTCGGTGCGATCCTCTTGTGTATGTGCAAAGTGGGAGAAGGGAGGGTTGTGCTTGACTGGGACTGTGTTTGAGACAATATCACTCAAGTCTCTTTCATTATTCACCTGTACCACTGTCAGATATGGACAGTTGTTCCAAGGTGCTGGGGGAAAATGCCCAAAGACACCCCTTCAGAGTCAAGAAGATCAAGAGTTCATTCAAGAAGGTAGAGATCCACTTTTTTCACTGTCAAGACGACTTGGAACAGAAGCACAGCTTGCTATTTCTACCATAATACAAAACAAATACCTGCTTTGGAATCACAGCACTACACTTCTTCTTTTTTTCTCGATTTTGCATAGTTCTTTAGGGGAGCTTTGCGTGGGTGTGCAACAGCCTGTCCAAGTAAGAAATGGAGAGAGAGGGAGAGTGGGTGGTGGAGCATGCCGGCTATCCTTTGTCAACTGTTCAGTGCCATTTAATGGCCTGTAAACCCCTTTGCTTGAGAAAGAACAGGCAATTAGCATACTGAGTGGATTACAAGATTGCTCTGACTCCTGGATTAATGTGTGCACTTAATCTTCTCTTTGCTAAGCGATTCTTGGATATACAGCCATTCAAGGGGAACAAATGTCCCCACCTTCCAAAACACATGAGAAAGGATTTCTTCATGATGGCATCAAACCCAAAGTACAGTCACTGACAGTCATTGTTTGGCTGAATTGGTCCATGGTCAACATATTCAAAAAAAAACTTAATCAATTTCAGATGACCCTGTTCTCAAATGTAGACATGAATGTCAATATACCAACATTGGCATGCAAGAGGGGCGATGCTCTAAACCTCAACGAAGCATGTTGGTACCCTAATGGGCCACTCCTTTGCTTAGTTTTGCCCCGATATCGCATCAGAGGGGAACCTAAGCGGTGATTCGGAATAAAAACAGCAGGTGGCTGTGATGTTCAAGGTACAGGCGAGACAATGAAATAGGATCCAGGAAGTCCAGTTGAGAGTAACAGATCGTGTTTAGAGGTGCCAAATCTGTTGCCATCAGGGTGGCGAGTACTTCATCTTTTATGGTGACGATCACAACGCATTATAAAGTATTCTACCAGGAATGTGCGGCCATAAATGGACCATAATTGTCGAAATTAACATGTTATCGAAGAAGACTTGAAACTAGAGATTGAGACCATGAACTCATGTTTACTGAGGTACTTAATGAAGGGGTCCATTTCTCATAGACATTTATACAATCGGACTCTTTGGAACGAGAGAAGCCCCTGATGGCCTTTAGAAAGAATTCAAGTTTAAGGCACTTCGGCATTGGCTACCCTTTTCAGAGTCGGAGGTTGCCGCCTGGTCCGAACAGGGCATGAGCGGCCCAAGTTCCCCCTAAGTGCTCTTTGATTTGGCCCAAAGGGCCCGTGTGAGTGTCCCAAGGTCTCCCTTTTGGGACCCTATCAGTGTTAAACAAAAATCTTGCCATCATAAAAATGTTATCTTTTTATAAAACATAATTCAGTAGGGAAAAGGAGCAGAATTAAAAAATGTCATAGCAAATGTTCAATCAACATAGTTGGAATCTTTAATTTTGTGTCCTTTAACATAAATGTCAAACATTTGCCAAGTCCCTGATGCACAACTGTCCCACAGAGCGCACCATCTCCTTGATTGCTATCCTCTTCCTATCTGTACTCTATATGATAAACTTGGGGCTGCACTCCATATCTCCAGAAAGTCGGGCTCCGTCTGCTATCGTCCCTGAATCACGATACCTATTCGCTGGCTTTGATATGATCTTTAATCCACGGCTCCCCACCTAACCCCCGAATCTTTCACCCAGGGTGTCAGCCCAGAAATGAAAAATGCTGATAGCTTTGCACTACTATTGCTCAGTGCCAAGACAGGGTGTCTTAAAACGGCAACCTCAGCTTCATACGACCCACATTCGGAGAAACATGTAAACGCAAGCTGTGCACACTGTGGCAGATGAAATAGTGTCAGAATATCAGATATTTACTGGAAAATACTTCTTAACGCTTCCAAATACCGACGCTTACTTCCAATATCTTGCAGGTGGTACCATATGCCAAGGAACCATCATGTTGTAAACAACCTAAAATTATTGAAAAAAAGCTTAGGACAGCTTGTTTACTTTGCAGAACTTTTGTGAAAATTGGTCCGGGAGCAATAACGGAATGCATCGCTCCCTTGCTCTGAATATCAACACAGATTACTATCTTTGCAGCAATTCGCAGATAAAAGGCTTTCAAGATGCGCTCCTAAAAAACAAAATGATGATGCCGATTCACTGCATTGTGTCAAAAGGGAACAGATTGTTGAGGCATACCTTCGCGGCCCATTGAGATGAGTGCTCAATGTTCGAAAAGCCCGACCGGCATGCCTAAGCCACAGTGGGCTGCAGATCGAGCTTCACTCCCGAGTAAGTTTTGGTGGCTAAAAGCCGTAGAAACAAAGTGAGAGGAGAAAGAAGGCCTGGATCCCTGGACACATTAAGAATGCGTTTTCTCCTTAGAAATCAATAATGTCTCATTGCCTTGAAGATGGCCAGGAATGCCATCGCTTTCAATTTATTCATTCATTCTTCTCAATGAACACACTGCAGTGATTCACAGCCCTCCTTCTCCCTCCTGGTCCATCTCCTGGGAGGTCCTTTTAACGTGTTAAGATCTCTTCTCTGCTCCTTTAACAATGACATTTGTCTGAAAAATAAGCTCAGAGAGCGAGCCCTGCAGTCTGTGCTGGATTGCATCACACGCAATGAGCTTGGACATGTTTATCTTCTCCTCATCGGGCCATGATTTGATCTGCTGCACTGCATGATCATCTTTTCCACGCACAACCCTGAGTTTATGATAGCACCCAGTTGAGATGACGAATCATTTCAACCCACCCACCGCCCTCTGACTTCCCCCAAACCTGCTTGTGTTTGCCTCCCAGGAGCCCTGTGAGCAGGGTTCAAAGCAGCACCTATAGGAGTCCTAAAACCCGGGACTGGATCAGCATTCTCCGGTTCCCTCGTCTCAAAGTCAAAGGGTTGTTTGAAAAAGTTTTTGGTTAGATGCCTGAAATAAGGTCTGTGGTTAACACTTTCTTAAGAGATTTTAACGTTTTGTTCTAAGATATAAAATAGGTCAGTAAATACCCCTTTGGTGAATTTGGAAGCTTTTATGTGTCTTCAAAAGGGGCGGTTGCTAACAAGTGGCTAAATGAGACTACTATGATCACGTCTTTATAGCCTTGTTGTCTACCCTAGTTTCAAGTTTGTTTATAGCTCAACGTTCTGGCCGTGGCATTCACGCTTCTGACATCATAAAGGTGGCGTTCATCTGTGAAGCCACAGAGCTTATTTTCTGCAATAATTCAAAATCCAATTGAAAATTCTCATTGGGTCTTCGTCGACGGGACCAGTGCGATGCTAACGTTCGAGGTTGGCCTCCAAAAATACGTCATCTCTGCAGAACTCTAGTGCACAACAGAGGCTCAACATGCATATTCACTTCTCTTAATGATCAAAATTAGCCATAGCCGTGGAGGCTCTCAGACAGCTGCCACCAGTCGCTGATCTCTCTCCACAGAGTGAATGGAGGACGTGAAACGTGCTCAGACATCACAGACAGCTGAGAGGTTAGCAGTCGGCAACGAAACTACAGATTGCAGACGTAACCTTAGGGAATAAATGGATGTTTGACGGGCCTTTTTAATGCAGCTGACTGGTTCTTCCGTCTGCTTCATCTGTTAGTTTGTGCACTTGGAAAGTAAAGATTCTTTAATAAATTTAATTAATCCTACAATTTTCTGATGACCAACACATCTGCCTTTCAGAACTTGACAGAAGGTACATGTATTACAAAGATGCATGTACGACTCCTACCGTCACTTAAGAGTGTGTGTGTGAGCGCACGCTCAAATTGCTTCTGCTGAGCGTAACAATAAAACACGGCTCAATGTGAAGCCCTCGCTCAGCAACTTTAATGCTGGCTCCGCGAACAAAGGGGTCAGAGCTTACAGTAATTTTTGTTCTCTCCACATCAATATATGACGCTTCACTGGGGGCAATGAGAACCTGCCCAGAGTTATAACAGGGATCTGTGTGTACACCGGAAACCTTGCGACCCTCCAACAATGTCGGGGTGCGAAACAGAGAGGCCTTGATGGCTCTATTCTGTATTCCCTCGCAAAACCACTGAAGTCAGCTCTGGTTCATTACAGCTAATGTACCATCTGCTTCCCGGGGTGATTCCTCATTAAATATGGAGCAGATAAATAACATTTCTCACGTGACCAGTGCTGGTGGAGGGGGGTGGACTGTGACAGGCCTGACAGCTTCTTCTTTATGCGAGACTGTGCAACGTGGTGAAAAATGCAAGGGGAAGTTCTTTAACAGATTGCGGCTCCAGACGGTCTTTGTAGTCAGATATTTTGGATCCACTGTAAAGATGTTCCGGGGAGCTTGACACAGTTTCCCTCGCAGCCACGAGTCAATACGTCCTCTAAGTATCAAGCTTTACTTTAACATTATTTGCAGATCTTTGTTATCATAATGTAAAGATGAGATCTTGTGAAATCAAGTCGTCTCCAGACAGGAGACTTTTCAACGGATCTACATTAATAGATCCTTGTGTTAAGGCGAGACACCGGAGGCCAAAACGTTGTTTTTCATGCACTGAATCTTGATATTCTGGTTTGTTTTGCTGCCTTAACATGCTCTCTTTTCGACTAGTGGGAAGAAAACATCACAAATACACATTTAGGTGTTTGTTTTACTACTTTGTCTATTTGCGTGTGCAGATTTCTCCTGAATGCACCTAAAAATAGCATTAGAAAATGCCTTATTTACATATTCACACATTTAAAAAAAACTTGAAATACAAAAAGTAATTGTCTTAATGTGAGTAATCAACTGAGGAAATTTCACGGCGAAATCTATTAGTTAAATGTCCTACCCTATCACCTGTAGAGTCTCCCCATAAACAGCAATGAGGAGGTGGAGGCTTGGTCAGCAGACTTCATTGCATTATTAAATGCTCCATATAGTCACTAAGAATTGTAGTGACTGTAGTGAAGAATTGTAGTCACTAGTTCTGCGGGTCCGAGGTAACACGCTCGGCAACTTTTATAAACCCGCCAGTAATGCAAAGTAATCTATTTTGTTTATCTATTTCCCCAGATAATTAAATTCTCCATTACTGCCACCGTGTATTACAAGGAGGACATATGTGCGTGGGTGTGTAAGTGTGTGAGCACCAAAGCAAAATAAATAGCTACTCCCTTGATGCTGATCATTTTAGCAAGCCACTCAGAAGGGGGCGCTTTATATAAGCACCTATTTACCGTCCAGCACCACATGTAGCCTGCTGTTTATTCCAAGACAAGCGGTGAGAATGTTTTCTTTTTCTTTTGGTCATCATTCAATTTTTCAGATATTGCAGGAGAAACAGCTGCAGTTAATCACAACTCTGACTCGTCTCTTTTAAAGCTGTGGATAAATAATTCAACAAGAACTGCCTGAGAAAACAAAGGTTTTAAATATACACTGGACTGCAGTGTTCTGGTTCTTTTGCGAGACAGAAACACTTTGTTTAGGTTCAGTCCCTCAGCACCACCACGGAGCTGAGAAATGGGTCTTTCGTCTGCTTTGAGGGGTGTGCAGGTGCTACTGGCTGTATGTGTAGCTGCAACTTTGTTTGTTCCACCAGCCCAATCACTTCTTTTTACAACTGAAGACATTTAGAATACGGCTGACTTTACTATCAATCATATTCCTGCAATTTCATTTTATTATCTTATTTTGGCTACTGTGGATATAATGTCATTTCAACATGGCTTCTTTTCTCACTGATCCAAGCTGAATTGTGTTCATATGTTCACCACCTCAACCGGCAGGGATCCCGAGGGGTCCACTGGACCGTGACGTTAGTCGTGATGCTGCAAGACTACAACATGCATGTACAACTCATTATGTATTATATGATAAGAGGTGAGCAGCAGTCTTCAGATAAGTGAAATCAGAAGGTTTCCTGTTCTTGGCTTTAGAGAGAACAGATGTCATTTTGTGTTTGTATCAAATTCTCAAAACACACTCAATTGTGTCTGATGTGATACTCAAAAATGTATAAATGGACATTTCCTTTTCAAGTTGTGAAGTATGTTTTTACAAATATTGGAGCTAGGCAGTTACTTTTAAATTATTATTTGCGTATTTTCTCATTTCTAAACAAAATGTAATTAAAGAACAAAAAAACAAATTATTATTCGGCCACTTTTGAAAAGGCAACCAGCTTGCATCCTTGTTGTTACTACAACAACTTTAATACCAAGTATATTGTGTACTTAAACTACCATCCAACAAGTTTCACATTATGTGCATGTGTTATCGTAAAAATGCAATTTCCACTGCAGTATTTACACTGATCATGTCATCTCCACATCCATCTTTGCGATTGTTTCTCAAGATTTTGTTGAGACCAGAATCTTCGGAAATAATTACCGTCGAGGTGCTTTTGAGCAAAGTCGTTAAACCACTAAAGCTGCTGCAGTGTAGCAGCAACTGCTTCGCTATGACCTCCTTTGCCCTGAAGCTTGAAAAGGAAATTATTTCTCAGCCTACCTTCGTCGTTAAATACAAGCTAAAACAGGGAGTTCAGTTGCCTACTATGCACAGGAAGAATAGTCATGCCTCAGCATAAAACAGGGTCCTCATTGCACTGAAAGGTGTCAGTCTATGACGGCACACTGTGCTGAGTTTCTAACCAAATTCAGTTTGTGCTCCACCGTACAGTATGAAATCGAATTGATCAGTAATGAGGTCTACTTTTAGAGTTCGGCTCATTATAAGCCAAGTAGCAAAAATAGCTCTTTGTTTGTCCTGCGTTGTGCTTGAACGAGCTGGAAGAGCTCCTTGAATTTGTTTCTTGGGAGGGTCGAGCTCGTGCATGTTTCACTGCCCGCAGAGCAGAAACGCCGACTCGTGAGGATTCTTTTCCGCTCACAGATACAGTTCTGTGCGCTCGCATCACGTGCACGCACCTATTTCTTTATGTGCAGTTTTTGAGACTAGTTTGCATGCACATCAATTAAAATGAAACAGTCGTAGGCAACGAAAATGTTGAATGTCAGGCTCTCAACAGTGCTCATTAGATTAGTATGAAGAAAGAAAAGCAATATGAGAACTAAGGCATGAAATAGTGCAAGTTAAAATATATAATGAAGTAACATGTATTTGTTTGACAGTATTTAAAATAAACTTAGTGTAAACAGGTACTTTGTTAACATATGCATATGGAATTTAATTATCTCTCTCTCTCTCTCTATATATATATATATATATATATATATAGAGAGAGAGATAATTAAATGCCATCGCATCCAAACAGAATAGGTGCAGAGGCGGAACATTTCCCATTCTCACGGATAAGCAGGGCGGCTCAGCAAGTATGAGCCTGTTTTTACGGATAGTTTTAAATAGCTGATTTTAACAAAGACGTGTTGGACGCTGGATACATGACTTGGATCGTACTGCACGGAATGTGTGGGAGTTTGTAAATGTATGTTTTTTTAATATAGTTTTGATGGTGTTGAACGCAGCCCCCCATTAACTTGAAGACTTTTCTCCTTTTTATGATTTGTTGACCGTGGAGGCATGAGAGAAAAACAAAATTTGTTTTCAAGAATTCGGGTTAAGGTAAAACAGGGCGAGTCATTGTTATGCAAATGCTAATTGTGAGGGTGAGGTATGCCTTGAATGCAGACTATGTCTAGAAAGCGTTTCAGTGTCTGGACACGCTCTCGTGTTTTCACGCAGAAAGCACACGTCACAACACACCCGAGGAGTTCGTAAATTCTGCCGAGCAGCCGTCCAGATGTTTCTTCTCCGAGGCTTTTCCTCTCCGCGATGCCGAAGAGAATACTTTGAGGTGAAAAGAGCATCCCGGAGGTTTTTTTTCTTCCTCTTTCTTCCCTCCACTGCTGGACACTTTGGAGAACACTTTGCAGATGGACGCACGCTGCGCAGTCTCCTCGTGACGAAACACCACAGGCTGCATTTGGGGAGGCACACTGTACAGGCAGGAGGCTTTACTTAAAGCTCAAACAGCAAAGGCTGCTGAAGTCAGCTTCTGGCACGATGAGACAAAGCTGACAACTCGTTATACATGGGGCTGTCCACTACCCGTGCCTTGCCACTATCTCCATATCTGCCTCTGTCTCTCTTGAGTTACAGTGTGCCGCATTTTCTGCCCAGATTGTCTATATAATTCTCTGGAGCAAAGCTAAGAATTTCATGAATATTTTGATGAATGAATATAGCGTTTTGAAGGCTGGTGCCTTAAGAAAAAGACTGCATTTAAATGATGAGCCTCCTTAATGTTTTGCTGATTTATGATCTAAAAAGTCATGTGTTGCCATATTCCAGCTTTGTTGTGACTTTCAAACGCCTATGCAGCCGTGACGACCCTTTGGCCCGCCAGCGGCTCCGGAGCTGGGCGACCCTAATTACAGTGTTGGCTTCTCTGCCAAACCATCTCATTGGAAACCAGCCGCAGCTTTTGGTGACCCCAGCATGCGAGCTGGTCCCAATGGAAAGCAATTTAATGCTTGGCTGCTCAGAGGACAAAATATATGCAGCACAAGAAATCCCTTAGATAAATTAGAGAGGGCGAGCGGACTCTGTAAGAGTCTTATCTGAGGCCCGATGAGCCACCTGTCACCTTTAGAAGTGACATGAAACCACAACGTGGCAGGAAGCAGTCCAATGCTGTCACCGAGCAGCAGGTAATACGTTTCCTGTGGTGGGAGAAGAGCGCTGCACCTGAAGTCCATTTCCTACGTTTGAGCAGCAAGGTGGAGAACTGTACAGCGAAGTCAAGTCCCAACATGCTCGACCCGTTTGCTGTGCCTTATTTGTTTGAACACAAATCTGTTCAAGAATACGATGCATGTCAGCATATTAACTGAAATATTACAAGGTATTCAACGGTATTCAAACTTGACAAGTCCCTCTGCAAGTAAGGGCCCCAAAGTTAGGTTCAGGAGAGACGACCTATTTCAGTTTGTATTGTGTCGTTGTGTTGTTAGTGGTGTACTTTATTTGCAGAACTTTCTGGTAGTCAAAAGTGACTGCCTTTGGAGCCCCTTAAGGGCCTGGAGCCTAAAGGCAGTTGCTTGTTGTGTCCAGTTGGTAAGCCAGCCTTGTATGTTCCGAGATTGAAAGAATTAGCAAGTATATTTTCCAGTCAATTTCTCATTTCTTCCTCAAATTACTCCACTATTCCAAATCTGACAATATTCTGAATTTGCTCCGAGTGAGGTAAACGGCATATTCCCAATTAGGCCTCATTCCGAATGGAGCATCTTTCTGATTAAGACACGTGGGACATGCCGTTATTATTTGGGTTTTAGGGGCATTTCTTGGATACAGTGCATTGAAAATACAGCACACAAACCACCCAGCCAGTTAGACAATTCCGTTTTGCTTCCATTTTAGCACTCTTTTTGTTTTTAATATAATTTAAAAACGTAACTTATTCTTGTTTTTGCATTGATAACTAAAGAAAATGCTGCTACTTTGGACTCAAAGATGGTCATCCTTGGGAACAGTAGGAAGTCTATGCGGCACGAATATTCCTGCAATTTTCAATTCCTAGAAAGAAAAGGTAGCTCAAAAAGTCCCGGCAGCATCGAAAAACACTGAGTTAAGCTGCCTGTGTGTTGTGTTGACAGAGTTAATGCATGTTATTCCTCTGTAATGAGTACAGAAGTGGTAACAGAAGAAATGTCCTTTTGAAGTACACTATGCAAGGGGGGTTGAGGAGCAAATCAGCCTGGGTTGAGAGGTGCTTGGCTTGAGCTAAGACCATGATGACCTTTAGATTGAAACAATGTCCTGGGGAGTCAAACCCATTAAGCACAGTAACTGTACTGGAGAGAATCCATCTCCTTAGATTAGCCGACAGCAAACAGGCCACCGACTGAAGCCTGCCTCACTGAAGTGACGCCTTGAAGCAGCCTCGACGACGCAATCCCACTTGCCCTCCGTAGACCGGAGGTGTGCCTCCTTGGGCCCCTTTTTAAACACAAAAACCAACCAGGGTGGCGCGGAGAGGAAATTGGAAAAGACGAGAGTGAACCGACAATTACACGGTAGAAGACTATTTTTCTTTTATGCTCTGAACCAAACTGACATTCCCGTCATATCTGATTTGCAGTTGCAGGCTATTATAAACACAAACCATTTTAAGTGATGACTAAAATCAGTCCCGTTACAAAGACACCTGTCTGCTGTATTATTAATTTCCAAAAAATCACGACATGAATTTTGTGGCAAAGCATTTTCCTTTTTTTGTTTGTATGTCTGTAACTTGGCTGCTGTCTTGTCTGGTGAACACAAGGACAACATGTTCCGTGTCATGTACTGTATGTAGAAGAAACTCTTGCCAGTGTTAACGAGTTACATTTAGGAGAACCGATACCTCGGCACCAAGTCGATCCGGGCTCCAGACTAATGTCCCAGAGACACATCGATGTTTTGAAATGGGCAGGAGAGACAGCAACGTTAGCAGCACATTCCTGCTTTGTCTCACTAACTTACATTCAGTTGCATTTGTGATGCATTCAAGCTCTATTTAGTAAAAACGTTTTTTTCTGTTATTGTGGCATCCCTGATCTTTGAGGATGTGCATTTGAGAGATAAACCATGTGTTTGCTGAAACATTTCAGACAAAGGTTGGGGGGAGAGTATTAACTACTATTAACTACATTTAACTACATTAACTAGTATTAACTACTACATTTGTTGTAGGTTGAGGGAAGTCGTGCCCACCAGACCAGAGCTAATGTTGCTCACTTGTGCTTGCTGAGGATCAATAGCAACATGGGGATGAGCGTCGCCATATTGGATAAAGTAACAGTTGCACATCTAAATAATAAATAACCACGATCATGTTATTGCTTACCATCCCAAGTTAGAATTTTCACTGAAACGCAGCCAAGGGCTTCTTCCCTGGCCAAGAGTAACCACAGACTGCAGCTCCAGTACTTCACTGCAATGGCAGCAGTGTGTCTGTAAATGATACCAAGCAATACCCCGTGCCTGTGTTTGTTGTTGAGCAGCCGTGGCCCGGGTTTGTCTCTGAGTGCTGAGTATATTTACCCTCCACCCAGGGCCATGCTTTGCTGCGCTCTGTGAAAGGTAGAATTCAATTACATGGTGGCCGAGGCCCTGACAAGAGCTCACTCTTGTTTCAATCACCCCACAGGTGGATATGGGGATGAGGAGGAGTGGTGCTCCAGTCGCCACACTGTGGACCGCCGGAGGGCAATGAGGCGTGAGCGGGCACTTCAGGAAGTGGCGGCAGTGGCGCGGAAAGACGTGCCGGAGCAGAAATCCTGCTCATCAAACAAGAGCATGGTGCCTAGGTCAAGTGAGGAGAACTTTGTTTCCAAACTCGTAAAAAAGGCAAAGCAAAGGCCAGATAAGGACGTTGGCAACTAAATGAAAATGAGTTGTTGGGAATCTGCATGTTTTGGTCTGTGTATACACTAAATATGATGTTGAAATGGTCCGCTGCACAAAACAACATCTGTTCCAGGGCCTCCATTCCCAAGTTTAATGTCTTCCTATTATATTGCCTTTTGTTTTGGACGATCCTATAGTCCGTGAACGCTTCGGGGACCGGCGAGTCACGAGATGTGTGCACGGCAGCCATTTACGCTGATGGCCCTCTCCAAGGACCCCACCCGTGCCCGGCCCAGATCAACACACTAATAAAACAAACACCATCAATCATCATGATTGTCACACTTTTCATTGAGTTCGTAATTTCCCTGTAAAAAACGGCTGTGGATCCACGGCTGCAGAGACAATTTAAGGCACTAATCAGCCATGTTATGAGTCCACATTGATAATTAATGGGGGACGATGGCAGCGAGAGAGGGTGTCGCGGGAGGGGCGTTAACCTTGTTTGTGAAGCCCGATGTATTTCACCTTATTCCTCTCAATAAGGCGTCGTGTTTGTCTGTATTCCTCGGGGCCGCGCTGTCTTCAGTGATTGAATGCTGCCTTGTCCTGGAGGAGGCCAGATCGTTGAACTGCTATTCTCTTCAGGTCCCGACGGGAGCTCCTTTTTGTCTGTCCTGTCTGCCTCATTGTGTATACAACCCGTAAATGATATTTATGAGTAAAGCCTGCAGAGGGATGTCGTGATGATAACGCAAACATACCACAAGCTGCGGAGTGACAGTGAGAAATATGGCAGGGAATTAAGTCCAAGATTGCAGTGTTAAGAGGGTCATGTCTGCACCGGGAGACGAGTCTTTCTTCGACGCTGATGAGAAATTGTGCAGAAAAAAAAGAGAGAAACTGAACCGTAAACGATGGCCTAAACTTCGCTATTTATACTCCCTAATTACTACACTGTAGCCTCCAATTTGAGACCATGAGAATGACAAAATATTGGTTTAACTGCCAGACAACAAAATTGTTTATTTGCTTATTTGTTATATTTGCAACCCTGACTCTGAAATTAAGTTCCCATAAAACTAACCTGCAGTCTCAATTGTGTTTTGAGTGAAACATATTTTCTCCTGGATTACGGTCTCAGTTTTAAACTGTAAAAAAAAGTCCCGAACCCTAACATTTGTTCTCCCTAGTTTAAATGTTCAATGTACTGTACGCCATTGAACATTGTGTACATTGAACCCACTGTACGAATTTTGCAAAAAGTGATGTTAGAATATTCGTTCTAACTATTCAAAACGATTTATGACACGACACCGTGTCCCAACTGGCCACGAACGGTGCAAACTTCAGTTGGACTTCCTGTTTCTATTCATTCCTGTCGCTCACTTTTAAAACGCTGCAATGGATACAAGGGACGGCTGATCCGAGGAGTTTTCAATACGATTTCACCAGAAAAGCCTCAATAAGGTGGCAGCTGGCTGCAGGGAGATAGTCTGAAAGTTGCCCTCCTTGCTGTTGGCTGTATTATATTTTTACTTCCAGTAAATATCACAATACGTAAAGTGTGTTCTCCATTTTAAAAAGAACAATTGTCGGATAGTATGTACTACCAGCCATCTTTTAAGAGGTTATAACTCCAGTCTGATCTCGAGCGTACAGCTGATAGGTACGCGGTTTGTTTGCGCAGTGAAAGGTAACGCTTACTGCGAGGACACGGTCTCTCTCTCTCTCTCTCTCTCTCTCTCTCTCTCTCTGAGGCAGAGTTCTCCGCCATCATCACGACTATTGTTGAATTACTCCTTGTTCAGCTTGACCAAATGGTTCATTTCATTTTGGATTGATGAAAGGGGCGGTGAAGTGCTGATTTTTTTCACAATCGAAGATGTTATATTTGAATGTCTTTTTTCTTTTTTGAATTCCAATATATATTCAAATTGAGAATATTCACCGACAGCCCTCATGTACTGTTTCCCTCGGTCAATATGTTGAAATCTCTGACAGCTTATCTCCTTCTGATGTTATACTCATTGAAACATACGCCCCAACATTTGAAAGGAGTTATTTTTATGTCAGACATTGATGTCTCCAAAGTGGCTCAACACATTTTTACCATTCGAACTGCATTGGAAACGTTCTCGTCTCGTCTTTCTTTTGTATTTTGAACTGCGAGGAAAGCCCTTACCGATCTCTTACAATGTTAGTTTATATCAAGAACAGGGAGCACGGGGATGAACCCTTTGCTCAACATTAACAGGCTTTTTCTGTCTTAAATCATCAATTTCAGTCCAATGACTCAAGGTTGTGAACCTCTTCGTCTTTGAGGTTTATTGGCGGTTGGCAAACAATGAATTGGTGCATTAGGATGTAGTACTTATATAAAAATGAATATCCAACCGTACCTTCATGTTGCTGAGCTCTCCAATCAGCTGCCCTCTTTCCTGCTCATTGAACAATAACATGTTATATTGTTTCCTCTTGCCCACAATAGTCACATTTTCCTGTTTACCTATTTTTTGAAGCGTACTGTTTCGGCCAGTGTGTCCAAATCTAAGCCTTGATATCACAGTTTCATCTCTCCTGTTCCTTCCTGCACATCTCGTTTCTCCCACTTTCCTCCAGCCTCTGTTTAACGGCTGTTCTGTGAGCTAATGATGAACTTGAATCTGAACAAGTGGTTGCCCTCAATGGTCTGGTGTCCTCTATCCTCTGTAGTGCTAACATGAGTTCCCCTGTGTACACTGATACTCCCTCAGTGGTCATTTTACTTTTACATTTTATTTTAATATTAAATTCCGAAACAATAAATGCAACTTCCTACCTGGTTTCCTAAATTCTTTGGCAGCATTGAATGCGTGGTGTTCACCCTGTGGCTACCTGAGCAGATGGTACGCTCCAGCGAGGTGACGCTGCGTGAGGAGGTAAAAGTATCTATAAGCGTCCTTGAAGATAACAGTAGAATCTGACCTAAATATCTATTAATGTCTTGTATTTGATAAACATAAATTATTCAACAACTTATAGATTAATAGTCTTTGGAACACAAATGTGAGGATTTACCATTGACTGCATTTTGAACTAATATTTTATAGGCAATAATAAGTAATCAAAGCATAATCAGGAGATTAATCAACAATGAAAATAATCGCTCGTTGAAACCAAGTAGACAATATTTTCAGATTTTAATGTTATTCCAAGCTGCACACTGCATTCAAGGTCTGAGAAAGAACGGCACATACATTGCAATGCTGCTTTACGATTACTCATGGCACTGACTTTCAGACGGCTACAACGCTGTGCCTTTAGGACAGCTTTGACTCATGTAGCTTTTGCAGAGTTATGCAGCCAAATACACACATTTCTCCCTCGCTGGAAAAAGAAAGCGGGGGAATTTGAGGTTCATCCAGCCTGAGCAGACACAACTGGATTTCTACTCATGTTTTCTTTCTTTTTTTCCCTTTTGGACTAGTTTTAACCAATATCTGTGAACATGAGTATCTCTCCCAAAGCCCAGTAAGCAAGACTGTAACATGTGATGCCATCAAAAGGCATAGCCTGCAGCTCTACCACTGGCCGGGCATTTGTTTGAGCTTTTCACCCCAAATGAGGTGATATTTTTCCTTGTTTCTTTTGCAAAAGGATTTAAACTTAAAAACATTTTGGGCTGCTATCCAGAGACGATTAGAATGCAGGGGGCGGCTCGCAGGCCAAGCATATCAATCTGCACCGTTTTACCACAGAAACCCCATCCAAGATGTGGCACGTAGAACCGAGGTCAGATTGAAATAACCAGCAGCGTGGCTCGGTGTGGCTGCAAATGCTTTGTGCTTCGCCGCTGTCGTTTAGGTTTTTTTTCCAGAGTGATTGCAAAATTCAGAGGTGCCCCCTTTTTCAAAGATCATTTTCATTCTTTTCTCTGGGACTGGCATGATTTATTTTTTACGTGAAACCATGCTGGCCTGAGTCTTTGGAAAAACATTTGGTTTCCAACAATTCAATGGCAAATGCACTCCGTTTTAGCACCCCCCTCAAACACCAGCACATTAGGGACACACACCTCTGTATCCTGCCTATCACTTTCCCTACCAATCTCCGGCCTTTCTATTCATCTGGCGGTGCTTGGCTCTAGTCAATGCATATCGGGTCTGGGCACAGGCTAATCGTGCGTCCCACAGGCTCACTAGGACTCCGGCAATCTGAGGGCACCACATTACCCCAGACATACTTTAATGTGGCGCAGCAGCCTGAATGCCATGTCCGCAGAGAGAGAGACAAAGAGACAAAGAGAGAGAAACCACTGGCGTTTGGCCCACGGTCGGCTTTCAGCAGGTTTCTGGCTCTGTGAAATCATTTTGCACCACCAATAATGTGCCTTTGCAAGCCACGATCCGTCCGAGGTCTTTTGGGATCGCCATAGGCAGCGTGTTTGCGTCGAGGACGGACCAACCTGTCAATGAATACGTCTATGATGCTGTGGCTAAGATTCCAGCCTGACATCTACGAGGTAAAGCGTTCAATTCAGACATGACTCACACGAAAAACACAAACGTGTAGAAGCAGGAACTGCATTAAAGTTTGATGAACTAGGTCATGAAATATGAAAGCGCTGATGAAGTGGATGCTAATAGGTTGCCTGTGGGTGGACCAGCCTGTAAGTGAGGTGAACATCCCTGCTGCAGAAAAAAAGACTTTTGTGAGCGTTTGTGAACCTGAAAAAAGCTGAAGCTGCTCACGACGAAACCAAACTGGATTTTAACTATTTGCACAGAATGCAACCGATGGATTTGTAAAAAGGATATTTATTATCCAATTACCTAATTAAAGAGTTTTATATTCAATAAAGTTCTCCAAATTCACACGACACATTTTACACCAAACACGGATGCCAAACCAACAGCTGCACAAATCTAATTACAAATCTAATTACATATCCACTTCCAAACTCTAATCAAGTACACATTGATCACATTAAATGTATGCGTACCTTAAACTCACTCTGAATCATTCATATATATATATATATATGTATATATATATATATATATATATATATATATGTATATATATATATATATATATATATATATATATATATATATATATATATATATATATATATATATACATATATATATATACATATATATATATACATATATATATGTATATATATATATATATGTATATATATATATGTATATATATATATATATGTATATATATATATATATATATATATATATATGTATATATATATATATATATATATATATATATATATATATATATATGTATATGTATATGTATATATATATGTATATATATATATATATGTATATGTATATATATATATATATATATGTATATATATATATATATATATGTATATACATATATATGTATATGTATATATATATATATATGTATATACATATATATATATAATACATGCATGTTTTATGTTTTAGCTACACTAAAAGGAATTCTGGTAAATCCGATGAATGCGAGCTGACACGGCTTTGTCTTCATATGGAAGTGCACAAACCAACGGGTGACGTCACGGTGACTACGTCCACTTCTTATCCAGCCTTTGTTCCAATGTCATTCTCAGTTTTATATCATCGTAAATGGAATGTCTTTGGATTTTGGGCTGCATGTAGATTGGAAAAAAAGCTATTTGAAGGCATGATGTTGGGCTCTGGGAACTTGGCAATGTGCACCGCTTTCTAACATTTTATATTCTGACAAATGACTGCATTAAATCAAAAAAAAGTAATCAATTAAAATATAATCATGAAGTGAAGCCCTAGTTTCTATTGTTCCACCCTACAGCTACTGTCGTTATGACCCCACATGCCAGAACTGTTCGTTCGTTTAAACATGGCAGCTTGACGAGAACTGGATTAGCCCTGAATGTCAATGAAATGTCGTAGAAATGAACCCGTCCATCCATCAACAGTTCCATCCATTCTCTGCACCTCTTGTGCAGGAACGCGGGGCTGTAGGCCGGAGTCCGATCATGACCTGTAGCAGGTCACACCCTGCAGGTCGGCAGCCGATCACACAACACAATCACAACAATTTAGTGTCTGGGATTCTGCGGCCAGAGGAACCGCTTATGGACAAGAAGAGCTCATGCAAAGGAAGAACCCGGCCGGCTGGTTTCAAACCAGGAGGTTCGAAGTTTAACCACTGAGCCGCCGTGGTGCCGATATTTATTCATCTTCTAGGGGGAAATAGAGTATTTGTAATCCTGTTAGGAGCATATGTTCCCATTATTTTAAGAAATCGATTCTGGTATCACAGCACCGACATTATTTACAACACTTAAACTGATTCGATCAATACCCTTTCGGGTACTTGAGCAGGAATCAAAATCTAATAGCATTAGAGTCGGTCTGACTTCAGAATAAAGGCATCACTTGGCGTAATGTCGGAGACAGCTTGGAGCGCAGTGATCGTGGGAGAGGAATAACATGTTTGTGTTGCTCTTTAGAGAGTGACAAGAGAAAGGCGGAACTTGGGAAGAGGCTTTGAGTGCTAATGAGCCTTATTTTAAGAACACAACGCACTCATGAATATTTAACCAGTTTGTCTCCTTGATGAACCACCACAAAAGAAAAAAATCGGATGAATTCACCATTCTGAGAGAAGCTGCTGCTGTACAATATTACTGTAGAATTGTTCTGCTTGATATAAAAATAAACCTCCGCATTTTTGTAATATTGCAAGAGTGATTTTAAATTGATTCTATTTTGAATATAACCACAGTACCAGTGCACACATTCTCTGACGTCCTGATTGCCAAAGTAACTCGCACATCTGTAATTAGTTTCCATTGTGACAGCATGCCAGTGCAAAAAAAAAGCCAACATGCCCTTTTGAGCTGTGCTAATGTAAAATAGCACTTCATTACAAACCCCGATGGATACGCAAATGAACGTTCTCCACGCGTCCTAAAGAGGACAAGCTTCAAGGTAGCGTGGAAGACATCCTGCAAGGTGCTGTGGTCCCATGGGCTCACTTTGTTGCCAGGCAACAGCAATGGGCGCCGGCCCTCTTTTCAGGAAAACGACTTCACCGTCCAAAATAAATAGAGATAGAGGGAACACGCCGCGAACCCCTCGAGCAGGGTTAAGTCCCTGCGAATAACACTCGGCTGACATCGAGTAGTGTGGCTGCAGAGGCCAGAGAGTTGTTTATGTTTAGTAATTAGACTCTTTACTCTCAGGGACGTAAAGGACCTGAGTGAGAACAGGCTAATCTGAGCCGTAATGCGATTTGAAGATGTAATCACAAATGTGTTCATTTAACAATTGTATTGTTGAACGAAAAAACAGGAATTCTGTTTTTCAAAAATAATTAGAAGTCATGTGTTTAGGCTCTGTGAACACTTAAAAGATGGAGGCAATGTATGCCCAACGTATGCTCCGTCCTTCGTTTTCCTCCTAACGAGGACTCCTTATCAAAGCAGGCTGGCTTTATCTCATTAAAGCAGGCGAGAAGAAACCCCCAAAAAAAGCTGTAGTTCCAATGGGAAATGAAACAGTTTTGCCCGTATTTGCTTTGTTATTTAGCGAGAACAGCTCTAATTAATTACTCTCATCTTCCTCACTCTATTCATTATTCTAGCTGTAAACACATTAGTCAAATGAAATGCCTCTGAGCACACCTGGCTTTTCTTATCTTTCGCGCTGTAGACGACAGGGTTTGGTTTCGGCTTTCCAGGCGCGCTGCAAGCAGAGTATTAAAGAAGCCCGATGCCATTTATGGGATATGGTACCTGCCGCCTCTTCCACCGATAGCTGCCTCCCAGGAAGCCTTAATGTATGAGATTTGTCAGTGTCAATTTCCCAGCTAATCTCTCCGGTCCACCTCGCTGCTGCCTCTGCCGCCCGTTCATCGTGCTGCTCTGTCTCCACCTGCTCGCACTATCCCGCGTAGGACACGAAGGCAACGGGACGCCGATGGAAGGGAAGCGCATCAGTGATAGCTGCTGATGCAGTGAGACCACCGCATGTGCAAACAGCAGAGTTGATGCACACCCACGCAACAATGTGCTGGATGTGCTGGATGTGCTGGCTTCATCCGAACAACGGCGCAGCGTCTGATCATAACGATGGGATTTAACATTGACTTTCATTGATTCACCAATAGTACCCCCAAAATACTGAGATTGAACATTTGAACTTGTTTTTTTACTGAAAAAGTCTCCTGATTAACAATATGATACACTCGTGTAATTGAGCAATCAATTACCATTTTTAAGATGATGGATTAAATTGTACATTTAAGCACAAATTAGTTTCCTAGAGCCCAGATTTCCACATGGATCCAACCTCTTAATTTCGCTCTCAAGGTGAACCAGAAATTTGATATATACCTGAATATTTATACTGTTTTCACGAGTGGGAAGCCGGTGAGGGATCATGTCAGTGCACCAATGACTCTTGAGTTTCAAGAGAACTTTTACCACAAGACATCACCAAAAAAGGTACGATTATCAATATAACTATACGTACTGTATTTCTGCAGGAAAACAAAGTTACATCTGTAGTGTTTGATTGCGTCCTTGGTTGATGCTGTGAATGTATATGTTTGCAGAGGAAGAGTAGAGCTGAGAGAGAACACATGTTGCTCATTTATTGTCCCAAACATTGTTGTGAAATAAAGCTTTTATTTGTTAGAATATTTCTGTGTAATTTAAAAAAAGATTGAATATCAAGTTGACTAGGAGCAGAACATAAATCCTAGTGATAATAATGTGACCCATAATATAGTGAGACATCATAAATGCATGAATAGAATACTGCAACAAGGGAATGGGGAGAGAGAGAGAGAGAGAGAGAGAGAGAGAGAGAGAGAGAGAGAGAGAGAGAGAGAGAGAGAGAGAGAGAGAGAGAGAGAGAGAGAGAGAGAGAGAGAGAGAGAGAGAGAGAGAGAGAGAGAGAGAGAGAGAGAGAGAGAGAGAGAGAGAGAGAGAGAGAGAGAGAGCAGCTAACCAGGTTCAGTGACATTCAACACTGGGACTCAAACAAAGGAGATAACCTGCAGATCAATAGAGAAAGAAAAGCGTTTTGTTATGAATGTATTGCTCCGGCTTCTGAATAGCTAACGTGTCACTTTACCAGTGTCAAACACCAACATTACTCAAGAAAAGAGTAAGTATTTCTTTCAGCACCAGACTAGGATTTGGCAAGCGAAGAGGTATAATTTGCCTTAAGTTCTGCAGTGAGCAAATGCTAATTTCGGTTACATTAAGAAAGCCCACGTTCTCTGCTCATTACCGCCGGATGCTGGCACACTGCAGAGCCTCCTGGCCAGTAGCATCACTTAATTCAAATAACTCTGTGGAAAAGTAGAAGGAGACCTTGACTTACATTAAGTTTAGACGTCAGACGATGACATTCAAACTTTACCAACGAGAGACGAAAAGTTGAAACATCCTCGGAGCTGCAGGTATTCTAGCAGGATTCTAGCTATTTTCATACTTTTTGCATTTCTAATGTTGAGCACACACGTTCTTGTTTGGCTCGTTTCCTGCTGTGTTCTATCCTATTAGCGGAGGCCCGCTTTGCTGCTTCAGCTCGACAGGAAGTACGTGGAACACTTTTGGGAGCTCTCGTATTTGAATATGATATTAAAACTGATGATTTCTTCAGTGGATTCCAAATGTGTTGACACATTCCCACCCAAATAAGCTCCCATTTCAATTGCGTGTCCATGACTTTTATAATGTAAATATACAGACTCGTGAGGCTCGATGATATCTTATTCAGGAGAAAATTCTGTTTCAAATCCCTGGTTGAAAGAAAGACGGAGCATTTGTGTTGAATGGGCATTTAATCTCTTTTAGGTTTCACTTTGTCTCTGTGGCTGAACTGAATACAACCAGAATTGTGGTTTATGGAGCCAATGTGAAGCAATTAGGGGGATTTACTGGCAAAAATGGAATATAAGATGAATTAGCAAGTTTTCTTTAGTTTATTATCGCCTGAAACTTTGTGTTTGCATTACCTTAAAATGAGCTCTGCTATGTTGCACCCATACACTGCAGAGTCCTGATGTAGGGCAACTATAGTTTGAGGCCATAAACTCATGTTTACAATGTTTACTGAGGTAATAAATCAAGAGAGAAGTAGTAATTTTCTCATAGACAGAGACTTCTTCTTGCCACTGGAAGAGTCGCCCCCTGATGGCCATTAGAGAGAATGCAGGTTTAAGACACGTCAGCTTCACTGTTCAGAACCAGAGGATGCCGCCTGGTTGCGCTGCAATGTTTCTACATCAGCCCAGAACAGAAGAACCAAACACTGGCTCTGGAGAGGGCCATTCGAATCTTCATGTCAGACATCATGTTGGTTGCAACCTCACTGCTAGATGCTACCAAAGCCAAATTTGATGGGTTTTTTGGGGAATTCTTGGCCATTACTCTTATTTCACCCGAACAGTGTGCACGGTGCGGGAAGGTGACTGATTTACATCTCTATAAAGTAAACAGAAGGTAGTAACGAAAAGTTTGACATTGTGGAAAACACACTGATTTCCTTCTTTGTTGAGAGTTAAATGAGAGGACTGATGCCACTCTCTTGTCTGTTCCACAAATATCGCAGTCAGCAGCCAGTGAGCTTAGCTCAGCAAAAAGGAGCAGGAGGACACAGCTGGCCTGCCTCTGTCTTTTTGTCACAGTGAGGTTGCCAGGCAACTAGTGGAGACTCCAGAAAATCACTGTGCCCGTCCAAGAAACAGCCCGGCACGCGACCCTTCATGGAAACACAACACGTTGTTTTTTGTACAGAATAAACAATTTTTATGTAACATGACAATCAGTGAGATTTACAGGTGGGAGCGAGTAGATTTACCTCCTGTTACCAGTCTTTATAATAACTAAACTAACATATTTATGCAGCAGGGGCGTGACAAACGCAATGTAGCAATAATTTCTAGTTTTAATCATTACACAATACCACAAGTTAAGTAGTCGATACCAATAACGGGGATATTCCATGATGCTTTTCACCAAAGATTGAAACACACCATGATGTTATAATTCATCTTCACCCAATACTGATTTTTACTGGAGGAGCTTGAATGCAACATGTGCACATTAGCAGTTAGCTCCATTATTTAGCCAAGCAGGACTGTGCTGCCCACCGGCTGCTAACAGCGGACGTTACCAGGTCTCCTCCTGCCGATTTCAATCCAACATTTAGTTTTACACAATGTTGCATTATCAGGGGCATTTTCTATGGTCCCCGGAACAACTGGCTGCCGTTAGTTCGGATTCATGGTACCTGCTGTACCGTAGGAAATGAGTACTGTCAAGTTTTCAGAATTTCGGCATCGACTTGCTTTCCAGACTCGGAACTCAAGAATTTTGCACTTCCTACATGGAACGGTACAATGGAATGCCACTCAAAGGAGGAGTTTGGAAGCGCACATTATGGTGAACCATCAATTAAACAGGAGACGTGAGAGCGGTATCAATCTCCGAATCTAACTCTCTGCAAGACGGTGGAAATGTGTTTTTCCACAAAATGTTGAACCGTTCCTTTAACATTAAGGTTTGTGGTGCTATTAAACAAGACAGCATATATACTGGATCAGTGACAAGACGGTGCTGAGAAAGAGATAAAGCATGTGTGTGTGTGTGTGTGTGTGTGTGTGTGTGTGCGTTCTTTCATTCTCACCTTGGCATTAATAATGTATCTGGCTGCATCCCATTAAGACCGGCAGGGACTTGGGCTTCATATGTCCAGGCTCACTGCAGTGTGTCAGCTACCAAACACAGAAAGAACACCGGCATTAAAAAACGTACTCATTTTAGGGATGACACTTAAAATATCTCAATTGTGTTTTTTGTTTGATCCATCAACGCAAATGAGCTGCTGAGTATGCAGTTCCTCTCAAGTACTAAATATGTACGTTGGTGTTTGCATTGTGATATTCTTTTCTGTTGGTTTTCTCCAGAAATGCGATTTCTTTCCTGCTGTGTTCATGGGTGGGAAACCGGTGAGGGATCATTGCACCGATGACTTACGAGGCATTGATCAAGTGTTCATTCATTTTTCAATAACAACTTTTAGCACAAGACATCACCACTGGCAAAAAAAAGGGATGAATCGATATAACTCGATACTATCGATATAACTCGATACTGTCGATATAACTCGATACTATCGATATAACTCGATACTATCGATATAACTCGATACTGTCGATATAACTCGATACTGTCGATATAACTCGATACTGTCGATATAACTCGATACTATCGATATAACTCGATACTATCGATATAACTCGATACTGTCGATATAACTCGATACTGTCGATATAACTCGATACTATCGATATAACTCGATACTATCGATATAACTCGATACTATATTTCTGAAGGAGAAAAAGCACATTTTAGTGATTGGTTCCATCCAATGTTGATGCTGTCAATGCCCATTTTGGCAGCAGGAGACTAGAGCTGAGAGAGAACAGAAGTTGTTCATTCAGGGATCCAAACAATAATCATTCTTTTTAATGAATCGGTGCAAATTGTGATGAAGAAAGGAAACCGAATGAGCTGTCATGACATGTCAAATGTTACAATGAATACGGTGTTGGAATGTCTGACCAGCTCTCCATTTAAATATGACATAAAATAAAATTCCTGAATCACCCAGCAGGTTAACGTCTGCAGCATCCTAAAGGTTGAATGCTGTGGAGGAACTGCCCTCTCCTCTCCGTTCTCTGGCTCGTATCGCCTGCCTACTTATGTTCGAGTGTCGGGAGCTCATGCTTTACAATAAAATCCGGCACCATCTCTGTGCTTGATTGTTGAACGTTGCACTAAGATGAGGCTATGATGGCCGTTTCACTCATCTTCCTATTCCCATATGTGGGTTATTAAAGCCCAGCGCTGTGCATAAAATCTGACCTGCCCATCTGATCCATTCAGCTGAGCACAGATTGTGATTAAAGTACCTTCAATTCATCAGCTGCTCATTTAGAGTGTACAGAATGTCCCTTTTTAGAAATGCATGGCTGTGATGTGTCCAAAAATGCCTTAAAATCCTTTCAGAAGAGTGACACCCCGCCGACGTGTTTCATGCCATCATCTTAAAATCTTTCCCCCCGTACGAATTTATTCCCCACTAAGCATAAGGCCATCAATTCGCTGCATATGACTTTACGACTCGTTCAAGGCTGTCTGGGGAGAAATGATCACGCTCGATGATGTCTTATGAGTTAAACCCACAGAACAGATGCACGCCTGATGTTGAATTCAAAGCACAATGAAATATTTCACTTCAAAGCACAGCGGCCTCTCCGGAGACAAACTGCCAAAGGTGCAGAGCAGCGTTCTGCAGAATTCTACGATTCAGAGGAATCAATTAAATGTGGATTTTAATTACATGTTGTCAAAGCTGTGCTGGTGACGATTATGTGTGAATAATAATCTCCGACATTTGAATGTAGAATATAACAATGTCTTGTAGAAAACAAAACTCTTGCTTCCCTATTCGATGTCTGACATGCTTTTCAATTTAGTTGGAGGATTGAATTGAAATATTTTAGTTCCAGGAAAAACTCCAGCGTCTAATAAACACCACTGAATAAATGGAATAACCTGCTTCTACTGGCTCCAGGAAGGTTTCTTTCATTTTGACGATGTTAAGTTTGAACCCCACAGTGATATGTGAAAGAGCTGAGGAAGTTCATTCTCCTGCCTTCCGAAGCCAAAATTAAAGCCTCGAAGTGTCGGACTGCAACAAACCAAATGTGCGGTCGAGTGCGTATTCAAGATGATACATATCCAATTACATGCGTCTTACTGTTGTGTTGGTATTCCTCGTTTAGTCTTCATTGTTGAGATGGTTGTAAAAACGCTGCAGCTCTGTGCTCCGATAATAACGCTGCTGTGGGAACCATTTTAATGGGCAAAACAACTATTCTCCAGTAAAAGCCTGAGCCACATCCAGACTAATGTTACAATCAGACTGGCCTGCCGTATTAAACCAAACACAGGCCTAATAGCTGACCCTGGAGACTTGATTATGCAGTTTGTGTAACCCATTACAGCAACACTGACAGTAAAAGACATCACGGTGACAAAACTGCAGCATAATGACTCCTGAGGACGGAGGACAACCTGTAAACTGAATGTGTAAGAAAGCCCCAAAAAACGGCAGACAAAACAACCGGAAATCATTTCATCAGCGAGACATCTTTTTCACCCATGTATAAATGACCATCAAGCTGAGAAGAGGTCCTTTTCTTTTTAAGCTGGGGTGGTTATTTACTTCCAATAATAAAAAGGGAAATATCTGAAGTAGGGCTGGGACACGTATATCTGCATAACGTGCGTCGACGCGTCACAAGAACGGCGGAGCCCCGTAAAAGCAGGCGATCCCCTGGAGGACCGGCTGCTGCTGAAAAACAAACTCAACGAAGTTCTTCTGGTGTGGAAGCATCTCAGACGGAGACGGTTCTATGCAAACGGCTCAGCACATCAGTCCGACTGTCTGTGAGCATCCACTGTTGTTTCAGTTATTCATCTTTCCCCACAATGATTCAAAGATGCATTTTACTCTCATAACATATAACCTTGTACGTTTTAATCAAGCCAATGACAGGGTCTATCATTTTGAGACGTTTTGTTTGTTTTTAAGACGACTGAATAAAATGTTGACATATTAATCAGTCAAGTTTTGGATATTTAATTTGGGAAAAATCATTGTTATATCAGTCAAGAATTATAATAACACATTTGGAATCATTGATAAATCATCTCATTGGGAAGAATAACTGTTAGGTGCAGCCTTACTGTGAAGGTGTTTAGGAAAACTGATTAAAACGTCTTGACGTTCCATATGTAATTCCATACTAACACTGTAAACCTGGCAGGTATTTGCATCATAAAAGGGGAAACATTAACGCAGCGTGCTTCATTCCAGTTGACTCCGAAACGGCAGAAAATATTGTCAGTGTTGTCGTGAAACACGAGTACAAATGCCCTCGCTGTTACAGCAGTCGCACTGAGAGACTTCTGACGTCCCATCATTTCCATTCCGCAGCGCGCCATTTGCATTTGTTTGATTTACAGCGGCGGCATGCGATGCCTCTTTGTGCAGCAGTACAGACACAAATGAATTAAAATCCATCCTTCCTGGCTGAGATTATTTATCTCCCTACTCAAGCTGTCTGAACTTGGAAAAACACCGCTTGGAGATATTCACTGCTATTCCCAGGCCCGTCGCCCACTACCTTGACAGCGTGGTCTGCTGTACGCCTGTGCGTGTTTTTATAAAGTATCAGTCTTACACAACAGCTAATAAGGAATTTGTTTAGCCTACTTTGCGGTGCAGCTGCCGAATGCATCACTGTAATGCAATGCATGCCTGTAGCTGTAACCCCACTGCTAATCCTTCTGCAGGAAATCAATTTCTCACATTGGCTCCAGCTGCCCCGAGGAAGACGAATCACAAAACTAGTCAAACCAGCGATCAGAATCAAACAGACTGGAATGCCTCGCGCGCAATCGGTAACAAGTCGCTGCCAGAATGAGAACATTTCATTCCATTCTCATCAGCCCCTTGAAAAGACAAACATCCCATAATTAGGATGATAAAGATGAGCGGAGACTAAAGGCCGACAGTGTTAACATAGCTGGAGATAATGAAAGGATTAGGGGTGATTCAATTACAAGAAGGTAATGGCATTTTGGAATGGGAATCAGGAATTCATTAGCAAATGTGATTGACGGCTGAGAAACCGGAATCTAACGGCACATGAGAGAACAGGTCCGCCGCCTGTCCAGGAGAAAAGACCGGAAAAAGTCACTTAAAAAGTGTCAGGTGTGGAAAAACAAAAAAGCAGAGAGAGCAGAGCTGCAGCGAGCAGATGAACACTGACCCAATCCGACCCACTTCTCCCTGATTTATGGTTTATAGGTCCCTCGGCAGACACAGCTTTGTTCTGGGGGGTCATAAATCTCCCCCGTACCTCGGAGCCGATCAGCTGACCCTCCAATCCTGGCAGCCGCCGCCCCAACTCCCCCCGCCCTCCACGCGGTCCCGTCCGCCAAGGCTGCTGCAGCCGGTGCTCTCCACACAAAGCAGAAATCACCCGAGCCCCGAGCGCAGGCAGTTAATCACAGCGAGCAGACAATGGTATGAAATAGAGCCAAGCAGGCGATTCAGACAATCGCTGAAGCCCTCAAACCGGGACAGCCGAGGTTTACCTGTTTGGTAACCTCTGCTGCCAGCACAGTGAGTGTTTCAAAGAAAAAGAAAAAGAAAAGTTCAATTAAGTTCTCACTGTTCGGGGAAAAAAGTAGGCGGGAGTGCGAGTTAGGGAGACTAAGTTGTGAGGATGTGAAGACGCCTCACTGACTAGAGAATAGGACACAATGATAATTAGTATTTAGGCATCCAGGCATGTTAGAAAAGGACATCAGCCGGCGTGATGATCAGAAAACTCGACAGGAAGTTGGATCGTCAAACAGGCAAGCGCTGCACAACCGCAGCCCAACTCAGCAGGCAAACTGCTGCACTGTATGTCTGGAAATTTGATATGTTGTCACGTGATCGGTGTCAGTGGCGCAAAGAACAAACAATACGGCAAGAAAGATGGAAGAGCAGAGGCGGGAGATGCCGAGCAAAGCGGACAAGGGAGGGGAGGGGAGGGGGGGGTCATTTGAAAGGGGGAGAAACGGTGTGAGATTACGGATGCAGCCAGAGAGGAGTCGGATATCCTTCCACTGAGACATCAGCCTGGATATGAACGCGTACGGAGCAGCAGTGTGCCGAGTGCAAAAAATGTGGAAGGGGCAAAGCTTTGCCTCTTTTTGTGTTCGGCAGCGCAGTCGTGACAAAAAAGAAAATGAGCACACTCACCTGTCTAAAGCATGGTAACGCACCTCCGCGCTCTGTCCTTTACCAAGAGGGAGCTCCGCTGATGCTCCGCGCACGCCACCGGTCTAAATGATCTCCATGACTCATGCGGGAGCAGATAATTGGGTCTCAGAAAAGTGGGAAAACACTCATTGTCAAGGCAGTGAGTAGCCTGTCGATGTGGATTTCTTTTCTTTTTTTTGTCTTCCCACTCCTGCGCATGGATGTTCTTTCTCTCTCTCTCCCCCCCCCCCTCCTCTCTTTCTCATTTGTCCACAGGCTCTCTCAAGAGCCTCCCTTCCTCGCACTCCCCCACTCCCAGTATCCCCCAAAGCACAACTCTCTTCGCCAAGGTGCAACTAACAGTTTCTGCAAAAAAACAAAAAGCTCTCTCATTGGTTCTTTCCACGCTGCTCTCCTCCACTTTCCCGTCTTTAAAGGGACAATGTATTCACGCTCCTCTGACCCCTTCCTGCGGCTCACAAAGTGTATCATGATAAGGAGTGTTGGGCAAAACTAATTACAGTTAAGGGTCGGAGCAGCGGGACAGACCTCAATAATGCATGAGCTCAATTTATGGGGGAGAAGGCAGATGTGTACCTGAACAAACGGAGCCGGCAGAATTAGATTTTCCCGGGGACACCGCGCTGACACTGTGTTTGTGTGGGAGTCTGGGGACGCAGGTGGCCGAAATAACAGGACATTAAGTCATCCCTGACGTTTATCGATCTCTCTCACAGCGGCCGAGGAATTGTGACAACATTTTCAACAGGTTTCTGGTACAGCTCCAGGTGCGCGGCCAGTAACTGGCACAAGTCGTATACAAAAGGGACGAGTAAGCTAGTTAAATAGAGCAGAGATCCGGCCAAAACGCTCTTGTGTCAAGGTAATGTATCGCCATGACACTTTAATGATAGCTATGCTTGTGTTTGGGCTGGAGAATGAGCACGATGAGTTAATTTGGGTCTTTAAAACAACCTTTCCAGGTACAGTCTGTACCTAAGATGTTGTAGTGCTCGAGATTGGTCTTGATCAAGACCATAATTGCAGGGATTTCGCTAAACTGCCTGAGCATTGTCTGATTTGCATATCAAGACATTTCTCCTGGAGCACTTATACATACACACATTTCCTATATATATATATATATATGGCAATAACAGGTAAATGAGAAGTAAGTTTGATGATAATGTGTATGTTTCAGATCAATTCAAGGATGCCGTTGGTTTGCATCTTCCACATTTTCTCGAAAGTGTGTCATGCAGTGTGGGACTCGCACTGGCTTTGACTCAGTCTCAACCCTTCAAAGTCTTGGTCTTGAATCAGTCCAGCCCTGCCTTTGTCTTGTTCTTGACTAGGTCTCAAAGTCTTGACCTTTCAAAGTCTTTGCTCGGTCTCAGTTTGCCTTGATATTGCCCAGCTTTGGTCTTGGTCTTGACTTGGTCTAGACCCTGCAAAGTCTTTGTCTTGACTCAGTCTCAGTCTGCCTTGATCTTGACTTGGTCTTGCCCTGCTTTGGTCTTGGTCTTGATTTGGTCTAGAGCAGGGGTGTCAAACCCATTTTCACTCTGGGGCCACATCAGCATCACGGTCGCCCTCAAAGGGCCGGTTGTAAATGTAAGACGGTGTAAATGTAACTACTCCTAACATGTTTAGTTTCCCGGGATATCTGTGACTTCCTCAACACCTACTTAGCAGAAATAGAGGTTCTTGTTTCCATGGTTAATGGCGGACAGTTGAACGGCTTTCAGGGCGATAAGCCACGCCCCCTCTCCAGCGCGTCCACTGCGAATGAACACAAAATAGCCCCTGGCGAGACCGGCGGCGCAAATGGCTCATCTCATAATTTCAACCATGGGGATATTTTTATTTACACATCAAACTTTACATTTTTGTAAAAAAAAAGAAAAAAATTAAAAAAGAAATCTTTTTTTTTTTTTTTGCTGGGGGATTCGCGGGCCACATAAAATGACGCGGGCCGTATGTTTGACACCCCTGGTCTAGAGTCTAGACCCTTCAAAGACTTTGTCTTGACTGGGCCTCAGTCTGCCTTGATTTTGGTCATGACTTGGTCTCGCTTACAAAACTGACAGCTTTGATAGTTTTTAAATTTCAGATAATTCCAATATGTAACCAAAGGACATTTGGAAAAGTAATCACCAGGACGTCACCCATTGGTTTGGAAACTAAGGTTTTAAAGCCTTCGGTTGTGTTTTTGGCCGCCGCCATCTTGTTTATTTTTCGCAACCAGAAGCAACACGAGGGTGGAGCTAAGTACAACCGAACGCTGAGGGAGCCATTTTTAGGCGATAAAATGTTACAATTAACTTTGGTGCACTGGAAGCACACCGAGACAGGGTTAAAGTTAAGATGAAAACACAGACAACACTATGGCAGCGACCTGTCAATCACAAGGTTGCCCCGCCCTAAAGCATCCCCTGCTTTATGGTCTGTGTGACTCTAAATGGACCATCATTTACTAAATGAACATGATGCTGTGTTGAAGAAGACTTGAAACTAGAGATTGAGACATAAACTCATGTTTACAATGTTTACTGAGGGAATAAATCAAGAGAGAAGTAGAGTCACTTTCTATAGACTTCTATACAACCAGAGGAGTCGCCCCCTGGTGGACATTAGAAAGAATACAAGTATAAGACACCGCCGCATTGGCTTCACTTTTCAGTGAACAGTGAAATTTTAAGTGAGTCCAAGCAACTTTTGAATTAAGAAATTGAATGCTCTTAACTTAAATAATTTAGCTGTATAGTTTAAACCAATAACCTGAAAACATGACACCAACCAAGAAAATGTTGAGAGAGTAGCAAAGTGATTCTATGTAACAGTTTAATCTTTCTCTCTAACACTGTGAAATGAGAATTAGACATCACAATGAGCGTCACAATCATCTAAAGTGTCAAATTGTTCTATATTTAGGCAAACATCTGGAAATAGTTCCTATCTTGAGCTTTTCTCAGATACTTTCTGAGCTCCAGACATCCAATAAATCAGCAGTAGTCTCCAGACCTGTATGTGCTGTCTGAGCACCTGTGTTGCCTGAATTTCCAGTGATAAATTAATGACGACAATGAACATCTTCAGTCGCAGGTGCATCAACTGTGCTGTTTGAACTTCCTCCCCAGGGCGCCTTGTACAAATGCTGACTTTTGGAGTTTGCTCTTTTGTCAATCTGAGCTTTCAGCGAGCAGACTTTACCGGCTCAGCGAGATCCGTTAACCGTGGGAGTGTGGAGGAGTAAATATTCAGCCGTTTATTGGTAATCCTGGTGCCTCCATCAGGGGGAACAATTGGAAGCAATTATTCATGAAGGTTTCATTGTTTACTGGAGTCTGTTAGAGTTTGATGTACTGCTTTGCACGGCGCTCTGCCGTTCTACATTCACCACCTGCACATTCTGGTGGGCTTTCTATACAAATCTCAGATTATTAAAAGAATCAGTCAGCCCACAACAAAGCAAAACCTCCCTGTACAATCACAACTGTTAAAGACAAAGCGCCGCTATAACTTTCCTTTCCAAACAAAAGCTTCGGAAAATATAACTCCCTCATGAAAAATAAAATGAATCGAGCACGCACCCACGCAGGCAGCCTCAGTCGCCGTCAGGTCCACATCTGCAACGTCAACCTCAGCACATCTCCTCTCGCTGATCAAAGCTGCTTCGTGCCTTCGTCAACAGCTGGCGTGCATGTTTAAAAAGGAATGGCTGTGCAGCCTACGGTACTTCAACCCGGCCTCCGCCCCGCTCTCCAAACAAACACCGCCTGCCTTTGGGCTTCATTTCACTGTCATTGATGCATATTTCATAAGGGAATTCAATGTCTTCCTTTGATTCTTTGGCACTTTGGTGCTGCTGTCTAGCAATCTATTAGCTCCCATTATCATCTCCACAGTCCTAATTAGAGACAATAAGAAGACTCTCACAACTCTAATGCACTGTATATAACGACTCGGCCCTCCTATGCAACATATTTACAGGTATGATTAAAAAAGTACAAATAAAACTACTCTGAGTGAGAAAAAGATTTATGATTTAGTCTATGAAATATCAGAAAATAGTCCATCATGAATGATGAATTGCTTTTTAAATAGCTGATTTGTTTTTGTACGATTGACTCATTAATTATTTGACTGATTATGTCACCATTTTAAAACATGTAGCTCATGTGCCATTTCATGACTACAATCATTAAACCCCTGATTTGAAAGATAACAACAATCCGCTGGATCTGAAACGTGGTGCCGAGACCGAACTCATTAAACCAAATTTAAATTGCGTCGTTTCTCATTTTAAATATGTGTGCGGCTCTGCCCTGGTTAGTTCATCTGACTTTATCCTCTGTCAGCAATGTGACTGCTCTGGACATGTGCGCGGCGTTTTTATTATATGTCATGACTAACGAGCTGCTTTCATACACTGTTTTGCTCGCCTACGTGTAATCGCCAAGGCAGCGCATTGAGTTCAGCAGCCTCGCTCATCATTTCTGTCACGCATTGAAGCTTGAGCGTGTCCGTCGACATTCCTGGAATGGTTTCACTCGCCTTTGTGATCACACACCTTTTGTGAGGCAGGCGTCTCAAAAGAAGAGTTGAGAATAGGTAGGGATGCTGGAAACGGCCTCGTATAGCTGTTTTTCATTTTTTCTTCTCCACTCGATGACAAATGAGTTCTGCAGAGAACAGAATTGTTTGAGATTTTGTGATTCTTTTTGAAATATTCGGTTCGAAGAAGTGGTTTATAGCTCAAGGGGAGAAACCCAAGGTGAATAGGGTGAAAATTGTACTAAATGATATTGCCATGAAACTTGAAACTCCTACTCCACTATCTGCTGGATCAGTAACCAGGCGCCAATACTGTGTTTCCACTTTTAGCTTGAGTCACAGCAGACCGCTGTGAGCGCCACAAAAATCCCCGTCCTCACATTTCTTTCCATTAAAATGATCCCAATAGGTTCCACATAGTTTGGAATGCAGATTTATAAAAGCAGATATCTCATTATCCATATCAGCAGAGAAATTGTATTTCAGTGGTAAATATTATGCCGCGCATATTGATTTAGTTTTATATGCCAAGATATGTTGAGGTCTTTTTCTCTGAAGCTTTCATTCAACAACAATACAATGGAGATGAAAGTAAACATGTTTGTGCTACTCAAAGCTAAAAAAAAACTCATTGACAACCACTTTCACTTGAGCTATTTCTGTACTAGGAAGTATTTTAAATGTAAAATGTCATTGTAGCAGAAATCTCAAAACCTCAGCTCATAAAACCAAAAGTGTCTCTGTGAGTAGATGCCACTCTGACTTGTAAAGAATGTTTTGTGTGTGTCGTTCGGGTGAATTGACCTTTTGGCTCTTGATCGTTTAATGTATTCCACACTGAAAAGATAAAACCTCTCAGTCTTTGTGGATCTGAACCGCTCTTCTTGGCTACTAATGGGCGGAAAGTCACATTATGCTAAATGTGCAGCGGAGGGCGAGACACTGAGGGAAAATGACCATAGAGACGGAAGATGAGGCAGGCAAAGCACACTTCAGTGAGTGTCAGATCATTCCACTTCAGAACACAAGCTGACTTAATGTTGCCATTCAGGCAACTTTCCCCCCATTGTGGACAGCAGTTTTGCTGAGCTGGTTGTTCTTATTTGAACCCTTTTTTTATAGCTCAGCGCTGTAACAGTTTACTCTCTTTCTGCCTCTGAGTGGAAGGCTTGCAGTTGAGTTTTATGAGTACATCTTGTTGATCGGGTTACTGTGGTGTCATCTGTATCGGGGGTTCTCCACCTTCTGTAACTTCAGGCCCACCGGTGATTGAATTCGGAGGACCACCGTCACAAAAAGACTAGATTTACCGCCGACCAGTCGTGATGCCGTTTACACCCATGTCCGTCCAAAATGTCATCGCTTCCTCATTTTCCCCTGTTTGACATTTGTGTGATATTGTCATGATGAGCATTTGAATTCTTGAGTTATGGCCATAAAACGTGTTTTGTGAGGTCACAGTGACCTTTCACCACCAAATTCGAATTAGTTCAACCTTGAGTGCAAATGGACGTTTGTACCAAATTTGAAGAAAGTTGCTCCGGAGATATCGCGCTCACGAGAATGGGACGGACATGAGGTCGGAGTAAACGTGACCTTTTTACCTATTTCAATCTGAATATTCTTAGAAATGCTCTTTGATAGGGTGTACTTGCATTATTATGCTATCACAATTATATTAGTGGCTTAAAATGGTCTGAAAATACAATAGTATTGTTCATAGAAATCATCATTGGGACACTATTGTCCAACAAAACTATCTAAATGGGTCGTTTTACTTTGGATAGGTTGGTAAATTTGGCCTATGACACTTAATGTTTTTACTTGAGTGTATTTTTGTGTGTTGGACTTAAAATTCGTAGAGAAAAATAAATTCTAATTCTTCGTGGCATTTATAAAATACAGCACACTACAGCTTTAATAACAGACAGACATAAAGGTGATACAAGCAGTCAGGGGAGAACCACTCTAAATAATACACTGGCAGAACAATCAGCTTAACTCATGATGACAAACTTGTTGACTTCACTGGCAGTATGTTGAGTAGTTGTCTTTGGCTTTAGTCCAGCTACAATGCGAACGACACTGTGATTAATGAATCGACGTATGAGCGGCCAACGATCTGCTGTCTGACAGCTGAACTAAACCTCCACAAGGCAGGAGGTTCACACAAACATGAGGCACTGGACGAGAGTTCAAACTCCTCTCTTTCTGCTATCGGCATAAAGAATTCCCCCCCCAAAAAATATCATGAATGTGGTTTTGAACCCCTCTCAAAGGAAGTCAAAATGAGGAGCCAAATCAAACACTGGGGGTAAAAGGGAATTGTTAAAGCACAGATGAATCACGAGAGGAAGTGCAGTGGATTTGAAATACCTCCAACAGCAACAGTTCCATCTATTGTTACAGTGGGCCTGCTTTTATTTGAATGGCCAAAATGCTCAGAAAATGTAGTTCTAAAGTTAAAATCTACAACGCGTTGCTGCTGATGCAATAAGGCCATTTCGTATTACATTAAAGGGGACATATCGTAATCATTTTCCGGTTAATGCTTGTATTTTGGATTTCTACTTAAACATGTTTGAATATTTTAATGTTCCAATAACACATTGTTTTTCTTATACTGTCTTTCTGAATAGACCTGTATTCAACCTCTGTCTGAAACACTCTGTTTTAGCGCCTGTCTCTTTAAGACCCTCTCCTAAAAAAAGCCTAGTCTGCTCTGATTGGCTTACGCAAAGAAATATGGCGCACCTCTGCAAAGGTAGTTCTCAAGCCGTGGGTGTAGACACTGGGATGAGGGGTGGGATATTCCAATGAAACTGCATTTGACATACGAAGTGGAGCCAAATCTGAATGGCTTGTTGAATCACATGTTTTCTGATCGATGGAAGGCACTTCAGATATCCAAATGTATGTGCACAAGAACTGAAAAAGTCTCCTTTGAAGTTAAAAGGTTATCTTCTTTAAGCATTGAGCTAAATTATCTCTTCAACAAGATGGCTGTTCTTTAAAAAAAGAATAATAATCTATGACTATGAATCATATATTAGATAGAACAAAATCTGCTTCATTAATGCAAAATTACTCCAGATTAGTGTAATCAGCCATCACATCCCTGATCCCAGGCCAAACCTCTACTAATTACAAATGATGTATCTGCATGGATGCCAACAATCACGAAATACCTTTTACTGCTACCCTTGTTTTAATCAACAAAGAAGTATCAAATGTTAAAGGTCTACACATAAGCAGCAGGACAATTATCTAATGCCGATGACATAAGAAATACATCAAATCACAATATCTGCGTGTTTGAATGTGTGTTTAGCGCCGCCCTGGTGAGTTCAGCTGACTTCATGTTCTGTCAGTAATGTGACTGATCTGGACATGTGCAGGGTGTGTTTTTTATTTTATTTTTTGAATGCATCATGGCTCACAAGCTGCTTTCACATGTTGTTCTGATCGGACACTTGTAATTGCCATGCCAGCGCATTCAGCTCTGCAGCCTCTCTCATCATTTCTGTCGGATAGCCTTTACTCTCCTCCCCATCACACACCTCTTTTTCTCCTTTATAATATTTCAGAATAGAGGGGGGTGCAGAAGAACACCCTCATGAATGACAAATTAGTGATGTAGAAATAACCCACAATATCAGTTTTAGTTTTTCTAAGTTATTGCAATATTCAGACGGAGGTGGTTATACCTCCTGTGTATCTCTGGATGTGCATGAGGTGGAGGAGGTCGCGTCGAATCCTCCTGAAATGACCGCAGACAGCAGCAGAGAGAAGAAGAAGTTTGGTAGATATAATTTGAAGAGTGAACGCTCAGAGTAGGCTGATTACGAGGAAGCGTGAGGAGGGATTAATGAAGCATATAGAGCTGAGCTTCATTTGTGATACGTCAAAAACAAACGAGGAAATACGACTCACTCAAAAGGTAATTCACAATACAGTTCCATTGTATGGGAAGTTTAATTTGGTACCAGGCTGGTAGTTCAGCCCCTAATAGTAAATAACTATTATATATGAAAATGATTATATTTATTCATTCACCCGGACTCGCCATTAGTTACTACCAAGGTAGAAACTAGTGTTCCTGGGGTTTGTACAAAACACTACATCACAGTGCGAAAACAAAAGGAAAAACAAGGAAACAACCATCAAAACCAATAAATCATCAAAAATCAAACTACTAATGACAACAATTAGTACCCACGCCTCAATTTAGCTAAAACAAAAAGCTCAATTAACTAACGGTAAACAGCTGCCGATATTCAAACAAAAGCAATCCAGTTCCTGATCAATGATCATGGTGATATATTTGAGGAGGGGCTGGTTTTCTGTGACGTCATCTATTTTGTGGGATTCATTCTTCTGAACACGACGGAACAACCTCTTGATGCATGCGTAGTATTAAAGTTACAGCCATTACGCTATATAAAAATGTAATAGTTAAAGTTGCCAGCAAAGTAACAAACTGTTTGTGTAAATAACACTACAGTTCTAACAAAATGTTTGTTAACTTTAATAATGCTGTAATGCCTTTTTACCGCTCTATCGCTGAACTTTACATTCGCCTCTCCATTACTGACAAACAACACACGGTGTAGAAAGCTTCAGAAGGCATCCACCGAGAGTCTTGCTGCCCTTTAGCCCAAAGTGAGTGTATCTGCGGGGGTTGACGGAGTTGTTGGCAGCTATTAGAGGTCGACTACAGTTTTATGTTACTTACGGTAATAGACCGTGAATTTTAAATGGCTTGGTGAAGTGAAAATGGAGGTAAAATTGGAAGTAAATGAACCTTTCGGCAGAATCGGCAAGACATTATTGTCCCAGAACACGCGATGAGTATCTGTTGGATGCTCAGGATCACTTCATCAAAGGTTATAAAAGTACCTACGCAAACATCCACAACAGATGCCGGCGTTCAAGGTGAACTCGATTCTAAAACACGCCGGGTGCCTGATTCCGTCTTCCAGAACCAGATGTTGAGCATATGGGAGTGAATATTATACCCAAAGCCGGAGACCCCTCCTCTCCTCCCTCTCCCTTAATAAACATGATATTCAAACTTTGCCCGATGCTCACTGAACCAGCTAAGTGTTTGACGGCTACATCGATGCATCTCCCAGTGTATGAATATACAGTCTGGATTCATGCCTGGAGTGTTTTACGCTTCTTCTTCTTCTTCTGGGAAACTTGACATCGCCCTCAGTACGGTCGCTCTTTCACTCTTTGAGCCAGGCAGGAAGTGAGTCACATACTCAAGGCGTTAAGATTTCTCCTCACAGCGGCTGAAGACAGACCGGGAGCTCAGATTCACCGTCACCGAAGCAGCCTTCGGTCTCGGACGCCAGCTTCAAGCCGCCCAGACGTTGGTGACCCGTAACACCTCAAATAATCAACGTGGCAAGACCTCGGTCAAGAGGCAGGATTGACAATTATTTTTGGCATTTGTCTAACCCTTTCGCGGGTAAAAATCAAGCGAGCGGCTGCGCTGACTACCTGAGCGGAAGCTGTTGCAATCATCAGTGTCTCTGGGCGGTCAAAGGTTCAGTGCATCTTACACTGTGAGGAATGGTTTCTTGTATTCAATTTGAATCTTCATTTCAAATGTTTCCTATTAACAACTGACTGGCATCTGTTGATGGCGAGGTATTGGACCTCATGCAAGAACATTTTAGTTTTTCTTATCTTAACTTTTCATTGTTTTTCGTTTGGTGGGCTCGTACCAGGAGGCAACCACTGGTTCAGCCGAGTGACGCCAATGCAGACGTGTCAAAAAGAAGTCTGATTGTATCGAAGTCTATGAGAAAACTTCTCACTTGATTTATTCGCTCAGTAAACGTTGTAAACATGAGTTTATGATCTGAATCTCTCGTTGAATGCAGCATGCTGTTCATTTACTAAATGATGGTGGATAAGATGGACCAATGCAACTACAAGAGCCCTGTACGGCGTCTCTACGTCACTCCTCCGCATTCCGAAAATGGTCACTTCCGTTTATCGGTTGCAAAAAACAACATGGTCATTTAGGTTGCAACGGCGAAGACTTTCATTCAAATTGCAGAGTCAAACAGGAAAATGGAAACATAATTATTAAGAGTAATTTTAAATAGAATTCTCAACTCAAAATAGCTCAAAGTAATGAAATATACAATCTATTAGGGAACACTTAGGCTTGGCACTAATAGCTGTGACTCCTACCACAGGTCTGGACCACTCGGACATTGTGTTCGTACCTAAGGGGAAATTCAGAATGGGTGGAAATTGGTGAATGTGGACACTTAAGAACTAATCTGTTCTTAGACGTCAATATTTCCAAGGATTCTAACACTTGAAAGGGATTCAAGCAAAAACTATTTTAACAAGTTGAAAGGAAGTAAGAGTGAAAATATAAAACCTTACTGACAAATTCTGGAAGATAAATACAATTTTAGAGCGAATTACAAGCATAAACGTCTTCTTAGGAAGACATTCATGTAATTCTGTCCAAGAAGTAAGAGGGATTAAGTTCTTCAGGTTTATGTTCTGCCTGATCACACAGGTTCAATGGGAGCTTCTCCTTCATGTTTTGAGAAAAACGACTTTATTTAAATGACTTGAACATCATGAATGAATGCAAAAAAAAGCATGACTCATGGCACACAGGAAGCATAACTGTGTTTCTTCTTCTTCTTCTTTACTATTTTATGTTGTGGCGATCACAAAACATGCTACTATAGAGGGGCAGTGTGTCTAATCCGAGGCCTCACTGCTGTTGAAACGAAACACAACAGTGAGTTTCCCACAGTACAGAGAGAGTTTCACTGACGTGTGTACCTCTTCAATCTGTCAGGCAAAATGAATTCATTCCAATTAACAGCGGTTTTGCAGAGTGCCGCGGTAACAAGCTGAGACTCACGGAGGGAGACTCGCCCCTCGGTGACCCCTAATGAGCCGGCAGCCTCCTGCCGGAGGAAGCCCGAGCCGCTGCGCTTGTAATGAGCTGCTGCTGCTGCTACAGGCCTTTAAGATGAGCCATGGAGCTGTCATACGCGCAGCAGAGTACGCGCCGCTGCGGACCACGACACCATTCTTTGCCAACTTTAAGGGACAAAGTGTGCCTTTGGTGACGCGTTGCTGTTACAATTCAGCGGTCATGCGGGGAAATCATTTATTTTCATATGTTTTCATGTTGTAGATATCGCAATTTAGACAGAAGCGGTTTACAGTTAAGCTCTAGGGGTGAAGGTAAAGATTGTAATTAATAGATATCACCATGAAACTTCCCCAGTTGATTACTTCCAATGGGCAAATTATGTTTTGTATTGCAAGTTTTATGAAGTTGTATGTTTATTGTTTAAATATGCAAATGATGTATAATCTTATCAAATATGTGATAATTCACACACATTTCCAGAACAGAACTCTGAGCATTGGAAAAACGTTTGGCTGTAATATGTCAACAAAATGAAACAAGAATTTTGAACTCGGCTTTATCCAGACGGGATTTTGGATATCTCTTTAAATCAGAATCAGAAAAGACTGTCAACATAAAAAAAATCTAATTACTCCATATTTTTAGGAATAAAATGTTGTCTGGATCAGGCTTTAAATGATGTCTGGACAAACCCCTCTGTAGAAACCTTCAGAGTATAAAGAGGAATCAAAGTGTGATGTATGTAAGAGCTGCTGAAGTGGAGATTTCTGGATCAGAGTCTGAGAAAAAACTCATTAGAGAGAACGTCCTTTAAAGATGTGTTTTGTAAAATAATACACATGACATACATACACAAGACACTACAGGTGTATAGGGCTAAAAATGAATGAATAGCCATGAAACTTCAGATCAGATATGATGCTCTTTTTTCTAACAGCTGCACTTGTGATATTCACTGAACTGGAGTCAGCCAGTGGGGTCCATGCTGTTTTAAACTTACCGTGGAGTTGCACCTAATGAACATATTTGTGTTTCTTTCTTAATTAATGGAATGCTTCTTCAACTAAACATTTACTCATGTAGTCTGATAAAAGAGAGAGCGGACGCTCATAAGGTCTGACAGACCGAGGCGACGGTCTAAAGCTTTCTTTGTCGAATCAACAGTCCAATTAAATTCATAATTAAACAGAGAAAAGCAGCGAATCTTCACATTTGTGCAGTTTATTATTTTAACTGTTGGATAATTCAGCACTAGATCACCAAACATGAACACGTCATTTTAGTAACATCGTACTAATACTGCACAAAGTTATATTGTAGTTTTACAATGTGACCTCATATGAAAAGTGTTTATTTGAATGTCAAAGATTACATTCAGATAAACAGCCTCCTGCGGTTTATATGTCATCGGTGGAGCTAAAGTCTACTTAAGGCTGTTTAAGGTCTGGACTCTTGTCTGGTGGCTGCTGGGTTGGAGAGAAGCCGCATGCATGCTCTCTGAGTTTGACTTATTACATTTTTTTTTCGAGAGGCTGTAAAGTTTTTTAGGGATCCACCCCAGCGACACACACCGCGGTGCCGGATGAGAACCAGGAGCGCGCGCGTGCTGAGTACAGCTATCGGTCTCAACCACGTGGCCTCCTTACCTGCGAGTCCTTCGGCAACCGTCACCTCGGCTCACCGACGACTACATCACAGGATCAGCGCATCGGCACTCACCTCCACGCTGCAGGAGGAGGAGGAGAACGGCGAGTCCGAACCCAAACGCAGGTGTCAGCGGGGGATACGTGAAGAAGTGGGCTGCTTTCTGTCCGTTTGTCTCCCGCCGGTTGGATTGATTCGGACACCGGCTCCGGGGAGCTCCGCGATCTCGATCGACGGAGCAAAGGCACCGCTGGAAATGTCTGCAGCGGCTGATGCACGATTTGTTCCCCCCCCCCCCCCTCTCTCTCTCTCTCTCTCTTTTTTTTCTCTCTTTTTTTTCTCTCTCTCTCTCTTTTTTCTCTCTCTCTGTCTCTCTCGCGCGCTTAGATTTCCTCTGCGTCTTCAGCTCTCACAGAAGACAAACTTTGAGGATCGCACGGGGGCATTTCTAGTCAAAGATTCGCTGCCACATCCCCGCAGACGGTACCGCGCGACTGTTGATGCTGCGCTCCGGTCTGCGCTCTCTCTCTCTCTCTCTCTCTCTCTCTCTCTCTCGCTCTCCTCTGCTCCTACCGGCAGCGGACGGGCAGGAGGGCGGTGCGAGCGGGTGCGTGCGCTCCAGCGGTGCATGCGTGGCACGGGCGGTCCAGGTCCCTGGATTCACCTGTCATCACAAGACGGAGTGCATCCTATTTCAAATACAACTGAAGGATAAGGCCGCCTCAAAGGCTGCAAACCCGCAAAACCCAGGGGCGCCGATAAGATCTTAGGAGAACCCGAGCCCCCCCCCCCCATCTGGGAGGAGATTAAAGGAAGAGAATAATAGCTTAGACACCCTGTAGATATTGCAGATGTCTCTGGGTCTGGAGGAAGTCACCGACACATTCTATAAAGTTGGAAGATTGCTGCCCAAACTTTTCATGTCAAAAAAAAAAATCAATCCAGACCTAATAGAGGTCTGGAGGACTTATTAGAGGTTTCATCCCTCAGAGCCTTCAAAGGCTTTTGTTGCGTTTCGGTATACTCTCGGAGGGGAGAGATAACAAGGAGAGTGAAATTCAACCAGCCTTCATTTGGCAGAGACCTCTCCAAGACCCTAGAACCCCCCCCCCCCCCCCAATTAGGAAGCCCCTTCCACGGCCATTTTTCTTTTAGTTCTTATTTTCTATCCTCAGAAAGAGATTCTCTATCTTAATGAGACCACCTGTTTCTGGTGAATAAAATACAACATACGAATAAGGTGATAATGTAAGTTCCGGGTTCCTGTTTTATGCATCTTTATACGCCACTATTGTAAATGTCACCTAATTTATTTTACTTCCATAGTCAGCCTACTTTGCAGATAAAATATTATATAAACAAAACTTAACATACGTCTTATAAAACACAATCAATTGTTATGAATGAGGGGCTCCAACATATACAGCTTGAAGCTGCTGCGAGGAGCTTTGACTTTGAGTTGATTTTTTAAGCGGTCGTGTTTCCAAGCACCAGATTACCGTAACACCTGCATGATTTCGTCTTATTTAGCTAGAATCTGACCCGGTGGCACCGTTAACAAGCATGAAGAACCACTATATAGAAATGGCCAATTACACTGATGGTCTTGTTTACTTATGAAGGTCATATTGAGGCATCAGTATTTAATTGAGATTGTTTAACGACCAGTTAAAAGTTCCTCACTGTGGCTTGAACATCCACAACTTAACCACAGACTTCAGACCCCATAAATTGCACTTCAATATTGTAACAATGACAATCGAGACGTTAAATCGGCAAAGAAATATGCGGTGTCTGTTTCTAATCACAAGTCTCCACGGTGGACCCATTAAGTCAAGCTTATTAGAACATTTCAGGGGAAGTGACATCGCACCAACGAGCGCAGTCACACACAGAGGATGGTGTGCACCAGCTCGTGCTCCAGTGGAGGTCATATCTGGGCTAAGCTGTTTATATGCATATTCATATCCTAATCACAAATACCCCAGCATACATAATTAAGCTGAATACTGTGGTAATATTATGAAAGGAGAACTCGGTGTGACCGCAGAAGAAATACCATTAAATAGGATACCCTGGGTAACACGAGCCTACCCCAGCACATCATCATGATGGGGGCTTATAGCAGATGGGGAATGGTGTTTTCATGCCCCACATGGAAATGTTGAGCCTCCTGAATACTATTGGGATGTAAATGTGCATAAAAATGCTATCATTATTATAACCAGCAGTGCATCATTGTTGAAGTGAACGTTTATTTTCGGCACCGGCGAAACACAAAGCGAGCCGGCCTTTGTTGCCCATTAAATGTAGTTTTATAAATCCTATCAGGGCTGCCAGTGGTACAGAAGTTACAGACCTGAATATTCGGGCGTTTCAGAGATAGAGTTCATATATTCCTAATCCTGCTCATTCCCAGTAGACGTCTGGTGGAGGACGAGGTACATTCACTCCAGAACTGCACTCGAGTGCAGTTTGGTGCTCTGAGCGGAGCTATTTTCATGTATTTTAACTCCACTTCATATCAAAAGTGCATGGTGTGCTTTTATATGCATCTGATGAATTGCTACTTGCTTCGTAGCGCATGGGGTTTTAGATAAACTAAGATACGATCTTTATTGATCCCACAGCAGCAAAGATGAAGGGAAAAACAGACAGAAGTGAACTAAACCTGGGACATGTGAGCATTATGAAATAGAAGCAGAGGAACTTTCTACACCCTATACGATGATAAACGTGACATTTAATATATTGATTTTTACCATACAGGTAAATGTAGCAATAATCTAACATTATTGAAAAACACATTTTTTTACTTATTTTGTCAAGTGTGTTTTATTTTCCCTGTTTTCTGTTTTTTTACCTGTAAAGCACTATGGGATGCATTTCTTGTATGAAAGATGCTTATTCATGATCTATTTATTTTGGACAGCGCTGTCTTTTGGAACCATATCTGGCTCCATAGCTGCTGAATGCTTCAATTTGTTCACCAGCAAGCCTCCTGACTTGTGTCTGCTTGAGGCAGTGTACAGGGGGTTTCATCAGAGGTTTGTACCTGAAGCCATGTTGCCAGCCACGACGGAAAACAACGCCGATGAGATCCGGAGTGAAGACCGTAAGTCTGTGTGTCATAAAAACCAAAATAATGAGCTGAAGATCACTGTAAAGCTCTGCAGAGCTGAGGAGGACTGCAGAGTCCTATATGACGCTGGAGGTTGCAGCTATTGATAGAGCATAGATGGCAGGTTGTGTAATGACACTGTGTCCTGATATATAACTGACTCGCTGAAGGAATCGCCATGATGAGAAAGAATTTCTCAGGACACCTCATCGTTTATTAACACTCAGTGAAATTAGGAATACAGGGTGATTACTTTTGAGTGTTTTTCTGATATAAAATCGGGCCTGTACGTAGAAAGAAACTGGTTTCCGTGTTGAGAAAAGCATCAAAGGCGTTTGCAGTCTGGCTGTGCACTAAACCTCATTCTCCTTCCCCGAGGTGTGTAAAACCGTCTCTCTCTGCTTAGTTTGGTACCGGAATTATCTCAGGTCAGGAGAGAGCTCCGGGGCTGGAGAGGGCTTAGGATAAGTCAGAGTGACAATTAGCGGAGTGACACATCTTGACACGTCAGACTTCCAAACAGCCACTGATGAATCACAGGAGCCCGTCCAGAAATAGCCGTTCCGGCCCCGGCAACAGAACAGCCCAACGCCTGTGTCACCTCAGATTGTTTTTGGGATCCTAACCTGGAACAGTGTCCTCACTCTGCAAGCAGCGAACAATCCACACGCTGGATGTCTTATAGCTCTGTGGGACGTCGCTACCGCTGCTGGCGGTTTAGTTTGATATGCAGCATATGTTCACGTTGAGGGGGAAAGAGTTATTTCCTTAAGTCAAATCTCAACCTTAGAGTTGGGACCCCTGGCCACTCTGCAGGAGATTTTGTAGGATTGATGTTGTGGATTTGCTCGCTATATTTGTGAGCAAAATAAAATAAGTCCCCATTTTTTTGTATTGAAGCCCGTATGAGGAGCGTTCCCAGTGCTCATGAAAATAACAAGTATGAGGGCTGACACCACCTGGTAGGTTGGTCCACATTGCTCTTGTCCGACCAAATTCTCATCGGTCAGACAGTCGCCGGTGTTCTGTGATGAGGAGAAAGCTTCTTAATATGCCGCCTAGCCCTATTTTTTAGGCCTCTGCTCGAAAACTGCATTCCCATACTCAAGAGAGTCCCCAGCTCTAACTACAAGGTCTATTTTAATAATTTAGATGCCAGAATACAGGTAACACTTGTGAGATGTGTTCAATTATGTAATTATTGTGTATATGTTACTGGTTAATAACTGATACACTTATGGCACAGCTCAAACTGAAAAAGTTTCATGTTTGCCTGAAAAAAAGAAAACAAAATGAAAACAAAATGTTCAATGCACATGCATTGAACATTTTGTTTTTTAAATGATGCCTAATGAACCCTAAAATCACTCCACAGTCATAGCACAACAGGTTTGTGTTCTGTCCAAGCTAATTTTACTTTGCAGGCCAGCATAAAATGAGGTCTGAGTACAGAATTTCAAACCAAATGCTGATTTTCGGAACCAGATTTTACCCTGCTCTATTCAAATTTGATATACTATATAACTACATATTAACTATATATTCACTTTCTTTATCACTAAGAGTGTTCAATACATCGTAATAAAGCAGTTTGCAATCATTTTCAGTCATGTTCAGTTATTTCCAGATGTCAGATGTCTCATCCTGCTGCGACTCAGTGTCTATGTGGGATTTTTAAGGCCTGTGATTGGTGGATTTAGTCGTATGACACGTTGTTAGGTCCGGAATAGTCCATTGAAACCGTCAGGGGTGTTATTTGGAACGTTGAGGGCGATTAGTCAGTAAAAATCTTGATAAAGTGGGCTCGACCCCCATGCGAAAAATAAGTTGGTCCAGTTGAAAGATCCGCCCTGTTCCCACATGGAACGTCTCAGCGCATTCATTCCAATGCAGGCACACGAAGCAGGAAATGGCGCAGAGAGCGGTACCAACTTTAACTGTTTTTTTTCAGGACGAAAATCGCCAAAAGGTATGGAGATTTTAAAATGTATTTCTGCAGAGCAGTGTGAGCTTTCTTGGGCTTTGTGCTGTAAGTTTTGAATGCTTTGTCGGAGGTCAGTTTGGACACGCTGGTTCGACGCCGTTTCGAGCGCTCATGCGGAATGATGTATCCTTCCGCCTTGGTTGAAGCCGGATTTGTGATGAAAGATGAATTTCAGGTGTATAGCTGGCGGATTTTTTGGCCAAAAATCCTGATATTGTGATAAATCTTCTAGTGTATTGAATTAGTTTGTGTATAATTGCGTAAAATGACTTGCATGGTGATTTTGCCCGGACAATTTTTTTTTTCTTCAATATTTTACATGTATGGACCAATTTTCATATTTCTTGATGATAAGTCCATTCGGAACCTCGGAAACGGTACCAGTGCCCCATGTGGGGCACTCTCGGGCTTAAAAGGTGCACTATTCGCCAGCGGGATAAGCATGTGTGAGAGAGATATGGAGTTCATTGTTTCTTTGCTGCTTTTTAAAAGTAAAGAACAACGTTTGGATAGATATTTCCCACCTTCATAGCCTGGATCTTCTCACTGCTGCGGACGAGGAGGAGAAAAGGAGCAACCTGGACGTCTCTCTAGCTGCAGCTGCTCCCAGCAGGAGAAGCTATGAGGTGATTGTCTCTGTTACAATTATGATCTTTACTATAATCCATACATTTGGCGGTTCGGGTGCTTGATTAACACATATTGTTGCAGGTTGGGCGGTGCGGGTAATAAAAAAAACACTTGCCAGTGTGAACATATCAGAATTGGCATATTTCAGTATGTTTGCTCTTATAAATAGCCTAATCCTTTAGTTTGAAATATAACAGCAGCATCCCCTTGCAACAGCTTTGATGGCTTGTTCTATTTTTGGAAATCATATGAATATTGGCAGGAGCACAGTGTGCATTTGAGTGTATAATAATTAAGTTAAGAAAATAAGTGATATGCTGCAAATAGCTTGTATATGTTTATGTATATTCAGTCAGGCTCCCAGGTAGAGTGCACGGTGGCCGATTTCTCTTTTTTCCCCATCAATCGATCGATCGGTTGAAGAGAAGTTTCAAAAATGTCAGTCGACCAAGATGTGCTTTGGTTGGGCTCTAAGAAGTGCAGCATGCTGATATTTACATGTTTTCACATGAAAACATGGCTGATAAATGTTAAGAGGTCTGCCGAATGAATACTCTCATACATTTATAATATATGGTGCTGCTGTCGTTAGGGTTAGTGTTATTCCCTCTGCTGCGTTCCACATTCATAATGTAAGAGGTGGCTGTAAAGGGCCAGCAACAGGTCTGTGGATGCATGAAATATAAGGCAGATCCCCCGGGCGACCGGCACACTGCGAGTGTGCCGCTGCGTTTAGACTCGTGGAAGTAAACAAGGAAGGCTGTTTAGATTATTTTGAGAATCGTACCCTATTTGTTCGCCCTCCTTATTCAAATGAGTGTGTTGAAGGGAAGCCGGCTTCCGGGTCCAAAGGCAACATTTTAGGGCTCTCCGCCTTCATGAAAGGCTTTGAATCAAAGGGGATGAATCAGGGGCTAGAGGTTACTGAAACTTCTGGAACAAGGATTTTCATGGTGACATTTATGCTTCCTTTTAACTCAGATTTTTGACTTAAGTGTCCTTGTGGTTTCATTATTCTTTGATGGTACTGACATACTTTATGGTTAGGAATACACAACATATTTGTATGTGTACTGCTCGTGTTTGACCTTTTGATGCTGGAGTTTATTTTCCTGACAGAGAACTAACATATATTTGTTTTATTGTAGATCTCATTCAACCTTTATTTACTTCTCGGGAATACATCGAGGGATGCACCCTCGTTTTCAATGATTATATTGGACAAAAAAACAAAATAATAATAATAGATCCTAATTTAAACAATTACACAAATAAAACATCAAGGTATATTTCTGAATTCATATTTAAAGTACATTGTAGGTTCTTCCAGGAGTCCAGAGCACAAATGTACAGATGGATGGATATATATATATATATGACACACACACAGGGCCAGCAGATTACTTGCTATGCAGGAAGCAGCCGACACAAACTGGCCTCATCATCTTTACGCCTCCTTAGAGACACATGTATGATATTGGTCACAGCTTTTCCGATGGCTCTCCGTCGGCCTCTGAACATGTACAGAGATGAACATTTGAAGACGTTCAGCTCCACACTTCAACAATCCATCGATACATCGTGAGACCGAAGGCGCGTCGGCGCGCCTTCGGTCACCGTCCTGCCAGAGTTTCTTTCCCTCAAAGAGGTTGCTCGCAAATTATTGTCCAATCGGCACCTTGTTCACACCTGGCAAAATGTGGAAGTGATAGAATTCCAATTGTGAATTAATCACGATTCCCAGAGGAGTGGCCACAATAGTGTTTTTAAACCGGAGCTAGAATGAGGCTTTTTGGATAAATGCTTATGGAAGTTAAATAGTGACATGGCTTTTATATATGTTGCTGGAACAGAGACTTACATCACTGAGAATCATAAATGTGTGTAAACCAATACCAATAGCTTAAAGATGGGTTTTCAAAGTATATCCTGAAGCATTACCTATGATAGCACTGTTACATTAGCATTGTCCACATCAAAATCATGCAACCGCATGGCTGCCAAGTTTTTACAGTTCATTATGTTTAGCCATTGAGGCTGTTTTACACACTCAGGGCGTGACAAATAAACAACACGAAAATGTAAAATACTTGAGGTCGAGCTATATGCACATTTGCAACAGTAGCTGCACCTTTTCAACAAAAGGTTTGAATAGATGTGCACAGGCAGAGGACCAGCCAGGATCCTTTTGACACACAGCAGTGTGTGGAAGTCTGTCTGAGGTAGATTGCTGTATCGTCTGCTGTTTTATTGAGTTTCCTTTCAGCAAAATGCTCTCCAGGTGGATTCGAGTTCCCTCTGGTAAATAGTTAAACATTGTTACTCGTTTCAACTTTAACAAAAGGTGGCACAGATCAGATCCTCTCGTTCTGTTTTTTACTTTCACAATAAAAGCCCTGGACATGAAGAGTAAACAGTCTGCCTCCATGTTGTTGTACACTGTAGTGTATGTTTTCAATGTGTCCGATCTGCACAACGCGATTGGCTGATGCCTTCATCCCGAATGCAAACGCTGCGAAACAAATCAACGTAATATTCGCATTCTGTGTGAAGGTACTCAGGAGAAAAACAGTCCGAATAAATATACAATGTGCAAATTGATAACACGAAGAAAAGGCCTTAAAAAATCATTCAGATCTACGGCGACACTTTCATATTCACAACACCATACGATCTTTCAGGACTGTGAGCTTCTGTCTTGTCTCTTCACAACAACGGTGAACACGAATATATCCAAAACAGGAAGAGCCATTACAACATGCTGATCAGGGTTTGATCTTGGTCTTGTTTGTTTTTGGCTTCTAATTTTTGAGAGTGCAAAGTCGATGCTATAACACAACGAACATTTACGGCGAATCAGATAAAACACAGAGAGGGTGGGACGATCCCGTCGCTCACAACAGCCACAGCTGCATTTGTGGAAGAACTAATCACAAGTAGTGTTGCTGCGCGAGCGCTGATGCAGCTCTCAACAACAATTCGATCTCATTTAATTAAACTCATTTAGGCTGCGTGTGTGTTACTCAGCCGGCTGCACATTTTCTGCCCAAGATGCTGAAGAAGTTTTTTTTTGTTGTGTGCAAATTGTGTCTAATTGGCACAAAGATCAAACATTGAGACGATTACACGAAATAAAAAGCTAAAAGGTGAATCACAGGTGCGCACAAATTAATACATGAACTCTTCTGACAGCCGACACGGTGACGGGCAACATCTCAAAATCTGTGTAGGATCTCCCGTACAGTGCGAGTCATCATGAAATAAACAGACTGTGTCGGTTTTATCCACACGCTTTTTCAGACGTTTGCACCAGCTCCCATTCAATACTTTGAATTGATGACGTTGGTCTTTGTGCAAAATCTGCAAGGTTTCTGGTCATTTTTCAGCCCGAGGAGTAAATGTGGCTCCCCCCTCTTGTAGTACAGCACTAAATTGATTTGCTGGACTCAGCCTTTACTGGACTACATTAGAGGAAATGGGCCCTACCGGTAATTAAAAAGTGATTTTAAATAGTTTCACAGGGATCTCCTACCTCATTAAAATCTCACCGTGCAGGTAAGAGGGGAAAGACAGCCAGGTTCACACCATCCCTCTGAAATGCCGAACAGGAATCCGAGCTTTCACAACAGACGAAGCGGGTCCCTTTTCTCACAGTGTCATTTATGCAATGAATGATATCTAGTGATTGGTGTGAACATCTTGGTTGATATTGTGTTTTCCGCAGGAAGTGCAAGCAGCAGAGCTCCCCATTGATTTTTTCCCCCCCAAAGCTTCTGCAGGCAGGATGTAAAGAAATCTTGTGAAGAGGTTAAGCCATTGTTAATTCCACAATGCTTAATCGTTCTCCTAAAATAACAGGCAAACAGCCGTCCTGGAACAGTCGCCAATGGGAAGATTAACTGGATTAGCACCAGATGATGCGGTCGAGCGGTGATTGCTGTGGGTCTGAAGCATGTCGGTGTGAAAGCTCTGTTTGGATCTGTTTTTTTTTGTATGCAAATTCCTCCGTATATTAGATGTAAACAACGTCAGTCGCAGCATGAGAAGGGCATTTCATGTCCATAAAAACAAGCCAATTTGTGATTATGTTTGGACGGATTTGATGCACAAAGCAGACACTTTGCATGGATACCACGCCTGAGGAGGGATTCGGCTTCTTCTTCTTTCAGCTCAGTTCCCAACCTTGATGGAGGAGAGGGAGTCAAAATAATAGATTCTGCAGGGATATAGCTGCTGTTTTTGAAGCACACGGTGATTCTTTGGTTATGAAAGCCACTGTGGGCTTGTTATGGGGCTCAGTATGAATAACAGCGGCGGTCCTACAGCCTTAATAACCTCACTAACTCCGTATCCTCTCCTCTCGTCTGTCAGTCTGGTCATCTCCACACGGAGGGACACAAAGCCAGCGTACCCCAGGGTGTCCATGAATAGGGATGTTTATAACAGCGTGGGACGATTTGTCACTCCTCGGCCTGTGTCCTGCAGGAAGCCAAATAATGATTTTAACTGCCTGTCTAAAAGATTGATCTCCCTAATCCTCCCCACCTTTCTTCCCGCTGAAAGGTGCAGACTAATTTACGACGAGGCTGACGATGGGCATGCTACGCCTGTGAATGAATGATCTGGCCTCCAGCAAAAAGAGGTAATTTCCTCTTAATGTAGTGCCGTAAACATTTATCATCACGCCGAGCGGACGGCACGTCGACACATCGAGGCCGCCGCTGGCTTTAATCCCGAGATTCTTTTTTACCTCTGATTAGAGATGCGGTCAACAATCACCACCCAGCATGCTTGGTTAATTTTACCCCCACCTGCAGCAGTAACTGTTGGTTTGGGTACTAGGTGCTATAAATAGATTTAAATCCGTAGGCAGTGCAAGGGGGCAACTTCAGATAGCTGCCACCAGGGTGGAGAGGAAATATTAAAAGTTGCTGGTTGATACAATGACAGAAGGAGAGACGAGCAGGAACCAAAGAGTTGGCTGAGGCTCGAAGCGAGGCCATAAAATCACATGATGTAATTATGTTGACAACCCAGCTTGTGCCGAGACTTTGGGATGTGTAATATACCAGTGATTTGGGAAGGCGAGGACTGTTCATTAAGCTCGGGGATAAATAATGTAGATTTGCATTAACTTGCTCACACTGAGAGAGAAGCATTTGCACATGAATATATAATGCCCTGGAACAAAGAAAACTCTTTGAACGACTGTGTACAGGCAGAGTGAGTAAGACGGAGACGAAGCAAAGGAGTAGATGTTGGTCCAAGACCGGGGCTGCGCAGCCTTTTTAGACTGAAGGCCAACTTCTGATTGTTGAAAAAGACTACCTGACCAAATAAATGAGAACATGAGGCGACAAAAAAAGGGAGAAAATATGAACCGGGCTGTAAATACTGTAGAGAGCTGCAGGAATGAGTTCTAGAACCCGACTGGAAATCAACGTGTTGCTTGTTTTCATGGGTTTTTGGTTCGATGAAATGAAGTCTGTGGTTAACACAAGCTGAGGAGATTTTAAGGTTTTGTTCTTAGAATCCATCAGTAAAAGGCGGCTGCTAACTGAGACTACGACACGTCATCACGCTGACTAGTCCGCCTTCACCGCCTTGTTCTGTACATGGCGTGGTGGAAACTTTAGCTTTTTACACGCTTCAAAAATCATAAAAGCTGTGAAGATTTTCTTTCTGAACCTGATCATTCAGCAACGTAAGCTCCCACTACTAACTTATAAAGGCTTTGAATAAATCATATCTTTATATATCTTTGGTAATGAATGGCCGTGTTTTTCCTAGAGCTGCATTTATTCGTTTTTTTTCCAGGAGCTTCATGAAGAGCTTGGGGACACAGCCTTAACATATTATGCTGACATGTTGGAATGTAATTTCAGTATACATCCACCTGACACAAAGCAACATTAGCGATGATTTGGAGCCATGTTTCTGTCCACCCGAGACTATTTTTGTTTAAAAGCTCGTACTACAGCAGTTTCACAAACGTGTCCGAGAACTACGGTGGCCTTCAGGGAACGTGCAAATGTGAAAGGCTCTCTCCAGAGCCACTGTTTGGTTTGTCCTTCCTGGGCTACTGTAGAAACATGGCGGACTCTGTGAAGAGGACCCGCTCCCTACGTAGATATGAATATGTCATACTAAGCTAAGCTAAGCTAAGTTATGAATATCACATTTCTGCTGATTCTCCATATTGTAGCTTTTAATGTTCCCCTTAGTCAATACCTTTGTCAGCCATTGCTGGTCAGTGTGCAGTGGGTTTAGCAGAGTCGCTGTATTTGAAAACAAGAAACTTGGTGAGTTCATCAATACAAGCATTCCCTTTGCCATTGCAAAGTCATTTGGTTCATATTAATAGAAAAACCACCTGTCAGTCAAACAGTGTATACTGTGCAATTATTTAACATTGGATCTTCTATCGACGAAGTAAGAAGACCTACAGGGATACGACTTTAATGAACAGGCTAGAGACAGATCCAGCTTAACTAAACTGACTTCGACATATGAAAATGTCACATTTTTACCTTTGCACTAGTTCAATATATAGCATCAGTACCAGTGCTAATCCTGACCAGCCATGGCTGATCATAATTAAAATCTGTTTATAAGTGACTGTGATTTTAATATTCCTATATATATATATATATATATATATAAATAAATAAACTTAAAAAGAAAGGTGTATGCAAATCTCCATTAATAGTTCAGAGGCGCTGTGTAGTTACAGCGTTATGCTACCTGAGAGGTCGAAGAGTGATCCCAACAGTTCACAGAGTAAGGAGATGAGAGAGATGAACCCCATGATGGGGTAAGAATAGATATAGTCGATTATTAACATTAAGACAGTTAATTCTGTTTTTTTCTTCTTTTTTTTGAAAATGCATGTTTAGATATGCAAATGAGGCATTATATTATTAAACGTGCTTATTCGCCAATATTTCCAGGAAATAAATCTAAACGCTGGATAAAGCAGGTTCAAAATTCATGTTTTATTTTATTAACATATTCGAGTCAAAATAACTTTGGATACCTCTTTTTTATTACTCCATCAATCAGAAAATACTGTCAACAGCCATAAAGATTTGCTATGTTTCAAGGAATGAAATGTTCTAGAAATCAGGCTATTAATGATACATGAACAAACCCCTCAGCATAGATCTTCGGGATATCGACAGGAATGGAACTGCAAAGTTCGGTGTATGTGAGTGCTTCTAAAGTGATTTCTGCCTCAAAGTCTGAGACGATGGCATTTTAAGATGTGTCATAAAATCCCATACAGTATTTTGCAAGACAGGTGAATAGGGTACGAGGTTTCAACTAATGAGCCATGAAACGTCCCCAGTTGGGTTACATTAAGACAATTAACAAGTTTTCTGACATTTCATTCTTAAATATGCAAATAAGGCATTCTCTCATGCTGCCTTTGAGTGAGTTTAGGAAAGATCTACAGACGCATATAGACAAAGTAGTACAATACACAATTAAATGTATATTTTGGATGCTTTCTTTCCACAAATCTGAAAGAAGACATGTTTTGCCAGCAAAATAGCCCAAAATCTCAAGATTGACCAGAGCATGAAAAGCAATGTTTTCGCCTGAGGTGTCTCCCGTTGAGCTCTGGCTTTTGGACGATACTTTCCCTTTTTTTCGTTTTCAGTTTCTGTTTCAGAATCGTGAGAGAAAAAGTGGGATGAATGTATCCGTGCTCCGAATAAATAAATAGAGAAATGTCATTGGGATGTAAGTGATTGGATTGTCGGCCCCTGAAAAATCCTCTGCAGGATTTTCTCCTCCCACTTTAAGGCCAAACGTTCATCAAATCACAGATGGAGAGCCAAGAGGAGGCCTGCATCCCTCGTGGTTGTTGACAAGTCTAAAGCATATTAAATCCAGTGTCACCAGAAGATCAATACCTACTGAAAAGTGTTGACGCTTGTCCACTGGGGTGACACAGTGCAGGCGTGCATTTGCATCACACGGGTGGACTGTCACTGCCAGTGTTAAAGTTCACTGCCGGAGAGTGGGGTGGATCAATCTTTGTTCTGTCAGTCACAATCAGTCTCAAATGAGCAATTTCAAACCGAGTGCATCGGCTGACCCGGCGGGGATGCAGATGTGTCATTATCGTCTAAGCCTTGATTATCTTTCAGCAGCGATACCTGAGGCAGACATCTCCAATTAACTTGTCTTTGTCGGAAAATCAAAACAATTATTTTGCTCCAAAGGACAATTTTAGCTGCTGTTTAAACAGATTCTGTCAATCCTGTCCTGGTCCAGAACATCGTTATGGGTTTGAATGGATGGCCAAGACGATCATAATTGTAAATTTGTCATTAAATCTTCAGGATCCCCAAGAAGAATCGGCACAAAAGGAAAACGAGTCACTAAGTCAAAGATGTTTTCTGTGTAATGACCCCACTGCTTTACGCAACGCGTTTAATTATGTGTTGGCAAAACTGCTTGGTTAGTTTTTAGGAAAGAAAACATCATGGCTTGGGTTTGTTGTGTAACTAATTACTTAGCATCATCATTTCAAATACCTGATTGTTGGGTTTTGGTTTCATCCAGGACACAAACATCAGACTCCTGGGTAAAAGTTCTGTGTTTAAAACCACCCAGAACATCATTGGTACTCATCTACCGAACATCAGTGATATTGGTGACAAGAGGTGCCTGCGAAGAGCCCGAAGGATAATAAAATCTCCTCCGTCATACCACCAGACTCCAGAGCAGCTTCTCTCCTCAGTCCACCATATAATGTTGTCTTTTGTGTGTTTTTCTTATTTAGGAAAATAGGACATTTTTGTCCACCCTGTTGCACAAGTGATGAGCTTGTACGCCTCTGAGTTTAAAACTGGTATAACTCAGGTTTTTGTCACGGCTCATGAGCCGGATCATGACACGTGATAAGTAATTAACTGCACACATTGCATGAAGCCTTCAGTCCCCCCACAGCAGCCCTGTTCGTGATGTGCATTCTGAATATTTTCATCCATAACCACTTTTCTCTACTTAGTAGACCTTCAAAGGAAAACTTGGCACCGTTTATAGGGTTGTCCGTTCAGTGTCGATGGTAAATGTAGTCCATGGAAGCTGTGCCAACATGTACCAGCATGCATTGCGCAGAAGCTACTGACGCCAAGCCAAAACATGGTGAGGCCGAGTTGCACCTATGAAGCCATTCAAATTAAAACACGGAGGCTTTGCCAGCGGCATCGACTCTTATTATTTTCCACATTCCACTGATTAGGTGAGAGAAAGTAAAAGCCATTAAATATGTATGACATGACTTGGGAAGTGCTCAGGATATGAAGTAGAGTTCCTTAAAGCTTTGACTGCAGAGATCAGAGATTGATGGCGACAGCGATGAGGTTGAAGTGATAATGATGCTGAAGATAACGATAATGGTATAATAATTAAGATGATAATGATGATGAGAGGATTGGTGACCTTCATACCCATCTGCTTAATGTGATGCGTAACCTTTTCTGTAGAATACCACAAGAGGTACCTGGGAACAGTTGAAGCATATGATGCTCCATGCAACATACTACTGCTATGAAAGAGAGAAAACATCCTCTTTGGAGTCTAGGACCATGAGAACTACGCCATCGGGGTTATCGGGAGGAATATTCCACTCCACGGCCCAACAATAAAACCACACATAGCAATAAGCCTGACTCTCTCAGAGCAGTTGAGCTTTGAGGTCTTCCCTGAGTCCATTAGGGAGGGAAACCGACATCATTAGCTTAGCTGTGGTTTAAGGTTCACAGTGGGTTCAGGCCTGTGTTGTCTGGGCCAAAGTCACATGATCACTTTAACTACAGCTGTCTCCTCACCTGCGGTTTAAACTGCATCTGTGGTTCAGTCTGAACTCTGTTTAAGTTGAACCTCCAGCAGACTTGGTTCAACTGATGTTTGAGTTCCTAAAGTTCAGTAACGGGATGCATTTGTGCACCTTATTTTATTAATGTGTTTTTATTAACAACTGGCAACAAATCTGTCTAATCACAGATAAAGAAGCCACTTCTTCTGCAAGTCATCTGGGAGGAAACACAAGAGAGTGAAGCTAAGTAGAACCGAAAGCTGAATAAGGCATTTTTAGGCAGCCAGACGGTAATAATTAACTTTAATGAACTGAAAACACGCTGTGAAAGTTTAAAATGAAAATGCGGACAACGGCGTGGTAATGACCTGTCAATCTCAAGGTAGCCTCGTCTATTTTACTCTGAACAGGATGTAACAGACTACAGTTTTGCTCACCTGTAGGTCGACAGGTGCGTGAGAGAACACCTATGGGCGACAATATAGAACAAGACTCTCGCTTCGAGAGTCGAAAAGCATGAAATTTCCACTTGAAAGCTTTGTTGCATTGAAAAACACCTCGAGGTGGCGATCTTGATTTGCTATCAAGATCGAAGCCTTTTGGGTCTTCACTGCAGACTTTGTCTCCCACAGATTTAAATGATGAGCTACTGAGATGTTCTCTGTGATTGTTTTGGGATATATCATCTATTCTGTTCTAATCCCATATGGATTACATTAGTATTAGGATCTTTATAAACTTCTGTATTGCCTATTTATATCTTTTTTCATCTCTGTTCTTGTTTAGGCAAAATCCCTGGAATAAATGTTCAAGCTCCAACCAAATTTGAGTCTCATATGTCAAACATTTATCTTGGTATGGCCACTTTGCTTTATTCTGAGCTGCTTTTAGCTTTTAACTCTGTCTGTATATGTGGTAATATGTATATTTTCCTGTTTATATTGTAGGCATATGGTGCCACATTGTGATTATGATACTTGATTGATTGAGTGTTGTCATTCTGTGGTGTGACCTAATTGGTCCATGTGGGTCTACCAACCTATTTAAGATATGCTCCCCTATTGTCTGGAAAAGTAAAAAGTGCAAATGCCCCCATCATGCATTGTGTTCACCGTATAGTCCAGGAAGTTGAAGATCAAACAGGGTCTGATCACGTTTTCCTCACTTCACTGCCTGTCCTCCATTCAGTTGGTTAGTGCGCCGTCTGCAGCAAACCGTTGTAAGATTAAATGAAGTAATTTACGTAATTGCCAGAAATCTATGTTGCTATTAAGTTGCCACTCTGTACGAGCAATCATTTGCATCTTTACCACTTAATTGATTGGCGCTCTACATCACAAACACAGAATCCCTCTCATCTCATCTCTCGACTGAACCGCGTCTCTCTCATCACTTTAAACAACACCGCACATCACATCACAGCACGGGTTCATGTATGCCTTTCCACGCAGCGCTGCGTTCCGTGCATTCATCTCATCGAGGTGCTTTTAACAACGAGGCGCGATAATAAAGTCGACTTTGTGATCCAGCCTGCTCAAAGCTGCGGATAACTATTATTCAAATGTCATTTTATTCGGCAGTATCTCAAAGAAAGAAACCTTAAGAATTGAAGCTTTTCTCTTTCTTTGTGTCCTGTATGAAGGGCTCGCTGCGACTTATCTCCCACTGGATCGTATCTGGATCTCTCAACGGGTTCTGGTCCATTCATGCTGCTTTCATCTCTGATGAAAAATAACTATATTTGAAAGTTGAAAAAAGCAAAAGCAGTGCAGTTGCTGTCGGCTGAGGAAATGTCAGCTTCAGTATTTTTTCAACATACTCCTAAAGAAGCTGTATTTCACATTCAGAGCAATAATATCGCAGCGAGCACCTGTTTGCTACGTAAAGAGCAGAGCATGCCGTGCATGGCTCTCCCTCTATGTGTGCTGTTATCCGAGCTTCTCCGTGCTTTGTTGACACGGCCGTGCATGTTGGTCCTCTCTGCACGCAAAAGTATTTCAGCCAAAACCTGCAATACTAAACTAGTCTTTTAAGGTTTTTCACCTGAACTGCAGTCGGACCAACTTCTCAATTTCTCTTGACGACACCTTACTGTGTATGAGACCACAATACTTCAACAGATGCCTCTGGCCCTTTTTGTTGTGCTCCTCCATGCTCTCGATCTGAAGGGGTAAAAAAGAAAACCTTGTGAACTACATGACCGAGCCCCCAAGGTTGATGAGTCCCATCTCTGTAGATTTCTAAATCGATGTGTTTCTGTCGGCTTGTAGAGTTTGGGCGTTTCTCTGCTCCGCCGGCGTGAAAGCACCCCTGCGCGCATCGGCAACGCGGCTCTCCCCAACGCCGTCCAATCGCAGCCCAGCCGAGAGGAACCGGAGCAAAGTGGATGTCAGCGAGCCTCCAAGATGATGGATGGGCCTCACTAGAGAGATGATGGATGACCAGCGTGGCCATGTTTGTTTCATATCACGCAGAGTGAGTAACTATGGCAATGCTGCTGCTCCAGAGACCTCTGGTTGACCCGTGTCAAAGAGAGAAGACGGCCATGACTCCGGCTGGCTGCTGGACGACAGATCCGAGCCAGGCAGTCCAGAAATACGCTCATGTTTGACTGAGCAAAGAGTTTCGTGAAAGTATTCTTTAAACATAATTCATTTTGCCACTTTTCTTGGGCCTCCAAAGCTACACCCACTCGTAATTGATTGTTGACCGATGTTTGTTTTCTTCTCCTCAGCATGAAATTCCAATAAGTTGTGCTAATTAAACACGGAGGAAACAATTAAAAAGTCCCACTATCTGCAGTTGGCAGACTGCGTAGCTCACAAAGACATGCGAGAAATTATTATTTCAGTTTCAAAGTCTTCTTGAGGGCCGCGTCAATTCAATGGCATTCCAGAAACAATCTTCACAAATTATCATTGAGTACATTTAACGATGCAACAGTGTCTAAGACCGCTTATTTCTTTTCTACATCATGTAATTAGAGGGTGTGAATACAGCTTATTTTTAAATGTCGTAACAGCATTCATTTTCCCTTTATTTTACACTTAAAAGTACAACAGCGTGCATCTCCATCTCAATACACGAGTTCATTAAGAGAGTGTTTCATCTGACAAAACAGAAAAACAAAACTATTTTTCAGCCGGCTCTTAAAATCAGCCTGCAGATGCTGTGATTTCATTCTAAGTCTTTTCTGTCTTTGCAGAGGAAATGGTCTGTTTATGCCCTTTTGTCTAGTAACTATAGTTTATTATAATTGCATATTATCCCTTCAGTCCAGTAACCGAGCCCTTAAACGTGCTGATGTGACACCAGCCAAGGATTTTGCACTCTGCACATATGCTCCTTTTACAGGTTTATTATTGTTATCATTACAAAGTGGAACTTAAAATTCGAGTAAGTTCTAGGTCTAAAGGGGAGACACTACATGTGAATAGGGTTAAAAAAAAAAAGAACTAATAGATGTCATGAAACTTCCCCAGTGGATTAAATACATTCAGGCAATTGTCCATTATCTTATCAAACATGTGCTGATTCGCATTCACTTGCAGAACACAAATCTAAACATTGGTTCAAGCCAGGTTCAACATTCTTGTATCATTTTGTTGACGTAGAGTCAAAGGTTCCCATGCATAGTTCTATGTATCGCTCCATCAATCTGAAAATACTGTCAACAACCATAAAAACAACATTTGTTCCTCCATGTTTTTAGGAATAAAATGTCGTATAAATGAGGCTCTGAATGCTGTGTGAACAAACCCCTCAGTGGAAACCTTCAGAACATAGAGAGGAATGAGACTGTAAGGTTTGGTGTATGTAGGAGCTACTGAGGTGGAGATTTGTGGATCAGAGTCTGAGAAAAAACATAATTTAGAGAAAAACGTTTTGTTAAATTACAAACATTTTGAAGAAACTACAGGTGAATAAGTTAAAAACATGAATGAATAGATATCACCGTGACATTTCCTCAGCTGATTATTTACATACAGTATTTACAGTTTTCTGAAGTCGTATGTTTAAATATGCAAATGCGGCATTATCTAATCATAACACCTATATGTGTATCTCGGGTGAAATAAAAATAGCCTAAAATCTTGACCACAGCATGAAAAAGTGATCTTTTGGCCTGAAAATAAATGGCCTTAAATGAAGAACTTGTAACGGAGTAGGAAATTGAAAAATGATCAGAAATATCCGTTTATCCATGAAACAGACCTTTACCATTTCATTAACATCGTAGGAACTCTCTTAAATCAACTTTTTTTTATCCCTCTTCAATTTTTATCTCTCGTCTCTGCTTCCCGTTTTCAGCGACCCCAGGATCAATGACTGAAGATGAACTCGGTCTCATGTTGGAGAGACTTATGAAGAAGACGAGTGTATTTAATCACCTCTTTACGCGCTTGATGAGTTTTATTAGCCTCAACAGCTGTGCCGCATTTAAAAGTTACAGAATGACACGAGAGGACGCCCGAAGCAGAGCAAAACCAGACGATGCGCCAAACAGTCCGACTTTTCTCTTTCAGTTTAGCGACGTGTTTTCGTTTCACTGGATACAGAAACGGTTGTTGTCATTACTGCCGCAGATGGTTTCTGTATTTCCTGGTGATTTTTATTTTTATTTTCTTTAACCTGCTCGGAGCACAAGATTGATGGTGTTTACTGCGTCTGGAAGATTTATACAATATTAGAAAAGTTGACATAGCTGAAAAGTATCATTGTATAATTAATGAGTTGCCCTCAGAGCTCCATGTTTTGTTTGCACGAGATAATGAAATTTACCGCCCCGAAAGCATTTCTTTGTTACTTCCCGTTTTGCCGGAGTAGAACTTGAAGTTCGTCTGTGTTGCTTTCACTGCTGCAGCTGTTTAGTGTCGCCTCACGGATAATGAGACGTGTATGTGGAGTGGAAGGACACAACGAAAAGGTTCTGGCAAAAGCAGCTGAGAGTTCGTGGTTAGTGGTCGTTTCTCTTCTCAATGCGAGAGGTAATAATGCAATCTTTACTGGAATTATTGCCGGGGACGATTCTCCAAAGACAAATATTGAAACAGACTTTAATAACTGGAAATCGCTTCGTGTCTCCCAGGTATAATAACACGGCTCAACTTTTAATTTAAGCAGCAAACTTTGTGGTGAAAGTCCTCTGTAGCAGATGTCCTTCATTCATTACGGAAGTGTCAAGAATGATCCCCGTGTACTATTCCATCACATCCATCACATCCATACCAGCCGCTTTTCATGTCGCTGTTCATTCTGCAGCGGAGTGGCTCCACTGTTCCCACTGTGAACTCCGCTGTGTCGTCAACACAAAGACTTTGCCCTCCGGCAATGTGAGCAGGGCGCAACCTTGAAATACAAATAAGAAATCTTCAAAACCGGCTTCCACTGAGTCCAGGTTAGACAGACAAAGTGTGTGTGTGTGTGTGTGTGTGTGTGTTTGAGTACCCTTTGAGAACCTCCTTGAGGTTTCAACCTTTAAAGTGAAGTGAGATCAGTTTGGACAGAATAAGAATCGAGTATAAGGTTAGCTTAAGAGTTTTAGCTGAGGAGAATTCCACCACAAAATGAAACTTCAGTCTCCATTTCAGTCAGCCTTCACCACAACTATAGCAACTAGTTGACCCTTTGCTAAGCCCCGCCCCCAACTGCTACCATGGAGCCCACACTGTCACTAACTGCACTCCCTGCATACAAATTATCTCGTTTTTGGAAAAGTGAAGCAGACTCAAGGGTCTACATACAATATGCGTTTGAAGGACGTTTCCCAATGTATCCTCATACAAGGGTTCGTATGACATCTTACGAAAAGTCACTGTTTTTCCTACGAAAGCCAGCAACACGCGTCAATTTCCGCTCATTACATGCTATAAGTTCAGTTTTCACAGGAAACAACCGTTAGGTTTTAGGAAAAGATCGTCATTTGGGTTACAATAGCTCTGGAAGTATTGTTACTGAAGTTTGCAAATTATGTGACAAATAAATCAACGAACGTGTCTCCTGGCTGAAAGATCGCCGTTAGTTGGACACATCCGCCTCCAGTCCCGCACGCCGTGTGAGCTATTGCGGTCTTATTACCTCTTCAGTCGTGATGACGCGCATCTCGTATGAAATGATTTCGTGGGATACCTCATTATCTTTGGTAGCTTTAGCTATGAATCCTGGATGAGACCAGCCTGTGAATCACGGATGTCAAACTGATTCAGCAGAGAAAACAGGTTAAATAGATAAAAGTAGAAGCTAAAGCCTGCAGATCACAGTGTGAAAGTGCATCACTTGCATCACGTGACGATTGAGACGGAACACAATGAAATTAAAGAAACAACACTACCCATCATGCAGCAGGAGAACTTGGCTGTCCTTGTCAATGTAGCACGCGCTGAGGAATATGTTGCTTCAATGGACTGCATTCACCATCAACAGTGATCGGACATCCACATAGCGTTTGGACTCGGAAGGTCCTCCAATATGATGCAAATACGTGTTCAGTGTTGAGAGCAGGGTGGGCCAGTGGCGAGACAAACGCCGACTACCCTCACACGCTCTCTGAAGGTAAGCTGAGCTGATGCTGCTGCATCGTTATTCATCCCCAGCACTGTGTTCAGATGAAGCTGTGTATCTAATGACGGGCTCTCGGGACATCGAATCATCTACAAGAACGGCGGGACTGTAAACGAGCGTGTGTCAGCGCGCTCATGTTGGCATTCTGTATTCATGATACATGATACATATTCAAGATTAATGAGGGCTGCGTCTTCGGGTCTGTGGGTTTGAGGGTTTTCCTGAGTGGGTTGAGAGTCTCGTGTGAGTCCCCGTGTGCGGGTGCACGCGTGGGCACTTTGGAAATGGATCATCGGGATCATGGAGAGACCAAAGTTCGGGTTTTGGTCTTGCGATAGCATGTTTTGCCCCCCCTCAGGGTGTGGGTGTGATGATGGCTACGTCAACAAGGGGTTATCATACTGTGGTGGGGGAATTGTAAAGGTTTGGGAGCCATGTAATTGGTACCAATTAGGTCGATTATGACTTGTAGATTAATGGTTTTAATGCCAACAGAGCCGACTAACGTGGCAACAATTTTCCATCTTGGAAGCTGCTATTTAAGACACTTAAAACACATTCTGCCATTGGGAAAAAAATAAATCAGTGAGGCAATCTGTACTGGCAATGAATTTTGCATTGAAGTGTACTGTGGCTCCTAACTGCCTCTTCCTTATTACCTCAACGTGCCGGTGACAGAAGTGTGAGAGAGTTGAAACTAATTTGCAGTCTGCGACCAATAAACCTGTTTTTGTGTGAAACAGGATTCTTCCTGCTGCAATGGGTGTGCAGAGCAGTCGGAGCATTACGATTGTTCCTCCGTTTATGAATGAAAGGGAGGCACTGGAGCGTGGTGCGGCAATACTGTAGTTAGATCAACACAATAGAGTTGGAATTGTCCTTCCCGACAACACGCTGCTGAATGATGTTGTTATTCGGATCGTTTCAGGACTGCAGTCACTTGCTACATGCACAGGAGACACGTCTTTGTAGCAATGAAGTCAGTCCTCTGTTTTACATCGCAGAGCGAATCAATTTTCACTCACAATAGTGTTATTTCTAGAACCTTGGCATTGGGCTGTAAATGTTAATTTCCAAATGATATATCAAAGTGAGCATTCTATGTGTTAGGGCTTTGAATCAGTCTGATGGTTTCACGAAGTTAACTTTGTAATAATAACTTTATTTGCATAGCACTTCTAAAAACAGAGTTTACAAAGTGCTTTGACAGACAAAGCAGCAAAAGCATTCAAATAAACTAAGAAATAAAACAATTGAAATAAATAAAATAAATGAAAAAAATAAATAAAATAAATAAAATAAATAAATAAATAAAATAAATAAAATAAATAAAATAAATAAAATAAATAAAATAAATAAAATAAATAAAATAAATAAAATAAATAAAATAAATAAAATAAATAAAATAAATAAAATAAATAATTTAGTAAAATAAAATATTATCAGTAATAAAATAGAGCAGTAAAGCAAGATCACATAAAAGCGAACATATCTTGCGAGCCTTATCTCCTCAGGCAGCTCGTTCCAAAGCCGAGGGGCCCTGATGGCAAAAGCACAGTTACCTTCAGCCTCGACTTTGGAACAGCCAGAAGGGCCCCACCCGAGGGTCTAAGGCTGCGAGCTGGCTCATAGGGGGTCGACACTTCTGCTATATATTTTGGGGCCATACCACAAGTGATGTGAGATGTAGAGGATGAGTACCTACCTATGATAAGATAAGATAAGATAAGATAATCCTTTATTAGTCCCTCAGTCTGGAAATTACAGGATTACAGCAGCATCGCTCACAAGTAATAAATGAAGATAAAAAATCAAGTAGTATAAATAGACTAAACAGTAAACAGCAGTAAATGTATGGTGTATGTATGGTGACCGAGTGGGTTCTATCTAAAAGGTAAGAATAAAAGCCGGGTTTTCAGATGGTTGATTAAAATAGCATGGTTTACTGTGTCAACGGCTGCACTTAGGTCCAAAAGAATTCAAATCGAGCTCTCCCCTCTGTCGGCTGCTAAAAGGAGATCATGGGATACCTTGAGGAGGGCGGTTTCTCTGCTAAGCTCTAAAACCTGACTGAAACTTCTCAAAGACTCGTAAAAGCTAAAAGCTAGGCTGAAACCACTTCCTCTAATACTTTTGACAAAAACATTGGTTCTTTCCAGTCTTCCACTCAGCAGTTGAGTCCGAAACTTGCCCAACTTTTGGTTCTCCTCTGAGCTCTACTGGCAGGCCCAAAAAAGAAGCTGTTGGGAGACAGTGGCTGCTCTGACAGAGGGCCGGCTCATCGGCTGGTGTGCTGAAAGCAGCAGTGTGGAAAAGGCCCGGGCTGGCATGACTTGGCTTCACTTATCTGCTGATCTGAACCAAGGCAAGACGGTAGAAATAAAATAATGCCAACACCTGACACATCGGTCAGCGGGCTCACGCCTGGGCTGCGCTCCAGAGCTGCCAGGGCCAATAACGTCCGCGGGTCCCGTCACACACACACACACACACACACACACACACACACACACACACACACACACACACACACACACACACACTATTACCGCATCATGTCGCTCAACAAACCATGGAGAAACAGCTGATTATGTTGACATAGAAAAGGTAAAAAACATATTTAGACTATTTTAGAAATGTGTTATTTTTGCTTTAACTTATTATTATGAAGTAAATGTTAGTTGCACAATTGCTATGGAATAATGACACCATTGGTCTTTGGATTACGAACGCTCAAAGGTCACTGCAGACAAAAAGTATAAAACGGAAACTCTGGGCCGCCCCTCTGGAGGTGCTGCGATCGGGGATCCAGTTCGGATTCTGTGTTCTATGTTCATAAAAGAAGTGAGAAAAGGACCCAATGTTTCTTTGTTGAACACGCAAAATTGCTAATCAATCAATTGACCTAATTTGCCACCATAATAAAATGATTCATAATTAGTGCTGTAGCCAGGATTTTTAAAATACTATAACCTGAAACAAACTGCACCAAAAAAGGCTTCTTATTGAATCACTTTCAGTCATTTAAGCATTTAGTTGTGTTTCTTTCAATGATCTTCCTGCATGTAGGTCTGAATGTTGTCGCAGAGCCTTCTTGGCTCTGCGAGGCTTGACTGTACTTGTAAAATTTGCGATTGTAGTTTGAAAGTTAGAAATTCACACATTTAAAACGTATGTTCGTTTTCATACAGTTGCAGAAGGATAACTTGGAGCCCAGCATTAAAAGGTTGTACTGCAGTGTGACTCTGTGATATTTGAGATGGCCGCAGTGTTGACAGCCAGTCAAAATCTAAGCTCACCTCAAGCTAAGAAGCAATCTCTCTTGACCCATCGACCCATGACCCTTTCTTCCAAATCTGCTCACCCTTCACAGCTCCTGATTGAAGTGTGTGTGTGTGTGTGTGTGTGTGTGTGTGTGTGTGTGTGTGTGTGTGTGTGTGTGTGTGTGTGTGTGTGTGTGTGTGTGTGTGTGTGTGTGTCTGGTATTCCTGCATCTGTGTTTGCACCCTGGAGTGTTTGTACACTTCATGTGCATAAAGGAGTTTGTCTGCAGTGTTTTGAGAGAAGCCGACTTTGTCAATTCGTCCTCCAGCCAATCGAGGGCGAGTCTTTTGTCTGAAAACTGGAAAGTGCACTGCACACATGAATAAATCACATTATAAATGCACTTCATGCCCACCTGTTACGAATGGATTAAGGACATCTCTACAATGGAAGATAAATATACTGAGAAAAACAACTCACCATTGCTGCTGGAGCTAAAACATGCATGTGAATTCTAATTCTACCAAACCTTGTAGAGGCTTTCTAGACAAGGTGGATACAGGTAAATAATAAGTTAGTGTAGAGCTTTGGTTGTAGTTTATGGTAATTGTATTATTGGTACTAGCACATTTTTGTGTTTAAATGCAGCATTTCATTTTCACAATTTATTTCTCTACAAGGCCATCATAAATCAATATAATATAATCAATATAAATCTGCTGTCAGCTCTGTAAAATGTGCTCCGTAATTAGTCAGTTAAATAACAATGCTAATGCTTCAAAGTGTTAGGACGCAACACTCTGATGGAGCTGAGGATTCCAGGGAACGAACCCTTTATGTGTATCAAGCGGCAATCTCCAGCGCTGAAAAATGAATCTGGTGCGGAAGTGCCGAAACCTGCAGTTCCTTAAAAGGCCACTTGAGACTAACTCCAAAATCGAGTCAATCCTTAAAGACCAGCATGTTAAAATGCGCAACTTTACTGCAGAAATAAACATATTTACAGCCTGGTCAACATGGGATTTGGTAGCTAATATCCTGTTCATGACAACTGTACAGGTGGTACATTTTTATACTTCTCATTAGATTATATTAAGATTATGCATAATTCAGGAGTTCGGCTGCATTGTCCCTGCTCCGTTGGAGACGTCCGAAGCCACACATTTGGCTGAAGTCAACGTTAACTTATTTTAAGTAGCGCAAGTAGGTATTTTAGTAGTTTCCGTTGCTTTTTTACCCAACCCGCGTTCTCTTACTCAACCTAATCAAGTAGTTTTGTTGCCGGGACGCCGAGGGGCCATCACCAAGCGAAAATCACCTAAAATCACTTGTGAAATGCTGACATGTGTTTTACATACGATGCAAAGTCCAAAACGTACCATCGGCTGCCTGTGTGGCAACATCTGAACATTTTGAGTAAAATAGTCCGTGCAGGGCCGTTCTATTGTTCTGCATTTCATTGTACAGGTGTCTGTATTTAAGCTCCTTTGCTTGGCAGCGGTTTTTCATCCACTGGCTTTTCGTAATGTTAAAATCTCTACCTCTGGATCGTCTTGCTGGCTCTGAATTGATTTCTGGAAAAAAAAAACGAATTCTTTTAAGAGTCTCTCCTGTGCTCTGTGTGCCTCTCGGCTTCGGTGCTATCTCTAAAAGAGATTAGGGAAGAAAAGGCAAAAACAAAAGGACCTTTTTTTTCTGAACCACGGCTTCATACACAACTTTCGGCGACACAACATCCCAAGGTCCCTGTTGAGTAACGCGCTGCAGGGCAGGCAGAGATGAACCATTACTTCAGACCAGGATGCACCGTTCTCTTCCCAATCTGCCCTCTCGCGGGTGGATGACAAAACGGTGCAGATGGGCAGCTGTAGCCCTGGAGCAGAATTTAGTTTCAAGCTCAGCTAGCAGTTGACCGAATAAGTGATGATAACAGGTTGCATTGGGGGGGGAGGAGCGGGAAGGCAGCGCGGGGGAGTTTGGCGGTTGAGGTGTTGTGGTGAAAATGCGTGCGCTGTAAAAACAGAAGCTCAGGGGGCCGGAGGGCTGGTGTCAGATGATGAGACATACCCAGACATGATGGAAAGCACGGCAGCACATTTGACGCTTGGCAAGGCTGTGTCAGATCGGGGGGGGGGTCAGGCTGTTGATTGGCAGCTGAGAAGAAGGAAGTGATGTGTGTGTGAATGACTGTGTGTGTTCATCATACTTTCTATAAGTTAGCCGTGCGTTTCGTGGTCTTTACCGGTGCACTCTTGCACACGTCCACACCTGGGAGTCACAGATTTAACTTGAACTGGCAGTTTACACGGCCATAATAACCCGGGACACTGCAAAATTTCATGGAGCCAATTTAAGTCAAACCTATGCTGACATGGCAAAACAAGGTTTTAATAAATTGTTGGTAAATACAAAAAAAATACATTTTCTTTCAAACGGCAGCAGAGTTAAAAAGAGGAGAATTCCATCGTCCCACCGAGTGTTAACCTGGCCCATGTAGCGTTCTCCAAAGAGAAGTCAAGTAACCCCTCTCCTTAAAACCTGACACGGTGACAGGGTGAAGCAGAACCATCCTTCTGGTAACAGGAGGAGGAATAAAACACGATGAGGGTGAGTTGCGGGGACAGCGATGAGGTAAACTCATGTCCTCTCCTCTCCAAGTTCAATGTCAGCAAATAATAGTAACGTTAAGTTGATGTGCCGGCTCGCAGTGCAGCTCTCTCTCTCGTCTGTCTCCTCTTGGTCCGTTTGCTTGTGTCTTGCTCACTGACTTTGTGAAAATGCAACTATTTAATACGTGTTTGTACTCTGCAGCTCGGAAAAAGATATCCGTTGCTTTCATGCGTTCACGAAATGAAACGTGGGAAATGTGACAATAGATGGGCACTCCTCAGAGGTGCACATGCTTTTAAAACAACACGATAATAATCTGTTGCATTCCATCTTGCATTGGTCCAAAGTAGCTAAACCCTGACTGAGACTATTGATTAAATATTGAATTTAAAATGTAATATGGATGCTCATCTCTGAGTAAATAATAACCATCAAGTATTAACTCAAGCCATAGCCTAGTAAAGTGTTTTATTTTTAAAAATGTATCAAAGGAAAGCCGGGTGTAGCCCCTTTGAATGGGCTTGATGCAGCTGATGAAATGAATAATAACATTGTTCTCTATAATTTACAAGTTCTATGCAACCATAACCTATTATTCACAAGTCAAAGCTAATTGTATGATATTATGAGGACTGGACTAATTACCAGACAGCAAAGACAAAGTGTGGTACAGGGAATGATTCTCCCACACACACACATGCACACGCACACGCACACGCACACACGCAGGTCTTCTCTTCAAAGCAGTTTGTATGGAATGAAGAACGTTTGCTGCATCCTTCTTCTATCGAACTTCTCCAGGCGTCACTGATCGATCTCAGCAGAAATAAGCTCTGGGCATTAATGGCCGAATGATCTCATTGAATGAATAGAAACCCGTCTGATTTGAAAATCATATTGTGTTCAGTATAAGTCATATATTAGCGTTCGTGTTCACGATATTAAATGACAATATTCACTTTTCTCCAGATTCTGTAGAAAAGAATCGATGTCATGAATGCTTGTTCGTACTTTATTCTGTTTTGTGTCTCTACTTGTTCTGAGAGTGACGGGGCTGCTGAGAGGTAAGGGGGTCTGGAATTTGTTCAATGTGATGTACGGCCAGAGAGATGCTTGTGTAAATGTCACGAGTCCATCGCCTGTGAGTCAGGCTCATGTGGAGGTTTTGGGTGCAGGCAAGAAACAGGCCAGCAGTCCACCGCCATGTAAACATGATACTGGTTGAACAGTGTGTGTGTGTGTGTGTGTGTGTATCCTCTACCAGCAGTCTTCTTTTACTGCCACCCACCATCGATGGCCGGAATAGCATGACAAAGAAACTGTGTGTAAGATACGTGCACGTTGTTAATCTGGCGTTGCCCATCGGATTGTGGACTCTGGTTTTGTGGTTTTGAAGCCTTGAGTTGGCCGTCGCCATCTTGTTTGTTTGTTTAAAACCAAAAGCGACACGAGAGGATGGAGCTAAGTACAACAGAACATTCATAAATATTCCCAAAAAATGTTCAACCAAAATGTTACAATTAACTGTCATCAACTGACAACGTCGTGGTAGCAACCTGTCAATCACAAGGTAGCCCCGCCCTAAAGCACACCCTGCCTCATCATCTATTTTACTCTTTTTATTTTATTAATTTACAAACATGTTGCATTGAAGACGACTTAAAACTAGTAATTTATGTATATGTAAAGCAGTACATGAGCATAAACATACAAACATCGCTCTATTATGCTCATAATGGTCTAAACTCCACAGGGTACCTTTTTTATTTTAGTGGATCTTAACATAAACTCCTGCATAAGTTTTAGAGATATGATCATGGTGAATAAAAAAAAGTGCCAACGGTTTTCCAGACATGTCTTTATAACTGCGGCCTGAAGTGATTTGTTGCAATACTGCATTGTATCCGTCTCTTAATACCTCCATTCTTCGGGCGCTCTGTAACTTCTCCTGCCTTTGCTGAGGACCAGAGGGAGACGACGGGGAGAAGCGGAACCAGATCTCACAGTATCGAACTGGCGAAGAGTTATTCCCGTATCCAGTTGGGCGGTCTTGGCTGCTTGGTGTCCCCCATTGGAAACTGATGGTGATTCATTCCGTGTGCTGTGACATGCTGTGTTCAGCTGATAACCGATTGGTGAGAGGGCTCTAGCACCAGCCGGGTTATTGGTTTGATCTTCACTGGGGGCCCCCTCCAGACTTAACACGTTTGCATCAGAAGTGTATTAGCGAGTTGGTTTATCTGTACCAGCAAGCACCTATCCTCGTGACGCCCCAGCCCTTCACAGTCCACTGCCCCCCCCCTTTTGCAGCTAATTCCCATCCACAGGCGTCAAAGCCGAGTCTTGATTAAGCTCTGTAACATGGTGAAAAACAGCCCTAATTTACACTCCAGGCTCCCTGCTGAGAAGCATTATCTGCATTCATAGCGTTACACCAAAGGTCACGTGGAGACAGACGCACCACTCCGAATGGGTCAGAGAGATTAATCTCTCCCTCATCCACGTCGGACGGCTCCTTTATGTCGAGCACAAGTGAAGAGCAGAAATTAAAGGCCGCTATCTCCCACTCTGCAGTACGACTGCAGGGTGGATCTTTTTTCCTTTCTGTAATTGAATTTCCCCTGGGCAGTCAAATCCCTTTTAAACCAGTCCTTTTGATTCTTCCGTCAACATTGGTGACGGTGTCACAGGGAATTGGGTGAAAGAAGGGCCATGTAGTCCGTCCTCTGGTTCAGAGGAGCGATCGCAGCCTCGCTTTCTCTGTTTCAAATTTGAGGAGTTTAAATGTTATCGTCCTGGATTTGCACAGCTCAACAAGAAACTCATAACTCTTGCTGCTCTCAAATCTTGATTTATGTATATTTTTTCAGGCACAAGATTATTAGTATTTTTTTCATTTTCTCTGCGACAAGTGCATAAAACATTCGGAGAGAAATTACTTTGTCTCACCTCTCTGGCATCTCTTTCAAGCAGATATGTCCGACTGACGGAATGCAAGCTAAAAATACTGTTTTTAAATCTAACATGCTGACAATCGGCTGCGAGTCCCGCAGAATATATAAAAAAAACAATAGACCATGAACATATACAGCAAATTCTTAATAACCAAAATAAATGTTAAAACTTGAGAAGGAGCAGTTATGTAAACGAAAAAGGTCACTGCAGAGTGAAGCAAATGCGGAAGTGTCTTAAAACGTGCATTCGCTCCACTGACCAGCAGGGGGCGACTCCTCTGGTTGCAAAAAGAAGTTTGATTGTATGTAAGTCTATGAGAAAATGACTCTACTTCTCACTTGATGTAAACACTGTAAACATGAGTTTATAAAGACATCTTTACATAGACAACAGGTGTTTGCTGCTATATTAATGCTCTGAATCCAGTGTAACATTTAAGTGCCCATCAGATTGTGAGCACTATGGATAATAGTCGTAAAAAACAGACATTTCTGCCAGAGTTAGAACAGCTTTGGCTACTTAGAATATGGAGCCGGCTGATGTTTCTGGCAGCGAGGGGGCTCGGCTTCTCTCAGTCTCACTTCAGGCCGTTGCTGAAGGGAGTGGTGCGGAGGTTCATGGTGACCAGTTAGAACGCAGTTTAATCAATGACTCCACTCCACATTAATCTCAGCTAATGTCAGAGAGGCTGGTAATAAGAAATGCATAATGTGCCTCACTGGCCTCGCACAATCTGCATTCTCGGCTTCATTAAAGAGATATTATTTTCACACTGTGGAAATAGGATTTTGATGAGGGATGGCAAATGTTTTTGTGCGAGACATCGCTGGCAGAGCCTCGGGCAGGCAAACAAAATGGGTTTTGTACCCGGCCCCCTGTGATCTCTTGGGCGAAGTAAGACCAAGAATCTCATCAGATAGATGCTAAGTCTTGCTTCTCACACGCTTGCAGGGTGTGTTTTCTTCTTCTTCTATGTATGCTTGAATAATTCAGGAATATGTCCTCCTCATCTCCCTTTAAATGCAATCCAGCCAGGCTGTAATTATATCCTTCGGAGGACCTTTCAACATACCTTCCAGGCACTTATTGGGAATTTGCATTTGTAATTGCTCTCTCCCCCCGCTGTGCTCCACTGAATTGCAGAATAGCAATAAACAAAACATGTCTTCGAGTACTTCGGGAAATCAATAGGGAATCGTTCCTTTTAATCATCTGATACTTTGATTGGGGGGAAAAAACGGTTTAATTTCTTAGCGTGGAACCTCGGCCTTTGTAACAAAAACTCCGGTTTGGTCCCCTCAAAAAAAACAACAATCCATCTATCAGCAGCCTTTCGTCATGTTGAAGTGTCCATGAGCAAGACCACTGAACCTTCTCCTGCCCACCGAGTGATGTGAAAATAATATGTAACGAGTGTTTCTGGTCTTTCTGTTTGAAAAGCGACGCTTCTACTAAAGCCAGCAGGGGAGCGAGTGCCTTTGACGCCATCAGTTGGAAAAAGACACAACGTGCGAACAGTCTGATGCAAATCGGATGCTGAACACGCCATCGATGGCACAGTGCAGCGCATCACTGATCAACTCAGAGATGTGGGGGGTGAGGAGCAGGCGACTGGTTGTGATATTCATGAATTCATATTTGGAGGAGCTCATGGTTCACAAGTTGTGCGGTCCACTGACAAAACTGTTGGACTCCATGGATGTCGCCATGCTTTTGTGATTTCTTCTTCTTTGAGAAAGCGAGGCGCTATAACTGCCTTTTTTTAAAAATGGTTGCTCAGCTGGATGAGTGCTAACGCTAGCTTAGCACAGACCATAGTACAATTTAAAATGAATGAAAACAGCTTACCCAAATCTCAACGGAACTAATTTGCCTCCAGCTGTTTTCTGTTCAGATCATAACTACGGTCGGTAGTTATGATCTTTAGGTCTTTAAGCTCCGGGTCTCCAGCGAAAGTTGAGAGAAAAATATTCTCATGATGTCGAACACTTTTCTGCTTTGAGTTCAGTATTTCAACCAGGCAGCTAAAAAAAGCGCCTAATTAAGGGCGTACAATAGTTGAATCCTTTCGACTTCATTAACGGGACTATGACTCAAAGTCCCATGTTTGAACTGGGAGCAGACCAGTAACCACACTGGTTAGATGAGTTAGATTAGTTAGATGCATCTTCTTCCTCAAACAAAGGACAAGCAGAGAGCTACGCTTTACATAAAGTATTATATCAGTTAACAAAGTAATACCAATGTAAGAACTACAGCATAATTCAATAGCGTGTCCCTTTAGATGTGCTTGTATTCATGAACAATAAATAGATTTCCTTTAGAGAAGAATGTGAGCGATGCGAAAGGAGGCCATGTGTTACACAGCCGACTAATCAACAAGCGCATCCTCTTTTGAAACAACAAACAAAGTGTTTAATTGGGTTTTACTCATGACCGTCCCTTATTTTTCATCTTCCCCTCTTTTTCTGTCTGGCTTCTTGGAAATAAAGAGCGTTGAATTACCACGAGGTCCGCTTCTCTCCACGGCGGGCTGCAGCTGACGTGTATGGAGCGAGTGGACAGGCTGGCTCACCGCGGGGTGATGTGTGGTTTATGGATGACTTATTCCGGGGCTCCGGGGAGTCTGTGTCTAAGAGTAGCTCCTTAAGGGCCGAATTACCCCTCTGATCCGCTAATCAATTTGGAGAGGGGGAAAAAAGATTAGCATAAGGCCTATTTTACACTCTCCAAACTAAACCTGCAGGTTTGAAGGTTTAAAATAACAAAATGAATCCATAAACAGTATGTCCTCCTCCTGCTTGACCAGCCATTCAAGAAAATGGTGCATTGTGAACTAACCGCTGATAATTCATCATACAATGATACATTCGCATGTCAGGTCGCTGATCGCAACCTGCGGCAATTACACTCGGGTACAGAAGTGTGTGAGCCTCTTCCATGACCTGTATAAATCATATCCTGTGGCATATTTAAAGTATTATCGTGCCATAATGAAATATTCAAATGCGGCCTGCCTGCTTCCAGCACGATGGAGCAGGTAAGTCTGTAATGATGACATAACGGCCTGGAGGGAATAAATGGGATTCTTGGGGAAATGAATCAGAGTCTGCGGGACTCTCGGTGTGACTGATGAGGCCAGAAAGTGGGTCAGAACCACAGGTTGGTTGGCTGCACAACGGGGCCGAGACACAACGCCCGGGGCAATGAAGGAGAGTCTTGCTAAGAAAAAAGTCTCTCTCCTCCGCTTCCCTAATTAGCATCACTGATTCTTTTCTTTTTTCCTCTAAAGAGGGCCGACCAGAGAAAGAGGGAAAGTATGAACAGACAGTGACGCCGGCATGTTGAACACTCGGATCCATTATGTGAAATAAGTTCTCTGAGCTCGGTACGTTCACGGAGGCGGAGGGCGAGGAAAGAATACCTGGCAGCAGAGAGAGGCCTCACTAAGATAAACCAATAAGTGATTCATGCATTAAACATGGACTGCTGCGTTTGGATGCGCCGTCCCTGAGAGTTAAGGCTTCTAAAGGAACTCATTCCTATTTTAATCACACCGGGGGTTCAATTAATCAGTGCTCGGTTTAGGGGTGAAATTGATGAATATTCAGTTGCCAAGTGAAACGACCTCTGACCCCGGCTACTCGCATTGCTTTTAATCATATTCTTGCATATTGCGCTTCATTCCGCCGGTTATAATCTCGGAGGAGTGGCGTCATACCACTGCAAGGTTGCGTTGTTTATTTGTGAAACATGTTTCTGAAAATAGAAAAGTGACGGCTCTATTCTTGGAAGCAAAGAAGCATGAGAGTAGAATGAAGGAGCTTGGCAGCCTTCTGCATATTCATCCTCTGCTGTGTGGTCCGAGGACCCTGGAGGCTTTGGGAGAGACGATTAAGAGTACATCCGAGTCTCTAAGAGACGAGACAAACGGCTCTTTAACAAGATGCCGGCTATGATGTGTGTTTTTATGAGGTCCATTAAAATAGCTGACAATGAATTATCTGGTAGTGCCGGTGACACACACACGCAGTTCCACTCACTTCTTTACTTTGACGAGGGGTTTTCTTCGCTGGGAACACCCATACATCAAGGCCTTTTACAAGCCAGGCCTTTATTTGATTTCCCCCCCAACAGAGCATCGCTCTTACCCAGCCTGCTCTCCATCACATTAGATTAAGAACAGGCGTTGTCAATTAGGTAGAGTCCTGTGTTTTGATTTGACTTGTCAAAAAAATGCATTTAATCAAAACCTGCGTAAGTCAGCTTGGGAATGAGTTCAGGAAGGATAGGTGGGTCAAACACGGGGCTTTCACTGTCCTGTGTCAAACCAAGTATCATACGTGTTTTACTCCAAAACATGATCTTTTACTTCATCTCATCAAGTAGTTTTGTTGTCTAAAGTGGCAGCTGTTCTCTCTGATGGAATGATCTCCACAATAAAACCAGATACTCAACTCAGGGGGCTTCCAGACAACCTCGACACATTCAAACAGGCATTCTCCAGCTTTTCCCCTTAATTTCCTGTCTATATATATGCTTGTATATTTAAAAGTATCAAATGATGGTTATTATATTTGTTTAAAATTGTCTTTATTCATGTATTGAGTCCTCTTCAGTGATGTTCTAAAGGCTGTTGATTCTCTTCAGGTCACACCCAAAAACAATACAGAGGATCCGACACATTTCATCTTTCCCTGAAACACATTTGTTCTGGCGTCCGAACAGTGATTAACATCATAGATATCGCTTTAGAAATCCATTGCAACTGGTTTTTTTTATGACTACTTAAAACAGCTTACTTTTCTATTACTTCTAATAACTTCTTGCCACATGAACTGCATCAATGCCACTGCTTTGTTTAAACTTGAATGTGGGATGAGAATTGATGTAGATGATGTAAAGAAAGCAAAGTTATGTTGTTGTGGGTGAAAACAAAGACAACACTTAGAGCACGCTGTATGTGCTTGGCCTCTTTGTTGCGAGAGATGTACGTATTGAAGAATCACAAACACACATGCAGGCAGCTGCCTTTGATGCTTCGGAAACGTGGTTTCATTTTTGTTACTTTAATGACAATAAAGCCACATTGAATTTAATTAAACAGTGGTTATTGCGGCCCTGGTTGATAAAACGTTGTTGGTACCCGTGGACGTAAGTGCGTCCTCAACGAGAGAACACGATGTGATCCCGTCGTCGCACTCCCTTTGTGTTTGGTGTGAAAACGGTAAAATCTGATGAAAGTCCCTCGTTTGCCTCAAACGGTTTTGTTTTGCTTTCATTGAAAAAGAGTGGCTGCCTTCAAGGGGATGTGGAAACGAACACATTCTGATGTAGCAAAGCTGTTTTTGCCTTAAGAATCTTCTTTGAAAGGTCAATGCTTGTCTTCACCCTCAGCCAGCATGAAACATGGCCAACACTAGCTGACACAAAAGAACATTGAAAACTTTTCTCATTGAAAGAAAATCCCTGAAGACCTATCTCTCCTTTTTTCGATCGTAGATGTTTTTCGAAAGCATCTTGTTTTGTTTCTGTTTCTTCTTCTTCTTCTTCTTCTTCTTCTTCTTCTTCTTCTTCTTCTTCTTCTTCTTCTTCTTCTTCTTCTTCTTCTTCTTCTTCTTCTTCTTCATCTTCATCTTCTTCTTCATCTTCATCATCTTCTTCTTCACGGACGGATTGCAGCTGTGTGTAGCCTATAGCACCAACCGCTGGCCAAGTTTATTTGCTCCAAACCAGTCGATGGAAACCTAAATCACATTTCTTTTTTGCAACTTATCAAACGTTTGCTCAAAACTACCTTGAAAACAAAAACATGGCGAATGAGACCCAAGGAATCATTTAAAATGCCCCAATGAAAGGTTTTCTGTCACAGTCTGTACCTGAAACACTAAAAAAGAAATGACCACACAGACAGAAGTAACCAAAATGTCTCTGATGTAAGAGGGCACACTTCTTCTGCTGAATCACTCTTTTGAAAAGTCCAAGTCTTCATTATTTTTCATTGTGGAGTCCAAGCGGCCTGAAGGACACCCGAATGAATACGATCCAGGACATCAATGAGACAGCAGACTTGCTGTCACCATTCTTATCATTGTTGTGGGAGAACAATTCGATTTCAGATCTGAAGGATGTTTACTCTCTGCTTTATTTTCATTTGAAGACATTTTCTGACCATTTGGGTTTCTTAAACTCTTTCACAACCCACAAGGTTTGGTTAAAGGTTAAAAAAAAAAGAATTCAAAACTTTATCGAAGATCTTTTCATCAGCGAAAAGTTTTAAGAGATATAAAGTTAAGACGACATGTCCAAAAGAATGGAGTAGCACGCCGCAAGCAAGACTTTTTATAATGGCAGAATAGAATAAAACTATACGCAGGATTTAATAGTTTTCATCTCATTGGCAAGTAAATGACGAGCTAAGCAGCTAGTCACGTGTCAGTGGTCTCCTCCAACAAGATGGACGGACATTGATCTGCCTTGTTGATGAATACGAGTCGGACTAATCTGCTTACACGCGCCATCGCCCCCGCTGATTAACCAGGGATTAAATATGCACTGGGCTGCGCGGCCCTGCACAGGAACATTTTAGTGGCTTCCCTTTTTTCTTTTTCTTTTTAAAGAGCTGAGCTGAGTATCTACAGATAGCAATTTAGCGCTTTAGCTCCCCTGGCCACGCCGGCTGAGAAGTGACGGAGCATTAAAAGGAGGATCGGTGTCTCAGAGTGTCTCGCCGGCTGCCAGAGACCCTGAAATGCAGAGGAAGTCCGTATGGATGGAAGATCCTGCCGAGGAGACGCGAGGATCCTCCGTCAGGACAGGATGGAAGGATGGAGAGCGGAACAAATACAGAGACATTCACTCTGCAGGACTTCATGCTCGGCTCCAAATTTCCACTCGTATCTGAATTGCTTCTGCGACTGTCCATTTCTATTCCAGGATGCAAACCGTAGCCGAGACCAATGAGAGCTGACAGCGATGTTGAAAAGGCTCAGAGACGCTGATGAAAGATGTCATATTTGTTTTTTGGACCTGCACTTTTTGTTTCGTTTGTCAGTGTGCTCTTGAGGTTTGAGGCATCCCCACTCTCTCTCTGTGGTCAGTCTGAAACTTTTAAACGTGCGCGTGGCACCGTGGCGCACGCTTCTGCGGATGGCGCCCGAGCTGAGTGCGTCGTGTGCAACAACTCTGCATTTAGAAATCTCCAGACATCGGGAGACTGAGGTTAGGTAACTAAAATATTGGTTTAAAAAAAATGGGGAAATATTGTCGTTATGGTTCTAAAAAAGAGCCAACATTACTGTCATGAGTTCCTAACTTTCGCATTGCATGAAGGACGATTGCTGCCATTTGGTACATGGTGAATGATGCAGCGTGTCCAATATTCACATTTTTACTGCACTGACATACTTCAGGGTCTGATTTTATTCCACATGTCCGCAGTCTCTTCTCTGTGCAGCGGGGAGATTTGCATTACTTTTGAAATTGTGACCTGCAACAGCTTCAGTGTGCACACGGCCCGAGAGAGCCAGACTGCCGGGCTTTTTGCCTCGGCAGAGTGGCAGCATGTCGAAAATAAAGTCTGCTACACAGCGGAGGATCCGCTGCCCCTGGACACTGTGACGTGTCCGCTCCAATTCCTGCGCTGAACAAGTGTATGTGTGTGTCTGTTTATGTTAGCGTCCGTGCGTATTCACACACTGGTGGGCATGTGAACGTGGCGCTCCTGTCGGTGTGTGTGAGTTTGTGTTGCTGTAGGTGATGGAGAGTCCACTCCAGCGGTACGGCAGAGGGAAATACATCACTCTAAATAACGGTGCTTAGAGCTGGCAGCGAGGGAAGAAAGGGTTTGCCGAGCCTTGGGGGGATAGTAGACGGACAAATGCATCACATGCTCTTTCCACAGAATCCACAGATGGCGACCTTTTGCTCATATAAAGAGGATAATGAATCAGAGTCGGAGATAGATGTCGGGGCGAGCCATTTCCCCCCTTCGCCCTGCTGTCCAGCCGGGCAGGAGGTATATAGCTTGTGCCTGGTTTGTCTCTTGGCCCTCGCCGTAGCGTGAGTCATTGCCCTCGACATGAAGAGCAAGACAGATGAAGCCAGGGCAACATGCATACAAGCACACGCACTAACAAACACACAGCCACAGCGGCCCCCGGTTTACATCGGGAACGTCGTCTTCTCTCAGAACACAGCTGCTCCCAGAGGAGCCGAGGGATTCTGGAAGCTGCTTCGCCTCTGCGGCCGCCGGGCCACTGTATTTCAGGAACAGAGGGATGAATAAATAGAAAATCAATAGGACTTCATGGTGTGAGGATGCAGGGCTATTTTCCCCAATTACGGCAAACGTTGCTCGTATAGTCAGTGGTGCAAATCGGTCCTTTGCTGAGCCGCCTGATCCGGGTTGGGGTTCGATGGCGATTCAGTGCTACCCTTCAACAAAATGCTGTTCATTTATCAGATTTATTTGAGTTTAGCTCTATTCAGAGCATATCTATCGCCTCTACACGGCAAAACAAGCTGAGCCAGAAAGGCCCCATGAGCAGCAGGTGCTTTGTGGGCTCGCCTGTTTTTTTACAGTTGATGCACAGAAAAAAACTGTTAAAAATACCTTTTGACAATATGTCACGTTTCAAAATAAAAATCCAATTTTATTCTGAAATGTTTGCAGGACAGTGAAATGCAGTGGCTTGCATGGCTCCATACATTATTGGAGTACATGTTTTTAATTGTGGATCATCATCATTATTTTCAAATGGGCACACGCTGCTTAACCTTTCTGAAATAGATGATGAATGACATTTATAACTAGAAAATTCCCGCAGGAGATTTTGACAGTGTGGCTTCTACTGCCCGAAGACATCGCAATATATATCCACGGTAGTGTCGTTCAGGTTCAATTGAGATAGCGCTACTCTCCTTTCTGCATTTTAGATTCATACTCTTGCATTGAATCTTGCATTTGTGGGGCTTTTATTTTGGAAGTTACATAGTTACAAAATGATTTAACGCCAGGTTAATAGCAGACCACCTCAATGTGTCACTCAGAGAGAACCAGGACATTCTGATGAAGCATTTCAAAATCACATTCGCGAGACAATTTGTCTAATTTCAGATTAGATTTTAGAGGAAATGCTGCATAGTTACAAAATAGGTTGTATGTAATAATGTGTTATTTGCGCAGGTGTTGGCAACGCTGTGTGAGGAGAAGATCATTGAGCCCGATGGATTATATTCAGTGTGCTTTGTAGCACAAAGGCAGTTTTTTTTGTGCTACAAAGCACACTGAATTCAATGAGACATGCGAGCCGCCGCAGCAGTTCAGATTACAACACACAAAGGGAGAGCGAATGTGTACCTGACTCTGCTCAGGTACGATATAATGAACGTAGCTTTTTCCGTACAAAATAAAGAGAATAGTTTTTACCATCTTGCATGGAATATTGAGATTACATAATTTCATGTCTCATAACTCTCATAACTAAAATTGAGCAAATATTTTACAAACAATGAATAGCTGCCAGTGAAACTGGTGCATTAGTTCATATATGTTAGGCGATGTCTATAGCGCTGCGTCAGAGCTGTATGGAAGCGTTATTTCAAAAATCTCTCTGATTGCAGATCAGTTGGAAAAGCTTCCTCCTGCTTTAAAGCACCGTATGTGAGGGGACTCACTCTAAATTGGCACAAACAAACAATGTCTCTCGGAGGGGGGGGGTGGATACCTTTCTGCAGCTTCTTTTTGTGAAAGTCACTCTGGAAACTTTCCTTGGGAAGAGCAAACTTTGAAATTCAAATGTGCCACGGTGGCTGTGAAACAACAGTCTGCACAGGGAGAGACGAGGCAGCATGGCAGCCTCCCGCTTCAAATGCTGCCAAAATAATTGAAAGGGGTCCCTCTGAGGACAGATCATCAAATGTTTGGTTTTTAGATGATCTGCGAACGTCGCCAGCTTTAAAGTGGCCTCCACGGCAGCGGGGAGAACACTCCTGTTTTTCCATCTGTGATGGAAAAAATAAAAAAAATAAAAAAGGCAGTTCAAATGGGTGCTAAAATGCGGCAAATGGCGCATGCAGCGGTCCCGGAGCGCATCTCTTCAACCACTCCAAGCTGAGAAAACGTGCAGCGGGTTTCTGGCCTAATTTGAGGTGCAGTGCACTGCAAAACGGGCCCGTCTCTGTTTGTAGAGCGGCCCAGATATTCCCTCTTCTCCTCAGCAGCGTGCGCTTCAACGGCAGCACGACGGCGTTTCTGTCTTTTAAGAGTCGATTGAAGATGCTCATCAAGGCTACTCGTAGTGAAGGCCGTTTCTTCCACAGATTTCAGAAAATGTGGCTGTAATCGAAGATGCAATTGCATTGCTTTGTGCTGCGGTGGTTTTCAAGTTGGCTGGCCTCACTGAACAATAACGTCATCAAGGGGAACATATAAGATCTCTTCTTAGGCTGCTGCTCAGCAGTGGGCATTTAACTTGCATGCAATTTCAAATCCAATATGAACCATGTGGCTAATAAGCCTCGGCCCCCTCGTCATCCGAGGATGGAGATATGAAAACGACTCGGAATTACTGCTGGTGTTTTCATAATAACTGTGTCAATAATGTCTGAACCTCGACGACGGCTGCACAACGCCTCAGTAATACATATTAATGCCTATTGAATTACTTGAAATCACTTTTAATGAATATCATAGTTGCATGTCTAAAAATGTACACGGACCCACAGAGTAGTGGTATCTAGCCGTGCAGATCCTTTGTCCAGGTTTAAGTTTCCGCCTCTGAGATTCCTGCTTACAATTGGAGATTAATGGAACTTCATTTCTGGTGAAAAGCTGAAAAACTGTTCACGTTGTGTGGATTATCCAGCGTGATCAATGAACTTAATTCTATCAGGATAATCCACTCTGTCTCCACACTGCTTTCCAGGGTACACATATTAAAAACAAGCAATAACACATATCAAATAATAATAACAGTCTGTCAATCAAGTGTAGGATTCCAGTGCATTTAAAGCCCAATAAACTAGAATGTTCCACATAGTGGCTCCATTGTAAAGAGGCTCCCCTCCAGGTGTCCCCTGTGGGACTTTATTTCAGGGACAAATATCTACGGTAGTCAACAATAAATAATTTATTGATCCAGTGTGAATTTTGCCATAAGGATAACGTCACTGTCTGGAAGAATCCTTGTATGTCTAAAGGTTTTAAAGAATTGAGCACTGCGTCGTCAAAGTTGGTATTGTGTTTGCATACATGGACAGATACTTATATAATGTGTCATATTATTCATATTTCACCCAAATTAAGCTCCAGTGATGTTATGAGGTTTTTGACCAGCGAATGTAAAAGATAAATGTTTTGCCCCATAGCTAGCTAGCTAGTTAGCTGGCTAGCTAGTTAGCCGGCTAGCTAGTCTAACTGTAACTTTTATTCCTTCCTGCTTTATCTGTTGTTTTTTGACGGTTCACACATTCTTGGCTGATCAGTCATCTGTGTAGCACTTTGAACGGCGCTAACCTGCATGAAAGGAGCTCTGAATGAAGTATGCTTGATGGATCGATTGATGGCCGTTACCTTGACACATGCCACTTTGTTCTTAGAGGAGCAGTTTATTTTCGGATCGCTTTAAAGTTATCTTCCGTGTTTACAAGGCTCTTAATGTTTGGGACCGGACTACATCACTAATTCTCTGTTTATCATGAATGGATTTTAGGACCACTGTCAGTGCAGTTACTTAAATTCTGTCCACAATGGTTTCAGTCTGACAAGAATCCAAGTAGGATCAAAACATAGCATTAATACTGTTTTTGTGGAATGGGCTGGTATGCCGGCGTTATCTTGTTTTCCTAATTGGCACAATGGTGTCAGTAGCAGCCATTTGCAGAAGTGTGTCAGTCATGCTACGCTCTTTCAGAGTCTGGCCTGTCATAAGTCCTGCAGCTCTGTTTGTGTATCTCGGTTTCTAGGGAATTGCATCGCTCGACAGCAGCTTGCGTCCACGTCTACTTCCTGTCAGTTGATGTCATTCACACACGCTGCATCCAAACTCACATACTAGGCACTACATACTCAGTGTGTGTTGCTATTGTTCAACATCTCTTCATGTGAATCAACAGTACACGTATCCTTTTGGACGTGCTGGACTGTATTTACCACGTTACCCCCTGAGAGCCGGTCAGAGACGCGTAATGGTAACCTGTGCCATCCTAATGTGACCAAACAATGATTTGTCTGAACTATTTAAAATATATATAGTACGCCGAGCAAAGCGAAAGCTTATACTTACACATTGAAGTGGTCCGCCATTGTCTGTTAACGTACAGTGTCTACTGTTTGCATACTGTAATATTCTATCGGTAATAGTATGCATACTGTTGTTTTATGCTACGGTTTTGGACGAACTAGAAGCCAGTGAGGACTGTTTTATACCAGCTTGTCACTCGATGGAAGCCTCTTGTCTTTGTTATAGTCTGGCGCTTTCAATTAGTTTTAATCAGTCGACTCGAGGTGACTGTCCGCTGACCCGGCAATTAACGAGAGAGGTCTCGAGAGCCGCCGAGGCAGATCCCGAGGCAGAGCCGTCCACTTTATCTTGACTCATATAGAAACATAGAACAAGGACAATGATGTAGTGCCTGGGCTTCTTTGAAAGGTCACAGCTATTCATATTACAGTGAGAGACCTCCCATAAGACCGCCGTACTGTATCGCTGAGTAACATGTACTGTTGTTCTTTCATCAGCTTACTGAGGCCACGATAGCGTAGCTTTGTGTGTGTGTGTGTGTGTGTGTGTGTGTTGAGAAAGCGCTGATTATAAAGTGCTGGAGATATTGTAAACCCAGTTTTCAAAGAATGATTGACAGCTTAAAATTAGAATTCATTATTACACAGCTTTGTTGTTTTGATTGCCGAGTGAGCGCATGCTGAGGTCTGTTATTTCTGGAGAAGAGACTCAATTGTGAAATTAAAGTCTTGGTGATTTTGTCGACTTGGCTTCAAAATGAACAGGAAGCATCCCACATTGCATGACAGTAATCAAAAATGAAACGACTTGAAAAATGTGGCGTTCAAAAGCATCATCGTACACTGAACTATAAATAAAAACAAAGCTTTGTGGATGGAATTATTAAATGTACCAAATGTGTGCAGGGTATTTGGTGTTTGTGGTCATCTGCCAGCTAACAAAGTCATTTTGGCTTTAAGCTTGAAACCAATTAATCTATTTCTGTCAGAGTTTTAAAAGACGTCCTGTTGAACGATTCCAACACAAAACACTGAAAACAGAACTGGAAGAGTCAAATTCAATTCACCAAACCGACTGAAAACGCCGTTTTGGTTTGAGGCTGACCGTCATCGCTGACTAGCATTAATGTTACCGTGTCTGAAACTTTTCATTTTAAAGTTTGTAGCCACATCATGTGTGGAATGTAACATTTTAGAGGATTCAACTTCTAGTTTCCACTTTCCCAGAGGAGCAGTCCGACTGACTTTGGTGATCCCCTGACCTTTCCGTGAGGTTGACGTTTGTGGATTTGAGATGAAATGTCTCAACGAGTACTGGACGGATTGACATTACATTTGGTTCAGACACTTTAATAGCTGGTGAATAATTTCTGTGCCGTCATCGGGTTATGTTTTCACTACACCTAGCCTGCTGTCGTTAGCATTTAGCTCCTCATGTAGCAGCATGGCTTCAGAGACACAGCATGGTGCTCGACTCTTGTACAGGCTGCAGGTGGAGTTTCACCACCTAGTTCCATCTTTTATGAAAATATATGAAGGGATTTATACAACAGTCCCTGACATAAGATCTCAAAAAATAAGGAACATGATAAAAATAATAGCAATAATAATTTAGCAAGTAGTGAATACATATCTATCTATCTATATATATATATATATATATATATATAAAAATAATAGCAATAATAATTTAGCAAGTAGTGAATACATATCTATCTATCTATCTATCTATATATATATATATATATATATATATATATATATATATATATATATATATATATATATATATATATATATATACACACATACAAATAATATTAACAGGGAGAAATATATATATAATATATATAATAAAATTAAGATACATACAAATAATGAAAGAAACAGGATCAATGCATCTTAAAGTAATTACATTTTTTATTTAATGTCTCAGTGAACCAGCCAGTTCTTTTCAGCTAACCTCATTAAACAGCAACTGTCTTTATATAACACATGAGGTTTAAAGATCTCACCTCAGGACTCCACAGCCCAAAAAACAACAAGCAGCACTAGTGACCGAGACACAGCGGTACCTGATCCAAGACATATTATTGTCCCAATTGACCCAATTATCTGACTGCTGACCTGGCCTGTCAGCCCTGCTTCGTCATTTTTTTTTTTTTCTCAGGTTTTTTATTTTTTTCGTTCATTTCTGTATCTGTGAATTTTGTCTCTGTCAGCGTCGTGGACTCAACAGGACGGAGATTTGCTGGCGACCTGCGCTGCGATCCAACCTTGCTCACAATCCTCCTGTTTTTACACACGAAGCAGAACACACTGAGTTTCTGCCTCACTCTGGTTAATGAGGCACTCTGTGGACAGCCTGAGAGAAGGAAAAAGCAGACTTTGTAATGTGGAGACCACCCATGTATTCCTGGGTTCAGCCAGTCAGTGATACAGTGGGGAGAAACCATAACCCTTATGTTTAATGTTTACTCTTTACTCTTCATCTTTTTTTAGTTTTTAGTAAATTCATTTCAAACATGATTTTCTTGTAATGTAAATTTGTTTCCCAATAAATAAAAAAACAAACTGAAAACATAATAAAAATAAAAAAGTGATGTGGCTAATGGTCCCTTTCTCACTTCCTTACCCCTACTCCCAGCGCTGAGGTGAGGACAGTCACCACTTTGTCAAAAGTACAGCCTTAACTTTCATTCTCTCTACTGGCCACCAGGGGGCGACTCCTCTGGTTGTATAGAAGTCTATAGAAAATGACTCTACTTCTCTCTTGATTTATTCCCTCAGTAAACATTGTAAACATGAGTTTATGTCTCAATCTCTAGTTTCAAGTCTTCTTCAATACAGCATGATGTTCATTTAGTACATGATGGTCCATTTAGAGTCACACAGACCATAAAGCAGGGGATGCTTTAGGGCGGGGCTTGCTGTGATTGACAGGTCGCTACCGCGGAGTTGTCCGGTCCGTGAGTGTCGTCTTTCTAACCCATTCAGTGTTTCCACTTAGTCAAAGATATAGTTACAAGAATTCTCCTGAAAATCTCTCAGCGTTCAGTTGTACTTGGCTCCAGCCTCATGTCTCTTATGTCACTTCTGGTCGCAGCCCACGCTAACCCACCAAGATGCTGAACTTTAAGCTGCAGAACAAATGGGTGAGGCCACGATGACTACGTCCACCTCTTTTATACAGATTCTGGATAGTTTCTGTTACAGTAGGTGCCTCCATAGACCATGATGCCACACACAAACTGAAAATAATAAATGCTTCACACTTCTGGTAAGTATACAGTGTACCACACAAACATCAAATGAAAAGGGAGTTAGTAGCTTCATTTGGAGAAAGTGAGGTAAAATACAAAGTTCCATTCCAAGCATGAGGCGCTGCATCATTTCATGTGCAAACCGAGCGTTTTAATTCAAAAGGTTTACGAGGACTTTGCGTGTTTCATGATCTGTGAACCATGAAACCCTTTCAAAACTCTCGGTGGGATTTCAGAACTGCACGGCTGTTCAAATGCTCCAAACCCCCTTTTTATTTTTTCCTCGGTTTCCAAATCATTTAGAGAACAGAAAGTTCTTCAAAGATCTGTTTGCTTTCTAAATCGAGTGGTCTAGAAGGCAGGGAGTCGGAGAAGAAAGGGAGAGACGAGGGGGAGGGTAGAAGCGCCTCTGTGCGCAGAGCCTCTTTGAAAACGTCGACCCGTCGATCGGCAGGCTGTGGCGAGGGCGTGAGAGCCGCGAAGCGGCGCTTCTGGGTCTTAGATAGTTGTGGGAGTCGGTTCTGAATCGAAGTCTAAAAGCTGCTCGTGCAGTCTAGTCACAGGCTCAAGCTGAGAGCGCTATCAGCTCAGTGCAGACACCTACACGGTCACATTCACATGTCGGCTGGCTTTGACGAATACCGGAACACTTTCACACACACGCACACACACACACACACACAAAGATCTTTGACATCATGTGACGCAGTAAACACTGTTAAGGTTTGATGTTTCTTTTGCATTCGTCAACAACGTGCCTGTGCCGTGTGAGCGGTTTCCCTGATGTAAAACTTTTAATGTTAAGATGTCGGCCATATTGCCCAGAGAATTGTTTAGTTGCTGCTGTTTGAATTCCTTCTAATGCAAATGGACAACTGCATTTTTTGTGCAACCCTGTGTTGCATAATGACAATTAATCCTCCTTAAATCATTTTTGCAGTGTTCATTGACAGTCAATAGGCTCGCTGAAGTTTAAGGATTTCCTTTGGGCAACGTTTGAGCCATGTGTGCACTTTCAGGGGGGATGGGGGGGGGGGGCATTACTTTATCGCTTTCCTCTGTATCTCCTCGGTCAGATCTTGCAGGGAGGCCATCTCAGACGACCCCGAGTGACTGATCTATATCCCATGAAAGAGGCCGCAGAATAAATGACGGCTCCCGCAAATTTAACAGGGAGCTGAGATCGATAGCGGCCGATCAAAGACGGAGATAAAACAGGAGGTCAATTGCCGCAGACCCTTTTGAAGTCGCCGCAAGGTCACCTCATTAAGGACGACGCTTTAAATTCACAGGATATGAACGTTTCTTGGGTTTTCTTTGGGAGTTTTCAAGAAATGCACATGTTGCTGTGAAATGGTAAAGGCTGATTGGTTGGGCTTCCATCGTGAACACTCTCAAACAGTGAACATTACGCCACACTGTCAAACATCTGTGCTCGCAGTGTAGATTACGTACCCTGAGGCGATACCGCGATCGCAGTGCAATCGAGATGTTTTCTTACCAGCACCCTGCGAGTACAGGCTAATTTCACCTCCGTAGGATTACCCTCATATCAAACTGTGTGTTTCATGGTCATTACAGCAAATGGATTGCAGAGCGTTCCTGAGAGGCTTTTCCTCTGAAAAGCCAGAGAGTCGTCCCCGTTTTATGGCTTGACGTGAGTGGTTTGATGATTGTGCTGGGAGTGAACTGACCCTCCCCGCTGCCATGAGCAAGACTCCCACTATGACGCAGGGGAGTAGAAGCAGAAGCTGAATGTCAACATTAATAGCACATTATCTCTGCGACATCTTGTTCTGTCACAAAAGCTGATCTGTGAGAGTTAAATTGCTCAAGCACAGAGAGATGTGTGTCTTGTTTCTGTAAAGTAGCTGCACTCCTGCATAGTAGTCTTTATCTGATGCCTTTCAGCCAACTGAATAGCTGCCTCGACATACAGCTCATTTGCTGTCTTAATGCGGACAGAAAGATACAATAGAAAGTACAAAAGTTCAATTATATTACATAATCTAAACAATTTCAAGATGATGGGATTATGCTTGTGGCCCTCTTTTACCCGAACCCAACCCTGTCTCCCACAAAGCCCGTTTCTATTCAACCAATGAGCTGAATATGTTGTTAAGCAAACAAAGTTCCTGCCAGGTTGTGTTCACTGGCAAAGAAAAGGTCTTATGCTGGAGAAAAGTTCCAGGAACAAAATCCAGGCACCAGAAACAAATTGTGGATCACAGACACATTGAATGTCAATGCTTCTGAACCCAAAATATGTTTCATAATCCTTGTATCATGCTTGCAGAAACGCACAATGCCAGGTGATCAGGTGATAGTGCCAGAAAATATTTTGGGGAGGATGGTCCGATCAAAAAAAAAGTGTGACTGACACTTGTTGTTGGTTTTGAAAATCCTTCACGATGGTCAGCCTCTTACTTTTCTTCTTATCCCAAAAAAAAAATAAACTCACTCGTTTTCTTGATCACTTGCGATTTAAATCTACACTTCCACATATAGACAAATGTCGACATACATCTATACAATCTGCAGCACTTGTTGCGGGGAGCACAGCCTTTACTGCTGATCACGAGTAGACGATCTTATACTCTACCATACTATAATTACTGCAGACTGTGTTCTTATGTCCGTGTAAAGATCAGGGTGAGAAATCTCTGCTTGGACTCCTCGAGTGTGTAACAGTGGATTGTAGTGAAAACAGCATGATAAGTGTGAAGAATTCCAAAGCATGTCACAAAAGAAAAATGTTAATGTTAGCTGTGGGGCGTGCAGAGTCAGCCCCCATTACTCTTTGGTGGCTACAGTAGGGGAGGTCCTGCGGTGTGGTACGGGAAGCTGTGACCTTTCTAGGAGGCCCGGCCACTAAATCACTGCCTGGCCTGCGACGTTTCCATGCAGGCTAAGATAAAGTGGACAGCTCTATCCGGGGATCTGCCTCGGTGACTTCTGAGACCCATCTCATTAATTGCTGGAGCAGCAGATGCACGGGCAGTCACCTTTGATTAGAATAATCTGGATTTCCAGTCTGACAAAAGAGCTGACCCAGCAGATTTGTCTGCATAGTTTTCTTCCACTGAAAAGTTGTGTTCAAGTGCTGCATTCTAGTGACTTAGTCACTTCCTAAAGGCTCTGCTCCCTGAATAGGTTTCCAAGTTAAGTGGAAAATATATTCTGCTTTAAAATAAACGTTTGTTTTTAAGACGCGTCTGAATTCCCAGCTGTTGGCAGGAGAGAAAAAACAACGTTTGTATTGTACATTTCTGCAAACAACAGACACCTTGAATTTATTCCATTCTGTGATGTCGTACAACAAGCGAGAGCGCAAAGCAAATAACGTTGTGTATTGAGCAAGTGTTAAGATGACGTGGTATGAAAGCTACATGGTATGATAACGAGTATCACGCGTGAAAAACAAACAGGACTTTCAGGGGGACGCTGCTTGTCTGTCCCTTTGTGAAACCAAAAGTAAACGTTGAATTCACGCTTTTTACATAAGAAAGTCGGCTAAGGGTGGTTGTTATTTATTCACGATAGTTCCGTTATTGTCTTCACACAAACCTTGACCTTCTGTTGCCTTAACCTAACCAATCTCTTGGGTCAGAAACCTCGACATTCAACGTTTCCCTTGTGTGGCAGGAACGTACAATGCAAACAGTTCTTCTTGCGACTGGGTTTCAGGTCGAGGCCTTTTTGTAAAGAGCTTAAACGTCCAAATGTGTTAATGTGTGCAAAACTATTTCCCCGTTTTCTTTTGAAAGACGAACATTTCCTGTTGTTCCAGTTGCTGTGTGTGTTCCAGCCTCGTTGATTATCCACGCCCGCCCTCATTACTCACCTGCCCCTACTTTTTGCCATCTGGCCATTTCATTCTTACACTCCCTTGTTTTCCCTGTTCCTCTGCCGGCTTCTCTCTGTTGTACTTTGTGTGTTCATTCGCTTTCCAGTGCTCCTCTTGTGTTACTTTCTACGCTTTGCCTTGTTCTCAGATTTTTTGGGCATTTTGCCGACTCCCTGCCTGGATGTGTTTGCTCTGTTTGGACTGACTTTTTGTGTATGACTGCCTGGCTCGTCAGCAAAGCCTTTTTGAACTTCACCCTGTGTCCTCTGTCTGTCATTGTCCAGTCCAAAACCAAAACAAAATTTGCCGAATGATGGTGTCACCGAAGCTTCTTGTTATACGTGCATAACTGAAATGTAAGTGTCTACAAACCAGTGGAAAGCTTCTTTTTCCCTTCGTAGGGCCAATGGGGTTCTAAAAATATGCCTCTTGAAAGAAGAAAGAGTTTGTTTAAAGTCAATTGCACAGCAGTTGTTCTGTGTTGGCTTCTATTTTCAGCCCACTTTGAAGATGCAAGGGGAAAATTCCAAATGAGTGTGTGCAAAGAGATCCGTGCAATGAATTCTGTTCGTTAATTCAACATGTAGAAGCATGTCACAAATGATTGAGGCACACAAAGAAAGTCACCTGCAGAATGAGGAACCGTGCGGTGCCATTATGCGTACGCTTGCAGAGCGTAAAAAAGTTGAGATTTTGTTTTTCTCTGTTACATGCATGACAAACCCAGCTTGACATCTGTGGGGGGGGGAACTGTGCCGTGAATGTTCTGTGAGACTCCGGAGCGGGGCGTGATGAAATCCCCTCATGTCTCAGGGAAGAGGCGTGTCATTTGGGGTGCAGGGGAAAAAACAACAAGCAGACAGAATTCTGAATTTCTCTTTTCATGGCGCAAGAAGCTTTACAGAGCAACTGCCCCGTTTTATCATTGCCCCTTCTCTGCACCGCTCACAGGATGCGTTGCTTAAAAACATAGAATGCGTGGACAAAAGTGTTGTCAACTTCTGAACATCACATTTCAAAACCATGGGCAATAATCTGCTGCTGTAACATCCTCCACTCTTCTGGAAACACTTGTCCAAAACAGTGGTTTCCAACCTCGATGGCTTGCGACCCCCTCAAACAGACCTTTTGTGAACCTCTCGTCACAGGTTTTGCATTTGATTGTAAGCAGTTAAACTCAAGAGCAAAATAGTGATTCTTCATTTGATCAGGTGCGGGAGTGAGAGTGTGCACCTTTGTGTCTGTCCACGGCTAACCTCGCATTCTGCTGCAGCAAACTGCATTATGTTTTGGGTGGCCAGTTGTGGCTGCACGCTGAGGAATCTCTCAATTCAAACTTTTTCAAAACACCTTAATTGCCTGTTCCATTCTGCCATTGACTGGCCGCTGACTCCTAACTCACGACTGTTAACACTGCTGAGTGCATTGCCAAACCCCAAGCTGCCAGTAGGCCTTGCAGACACACCTTCCCGGAGATCTGCACTCTACTAAGTGCACCTTTTCTACTTTGAATTGAAGTGAATTGCTTTTAGAGTAAACGTTATCCATTGTAATGAAAAAGCAATATTTAAAGCATGTCTGAAAAACTCAATGTGGGTTTTCGTTGACCTCTCATCTCATGACCCTTCAGATTCATCTTACGACACCTGAGAGGGCCCATCCCCAAAGCTGGGAACCACTGGTCCCATCATTTGATGTAAGGGCCCAAACCATGACAAACAGCCCCTGGACCAAAAAAGTGTCTCTACAAACGTTTGACATTATAGAGCAGATGTAAGCCTGCTCCGTTTGGACTCTTTGGGAGGAGTAAAGTGGAATTAACAATAGCAGGCGTCACTCATTAACATTATTATATGCTGCACTATAATATCTAATATTAATGTTACACAATCATCATGTTTGAATGTTCCTCCCTCTGCCAGACTGTGTTTCTCTCCTGAGTGTAATCAGCAGTGATGTCTCAGAATTCAGCTGTCAACAATACAAAGAGACAAAAAGACCCAGTGATCAACAGTGACGTGCAGGTTTCCTTCGGCTCTTCCCAAAATGATTAAAAAAGACAAACTAATTAACAACTGTCCAACTTGTCCAAGAGAATCTGAATCACGTTAAACTTTCGGTCAGACTGAAGACAGAAAGCTCGTTTGTTTCGCAGCCTGTCGGTCCAGACGAGGTGTTGATGACTCATTCTGAATAAAGTCAATTATTCATACACTATCATGCTGCATGTAAAGATATCCAGTGTGAAAAACAGACATTTTCCCATCTGCGCCTCGGAAGTGTCTGAAAAAGATAAATGAAAAAAGTTGCAAATAAAGCTTCCTCTGCTGACGAGGTTTCTTTGTTCCAGTACGTGCCGCCGTGTGATGAGCTTTTTAAGTCACTTCCATCATGTGCACCATCTCCAGGGACACACACACACACAGACACACACGCACACATACACACACACACACACACACACACACACATACATGCACGCACGCACGCACGCACGCACACACACACACACACACACAGCTTGTGCTTCATCTGTCAGTTGTCACTTTTTATGATATTAACAGCATTATTAGCATCGCTCTGTCAAAGAAGAGCATATATATATATATTTAGCCCCAAAAGAAAAGCACCACCCCTCCCTTCCTCCATGATATTAAAATGTCTCCAACTGTGAGTGGCATCAAATTAGCATTTCTATGTGAGTCATTTAGCTGTTATCCACAATTACTCGCAGCAGAAGAAGAAAAGCCTCGGCTCCTGGATCATGAGACGAGCAGGAGTGGAGAGGGTCGAGGCAGTCTGACATTCCTGTAACCCTGTAAGGGAGGTACGGGGGAGTGGAACCGGCTGATATGAAGGATGAGGACAATGGATTACACCTTCAGCCTACTATCTTGTAAATTGCACGAAGGAGATAAAGCAACAATCGGAGTGAAAAGATGGAAGATTGACATGAAGACGGTTTTCAGTGAGCTGTGCGTCAGTGAAAGAAAGCAGGCGACGGCCTGCACAAAGCGGCATCGCTGAATAGGCTTCAGCTTCGGCTCACTGCGCGTTTTGATGATTCACCACCAAGAGGAACTGTTAAGATTCAACAACAACGTGGGTGGCAGCGCGCCAGGGATTGAGAATTATGTTCGACACCTTCATTTGTATCCATGTGGATCTTCTGTTTAATCCTAAGTACCTTAAGTAAACGTTGGGTGTTTATTTAGAAAAAGAGACTTCTATTCATAATCTATGCATAGAATGGTGTTATTTGTTTCATCATTCTCATAATGTAGTGTAATGATCACTGAATATGAGCTGCTAGCAGTAGCTTCAGGCTTTAGTTTTGGTTGTGTGATCCAGTGACTTACTGATCCAAAGTATTCATCCTTAGCTTCACCACATCTCTCACACATCGCAGCATTTTAGAGACATAACTTTGCATCCGTTGGGTTCGTAACAGTGACAGCAGATGAGCGGCTCATGAACGCTTTGATTTGATCTCAAAATGTGTACCAAGTCAGCTGTGCATCCCAATTAATGTGTAAAAAATGTATTTTTAAAGTAAAAACAACTTTGTTCATTGAGCAGTGTGTCCACTGAAAGGCTCGCGACACATTCACTGATGCACCGCTTGTATTTCATCTTTCTGTTTACAGCTCAGTTGTCATTTGACTTTGGTTTGCTACTTGGTCTCTTGAATTAATGCAATAAATGATTGCTCTCCGGTTTTATTCTACGGGATCTTTTCCAGCCGAGGTATTATTTGTCCACAGGTAAACGTTGTGCCGCCTCATCCAGACAGTTTCAAACGCCCGTAGGGGTCAAAACAAGAGGCGGATGAGATATAGTGGCGCACTTCTTTCATGTTGCCGGGTTAACTCCAAATTCTGTGAACCGTCAGATTCTGTGACACTCGATTAACGACAAGAAAAAAAGGCCAATATGAGGTCAACTAGATATTGACACAGGTGCTCATGCGCAGACCTGTGGTAGAAATTTAAAGTCTCTTTCCTTAAATGCCTTGAAGTCTGTCCTCAACAAAGGAAACCTTTATAAGGGACTCTGTGCAACACCCTTAAGTAAGTCCCTCAGTTCAGGCGTGAGTAAGCCTTAGGGGTCATACTTAATAAGGTGAAAAGTTAAGGAGCTATGTGCCACCAGCCCCTCCCCTGTTAGAGGAAGATGCAGCAGAAATGGCACAGTAGCTGTACATGAGTCCTTTCTCTGGCCTTTTTAGGACAGAACCCCCCACATACCCTACATATCAACAGTGTTTTCCTTTCACTGTCTTTTAGTGTAAGAAATGCTGAATGCAACTGTAAATGGGTTTAACGAAGAGGAAAAACGGTAATTAAGAGCTGCTGATTCAGTTCAAAGCAAACAGAAGGTGACTGTTTTATTACAGATAAGAGTTCAATTAAATTTCCTATATGATTTGAAAAACAGCCAAATGGTTTGGTGGAGCAGTGAGGGTGGATGAGTTTTTCCCCCTATAGTTATTATTAATAATTATGATTTTCTTTTTGGTCTCATTTGTTACATTTGAAACTTATTTTACATCCATTTAAAATCAGTTTTATTAACATACGTTTGTGCCACTTTGTGTCAATGGTTGCCACATAAGAAAGCAGTGAAATCAGTGCTGATATATTTAATATACAGTCACAGAACTGTTTCATTCCACGGCGACTGATTCAATCTGTACTCCGACCTGTATATTAAACCAGGAGAACTTCATTGCATCTCTAAATTCTTCTTCTGCCGTTTGTATATCTGCGCTGTCATCAGGTTTGCCCGTGACACACTTATCTTTTCCCGTGCGGTGGGGGAAATGATGATGTGTGTTCCTGGCATGCTCACACATCGATCCGTCTCTCTAATGCTGGAGCTCTGCGGGACATCTTGTCTCTGGGACAGATATTCTGCCTCACTCTGAGTCACCCCTCTGTCTGAGCCAGAGAGCGATCGATAACCATCTATCTTATGAACAGTGAGCAAAGTTATACATCCTGAGCAGACACACCTATTCATAAAATTAACGGGCACTACGGAAGATGAAGACAAAAGGCTTTTCAACATAGATGACTGAAGACATTCAGTATTGTGTTTATAAAGGAGGTGGAGTCTTGCAGGAAGGGGCTGTTGAGAATATTTGAGTTTCACCTCACTTAGAATATCTGTGTTTTACATGTAGATTGGTTTCTACCATTTCCTTTGTCTTCAAATTTTTATTTCTCCAAATTACAGTCTGGATATGAACACCGTTAATGCAGGGATGAGTTTTAAACCCAGCGAACTGGTCAGCATCTTTGCACTTCTGGTTCCCTCGTATGAGATCTATAGTTATTGTAATTGGTTTTTGGTAAGATACCTTAAATAAGGTCTGTGGTTAACACAAGCTTAAGACATGGCAATGCTTTGTTCTACGATATGAATACGTCAGTAAATACACTTCTGGTGAACTTTGAAGCTTTTACGTGTCTTACAAAAGGCGGTTGCTAACAAGCGGCTAATTAAGACTGCAAAACGCCATCGCGCCGAGTAATCCGCCTTCACAGCCTCGGTGTGAAAACTCGCTCATGTGACCGTGGTTTAGCTTATGCTTCAAAAAGTCTAGATTATCTTGCTGAACAAAACCTGTAAGTGTCGTAAACGTTTGTTCCCCACAGACCCTTTTTTCTGTATAATCCAAAATCCAATGGAAAAATCCCATTGACTTTTTGTGGAGGGAATCAGAGCAACGCTAATGCACAAAAATGCATCATCCCTGCCTGTAATATCGTATTTGTCTGCTTTGTTTGAGCAGCGGAGACGCTCGCTTTCCAAAAGTCACATTGTGACATCGTCGCATTGTTTACCAAACAAGTTCTTGTGCATCATTAGGCAAGGACACAGCGCTACATAATGGCTGCCATTTCGGCACTGACACCAACATTAGGACTTAATTCATCATACTAAAGTCGCTCGGTCACAAGTGTTGGATCGCTCCGCCTCGCTGAGCAGATGGTTCAAAAAAAGAAGAAATGTCTCGGATCAACAAAACGGCACTATATGATGCTACTGGAGGTCTCACATTCAAAGTAGCGAAGTCACATTCACATAAGAAAGATAATTATTTCACTAAGCAGTCAAGTTATCTTCTATAATCACTGTAATTTCATCATACAAAGTGATTTCAACAGGTGTTGATTTAGCAGCATACGAATACACAAACCCTCTGACTTCCTCTTTTGAATTCTCGAACTCTAAGATGAAAGGACTCCTTTGTGTCTGTGGGACATCAACAGATCTGCCCTCTGGCAACTAACACGGCTGATTAATTATTGTACTAATAACTCACTGCTTTGAAAGAGGAGTAAAATGAACTCTCATTGTACTATTGATTATTACAGCAGCCATGTTTCATGTGATGTCAGTGAATGTTATGTATAACGTGAATATTAGAATATGAAGTGCAAATGTTACTCATTGCATTATATGATCAGAACTTATTTTACAGTATGTTTCTTGCAGAACTTATCTCACCAGACTAATCCTTTATATGATCAGCGCTACACGGCATATTTCTGACACATTCCAACACATCCAAGGGCGGACCAAAGCCGACGATGACTTGTTGTTCATCTGTGCCATAGACTTCTATTGTTGTCCATTAGAAACACGTCAACGGGCCACACTGCTGCACTGGCTGACGTGTTCCTTCGTTACCATGAACACACACACACACACAATTTTGTCATGTTCCACCTGTCCAACGTACATACACCGTCCTCATTATCTCCCGGTATACACCTGGCCCTCCACCTCGAAGGACGTCTCCTTTCTTAAAATGCATCCCGAGTGAAATTCAACAGTGTGTCCTTTGCGAAAGTCTTTTCAGCACCCGTGATGAATAGAAGAGGCAGCTGTGCCACACGTCATATTCAATTGGCACCGCTTTAAGATGACGCCTCCGGAGCACGGATGTATAATTTTGTTAAATGCTGTTGCCGTGACTCCTCCACCTGCATCTCGCGTGGGCAGGACAAGGACGCAAGGAGAGGAGACGAGGAAACTCCACCAACTTGGAAACAGGAAATGCCCAGATTCCTAGATGCAGGACCTTGTCAGATTGAATTGATTTTTTATTCTGCCATTGTGTTCGTGCCCGTTGCCTTTTTCTATACCTGGTAGTCAAGTAAATTCTATTCATATTGTCCAAAATTACAAATCAGATGTCTGTCTCAAAGGGCTGTAGTGTGCATCTTCCATCCCTATTCCTCCCGACAAGTCCTGCAGGTTGTTTGTCCATGCCTTCTACAACGAAACACAGACGGGGTTTCTAATCTGAAGCTCGTATCGGCGGGAAAATATAATTTGTCACATTCGAAAACCAACCAAAAAGAAATTAAAATCATTGTTTATTCAACATGAAATTTGGATGACATGTAAAACAGTCTCTGGTTTCATCTTCTTAAATGTGACAATTTATTGCATTTCTTTGTTTTATATCATTGTAAATTTGATATCTTTGCGTTTTTCGTAGTTGATCAGACAAAGCAAGAAAGTTGAACAGGAAATCTAGATTTCTGCAAACTTAAGATGAACATCAAGTTGAGAAAAATATTGCAGACTTCAGTTACAAACATACAATCTGCCAATGAATCACTCACGTACTAAAGACTTGCATTTCACTGCGTCCCGCTGTGTTAATGTAAAGCTTGTCGTGGTACAGCTGCAGTATCGTCCTTTTCATTCGCTCTTACAGGGGAAACAAGTAACAGATCAGGGATGCCCTTGAGCGTCTTGTAAATGTGCTCTTTTGTGGCTTTTTTCTATTCAATACCAATATTATCTAATCAACACTCGACCGTGTTTGCAAATGTTGAAGGGCAGATTTAATGAGCCGAAGCCCCGTACTGTTTCCATTAAAAAGCCATCATTGTTATTAAGATTTCGGACATTCGTGACCTTCATCTGATATGAGACACACAGTAAATGACATTAGATTATAATAGAGAAGGGGCCCTAGTGACACAACTGATCTTTTTAGACCAATCAATCTTTTGTTTGCATTTTGTCCCTGACATTTGACAGAACCGACTTTCCTTATCCGAATCAAGAATCTAAGGACACAGGTTGTTGTATGCATAGACTGTATACAAGAAGTGGATGTAGTCACCATGAAGTCGCCTATTGGTACGTGGACTGCCGTTTTGAAGCCTCAAGATCAGCATCTTGGCTGTTGCCGTCCTGTTTTTTTGCAACCAGAAGTGACACGACAACCGAACGCTGAATAAGACATTTTTAGGACACCAGAAAGGTTCCAATTAACTTTGACAAACTAAAAGATAACTGTGAAAGTGAGACGATAACTACTTGACTCTAAATGGAACATAATTTACATAAATGAACTGCTGCATTGAAGAAACCCATGAACTCAAGTGTACAATGTTAACTCAGGGAATAAATCAAGAGAGAAGTAGTCATTTTCTCATAGACTTCTATACAATGGAACTTCCTTTTGCAACGAGTCGCCCCCTGGTGGCCATTAGAGAGAATGCAAGTTGAAGGCACTTCAACATTGGCTTCACTTTTCAGACTCGGTTTTATGCTGTAGAGATTGTAGAAGCCCCTTCAGGCTAACTTGTGATTTTTGATATTGCACTATGTAAATTCAACTGACATAATGTTGACTTGAAAAATGAGGAAGATCTCTCTGTTTGTGTGGGCATTAACATTTTCAGTTGTAACTCGGTGTCTGATCATAAAGGACATCAGTGATATCACCCATCGCATACACGTATTGGTGTAGTGTAGCGGGGCGAGCACACGATGAGGCCAGTGAGAAACTGCATGCGTAAGAATTTGAATAGCCACCAGCTGGTGACAAAGACAATGAGAGAAGCAATCTGAGATCTGAAAAGTAAATAACGAGAAGTGACGCGTGGCTTCATCTGCAAAGGCAAAGTCAGTGGAAGAGAGCAGATATCGCAGCACATTCTCTTTCAAGGATGAAGCCAAACTAATTATGTATTCATTCATGAATGTCTTCACGTGGACGAACACAAACTGTTAAGTACATTTCTGTAAGATGCTTCTATGTACTGGTACATACTGGTATATTTTGTATTCTTCTTTACTGTCATATTTTTTACTACTGTTTACTGTTTAGTCTATTTATACTACTTGATTTTTTTTTATCTTCATTTATTACTTGTGAGCGATGCTGCTGTAATCCTGTAATTTCCCCACTGAGGGACTAATAAAGGATTATCTTATCTTATCTCATGTAACTGACTCTCCACCATCAAAGGTCAGATTTAAATGATGTTTCTGGTTTGAATTACAAATTGGGTTTCACTTACATGATGTTGCTCTTTTTTCATATCCTGCTTCATGGCAACATCGCTCCAACGAAGACTGATGGGGCGTGGGACGTACATACAAACAGTGCAGAGATGTGTTTGAACTGGAGCTCATGAGTCCATCTCAGAAATACGTCTGCATTAAAAAAAAAAAAAAAAACTTTCGTAGAAATATGTAAAGTGCCATTTGTTATGTATCTCCTCAAAAAGGCCAACCCATCTCCATGATGCTTGTCTTTCTGTTTTTACTTCACAACATTGTATGCTGCTAATTATACATAAACTAAAAGAAAACCTGATTAAATGAATCATGTCTTATATTCTTTGATATTTTTGACATATAGAGATATGCATCCTTTCAAACATAAACAAGAAACGGACTGGAGGAGGAGGTAACAAAGCTCCCTAAATTAGATTCCTTCGGCACTTAATGATGTGTGTGTGTGTGTGTGTGTGTGTGTGTGTGTGTGTGTGTGTGTGTGTGTGTGTGTGTGTGTGTGTGTGTGTGTGTGTGTGTGTGTGTGTGTGTGTGTGCGCGTGCTGGGGCCCGTCGTAACCTTACGCCACTGGATGTGGCAAGACATTGCTCTCTCTCTGAGACATTTCAATGTTGTTCTGGATCCCAGCAATTAACATTATCATCACCAATATTAATGATGTCCCAAACTTCCAAAATAAAACAAGAAGTAATAAACCAGCCCGGCTCCAGAGCTCTTAATGTTTGGAGAGGAACCATTGATGAATCACACCTTTTGGAGGTGGGATTAACAATGGGCACGTCATCTTCCTACAAAGCAACATCCATAACAAAGTGTGCACGAGGCTGAAAGTTGCTGTGAGTTGATTTACATAAATAAAGACTCTGAAATCTGTCTGTCGTGAAAGAATACTACATGATCTGCTCCTAGCAGCCACTACGGCAGCCTCTGTGTCAACTGGAAACGGTGTTCTCCAATGAGAAGCGGCGAACATCAACTCAATGTCAGCACGAATGACTGAAGTGAAACGAAACGGCAATTCAGTCAGATTATGAGGCCGGCGACGGACAATGGAATTATCCATTATCTTTGATGGAATTCACCCGTTCATCTCCGTTGGCCCACCCAGCTCCCCCTTTACTGCCATATTAACTCAGTATATAGCAATCAACATCGAGCCAAGTGCATGCACACTTTCGTTGAGGGCAGGTCGGAGCAGGCCTCGCACTCTCAAAGACGGACCGCTCTGATTCTCCCCCGTCAGGAAGCGGCGCATCGCAGTGATTTACGACCCTCCACGAGCGAGAGCAGGTAGAGGGGGAGGGGAGGGGAGGGGGGGGGAGGGGAGGGTTTCATTCCGGGCGAGCTGCACGGCGTCTGCCTTTTAAACTGATTTCCGCGTGCCGAGCTACTTTCGCTACCTGCGCTTGTGTCATTTTTCTTAATGGCTGTTAAGGGGAGGCCGGGTAGAGCAAGGCAAACAGGCGCCGCTCCGCCACAGGAGCCGCCGACGAGGATGTAATTAAGACGAGGCGAGAGGGAAGGGAAGGGGTCGGGCGAAAGACCCCGGTAGGTAACTGAATATTCATTGCAATCACACTCAACAGCTCGATGATTAATTGCTCGGCTGCGGTGATTAAAATATGTCTGACTTGGTGGAAAATTCAGAACTAAGTCAAAGGTGGCTTAATCGAGTTTCTTCTGCTTAACAAATGCCGGTCCTTTGTTCGAGCTGAGAGAGGCAGCTGGAGTTCTGGAGCCAAGTTTGGATACTTGAGAGAAACAATTTTGCTGCGCTGTCAAAAAAAGAGAAATAAATGATCCCCCCCCCCCCCAGTCTCCCTGATTATCATCACAAGGCCGCAATCTTTAATTGACCTCGGGATATGTGATCAGAGCAGCTAAACGCGGGGATGGCGGTGTGTCTCGGGCCCCATTGTGCAGCCGACCAACCTGTGGTTCTGACCCACTTTCTGGCCTCATCAGTCACACCGAGAGTCCCGGAGACTCTGATTCATTTCCCCAAGAATCCCATTTATTCCATCCAGGCCGTTATGTCATCATTACAGACTTACCTGCTCCATTGTGCCGGAAGCAGGCAGCATTTGAATATTTTATTATGGCACAATAAGACTTTAAATACGCCATTGGATGTGATTTATACAGGTCATGCACGGCACTCAAATCATTTTTTCTAACCGGAATGTCTCCGCCAAGAATCTGATTCAGAAAAATAAAAAACACTTCAACTGTGTCCTATATTTCACACAGCAATAATAACAAGGATCTATGACACAAATGGCCTCTTCTTTATATTGGCGTCTATTTCACATGCAGCAAATTATAAGCACAAGGAGGAATATATTTATTTATATATTTCCTCCTTGACTCAAGTGGGAGAACCTGTGTTCGCTTTCTTCCTCTCCAAATTGATTAGAGGATCAGGGGGCTAATTCAGCCCTTGAGGAGCTATAGACAGTCTCCCTGCCCAGAAGAAGTCATCCGTAAACCACATAAGTCAGCCCTGTTGCTCTCTTAACTCCCCATCACCCACCGGCGAGCCCACAATTGCAGTCGCACCGCCTGTTGCCAAGGGTGCTGTGCGCATTCTCTCCTCAGTAATTAAAAGTAATTGGATGGTGGAGCCTGCTTGTGGTCGTAGCAATCCGACTGGACTCCATCTGGCATTACGGCGACGAAGAAGAACCATCGGTTCACAGACGACTGCGGTCAAAAGCCAAGCACTTGTAAGTGGGCTTTGAGGACAAGCAACTGAGGACAATACTCTGCTTCACATCTTCATTGAAGTTGTTCACACATGTAATGAGGAATCTAAACTAGTGTGTCAAGTTTGAGGTATAAGTTTAAACAAATGTGAAAATAGAAATGTTCAGTCAGAGTGCGGATCTGCTGGACTGTTTGATTGAATGAATACAAATACCGCCCGTCTAGCCAGCAAGCTATCAGACATGTCAATGCTTCCAGTCTATTTTTTTGACAGAGGCGTATTTATTTACAGGCAAACTGTAACCTACACTTTACATTTACTGTCACTTCACTGCTTCCCTGTGAAATACATTTCTTGTGAAGTTAGCTGGCAGTATGAGTCTGCAATCAAAGTTGGATTGACACAGTTTGGTGCCCTGTTATTATTTCCTAATGGTACAAAATAACAATAAAACAAATACATTTCTTGCATCCTTTATTTCATGATGCCATTAAAATCATTACATAGTTAAAGAAGTATTTTTGGGGGATGTTCGGGGTAGCACAAGCTTTAAAAACATTGGTAATAAGTCATATTAACAGATAAAATGGTGTAGTGGCAAATAAGTCGAGTCTTTTCTGTAAGTATAATTCAGCATCTGCAGATGGACTCACAACAACACAGTGGAGTCAATAAGCGTAGTGAATGAGCTGTCAGTTGTTATACACACTGACAAACAATGATATCGGAATGGAGGTGAGTTACACATTATCTCGAACTTGTACAAAGCAACATCCTCAGTAGATGACGGAGCGAACCATCTTATCTTGTCCTGTCCTTGAACAGTGAGTCAGGACCCAACGGCTAACTGTGCAGAGGAATACAATGCATTTAAAGAGAAGTACAACATGTACGTGTGTCTTTGCATTTTCTACTTGGTCTCTGAGATAAAGGACAAAGTATATGGTTAGGGGAAGTAGAATGGCCTGTGGTATGGAAGAATACATGTATGGCCTGTTTGACTCTAAATGGACCATCATGTACTAAATGAACATCCTGCTGTATTGAAGAAGACTTGAAACTAGAGATTGAGACATAAACTCATGTTTACAATGTTTACTGAGGGAATAAATCAAGAGAGAAGTAGAGTCATTTTCTATAGACTTCTATACAACCAGAGGAGTCGCCCCCTGGTGGTCACTAGAGAGAATGCAGGTTTAAGGCACTTCAGCATTAGCTTCACTTTTCAGAACGGGAGGTTGCTTTGTGAGCTGGCGCGAAACAGTCTGTTTGTTTTTCCGGTCCAACTGATTCAGACATTTGCGTTCTCACATACAGCTCATTTGGGTAATGTCTATAAGTTCAGGGTTGCTGTGCATGTGTGAAACTGTTGTCTGTCTGCTGCTTGCTACATGGGCCGATTGTGCACAGTGGGTTTACAATTTAAAAAAAATGAATGAAAATTAGCTGCTGATCCCTAAAAAATAAAAAATGTGTGAAAACTATTATTAGTCAACATAACAAACTAGCACAGTGACTCACTTTGGGAGGTAATGAAGCTAAATCACTTGTTTGTAAAACATTTTAGGACTTAATATAGCAATACACAGAGAAGACCAGCAATTTCCAGGTTGTTGCCCAATGTCACCTGTCTCACTGTGAGCCCTGTTTGCATCACCAGATGTCCCATCATGCCCAACCCTGTGTCCTAGTTACGTTACCATGCAACATGCACGCTCAACAGAAATCTATTTCCTCCCGGAGCATGGTCGCAGCTTGTAACTGTTTGAAACACCTGCTTAACATGGTACATTTAAACAAAAAGACTGTGAAAGTACTTCAATAAGTTTAGGCATTAAAACCACTGGGGTCGGTTTTGTTCAATACTTTTAAGCTTAAAATGACTACAAAATTGAAACAAAATAAAAAGACATTTTGGTTAGATTTAGGCAACGGAAGATGAGTTCACACAGGACACAAACAGCAGTCTCCTGGTTGAAGACTCACTAATACGTACACCCTCGGAAAACATGATTTGCAATGACGTTTCGTCGTATGAGAGACATGGCTGTCACGCCATATAGTCACTCGTTTATTATTACCAATGAAGGGAGGCAAACTGTTCTGTGCCTCATGAAATCACATCTGTCGTGCTACTGGCCTCCTGTGAAGAGAGCGGCAGTATTAACACACGGGGTCGACCCAGACCTCCGTACGTTTCATTATCTCCTGATTTACACACCTCTCTCTGCATTAGCAGCGGGACACTGGCGCATAACCAGCAGAGTTACCGACTCCCAAACAGCGTAAGGCCCGGGAGGATGCTGGGGAGCGGGGTGTGTGTGTGTGTGTGTGTGTGTGTGTGTGTGTGTGTGTGTGTGTGTGTGTGTGTGGTTGTTATTAAAGAGCAATGTCACAGCTCCTGGCTATTGTGGATAGCACAACTGGAAAGGTAGATGTTGCAGCAGGCGATTTGAGGTGCTTAATGACCCCGGAGTTGCATGATTAATGGAAAGGGTTTACACAATATGTCTCCAACTCCGGGGGGGGGGGGCGAGTGGAAAAGCCTGGGCATGTCATCTTGTAAGAGCCCCCACCCTCCCCGCTCAAGGTCGGCCGAGCCTGGAGGAGAGCCCACGGAGACGATAGGGCTATTAGTGCAGTTTCTTTTCCATTCTGGACCACTCGCGCACACCTATACGCAGCGGAGGTGCATGCACATACATAAACACACACGTTCACATGCATAGTATAAACACACGCATCCCCTGCACGCATTTACACCAGGGACCACCCCAGCATTGCAGGGACCTCTGGGATCCCTGTAACCTGCTTTGAGGAAGCAGAACTCATATCCCTTGTTAGGCGCGGATAGCCGGAGGATGATCGAGTGCAGGCGCGATGCGATTGAGCAGCATCCAGGCCTCGTCCTGCTCACTTACCTCCCGTGCCCACTGTGAAACACCCCACATGACACAAACACAAGCGCACATGCACACGCTCGCACTGTATCCGCCGCTCTCTTTCTTCCTCACGCTCTCGCAGTCCCAACAACCGCCATCAAAGCTGCTGCTTTCAGTGATGCTGCACTGATGCTGCGTGTTGCATGCTTCCGTTTGATGGGGAGGTCTGGTTCAAGTGCGGAAGCTGCTTGAAAGAAAACAAACAGATTTTTAACGGCACTCTAAGTGGATGAAGTAAGAAGACACCTTTGTTCAGCCAATTAACTGAGATTGATCCGAGCAAGTTTTCGTGCCTTTTCTGCGACCACTGAAGCGGTTAATGCGACGGTGCACAGAAGGTGATTATGAATGCAAATTCACAATAAATGCCTGGTAGGTCTGTCGAAAGGTTTTTCACTGGAATAATAATATAGCCTAGTGTATCACGATTGTATTTTTAAAGCAGCCAAGAATGAAAAATTAATAATTTATTCAGGCAAACAAAAATAAGCTCAGAATGTGAGCCCACAGGGTGTTTGGTCCATGAGGGAATGCAGATGTGAATCGGAGGGAATCTCAAGTCTTGCTGCATTTTCACAGCACTATTATACTGGTGCAGGTAAATATGAATTCAGGTTAACGACGCGTATATTGTTGCGTCGGCTGTAGTTTTCCAGCTGGTCGACTTTCTCCAGTAAAAAGTCATTTTCTTTACTTGGCTTTTGGACGCGTGAATCTAGGCTCACCAGCTGGTCCTCTGCTGTGCCAATGCGGTCTTCCGCTTCGGTTATGCGGGTACTCAGTGTATCCAGCATTGTTTTCAGTCCAGAGATAGATTGGTTAATTTCTGCGGTTTTAGAGTCGAGTTTACTGGAGAGAGCTTGGTTACCGTTTCGTATCTCTTGAAGAATGAGTGAGTCTTTCACACCGCCCAGGTGTTCTTGTGCTGCCATGACATGAGCTTCTTCGTCACTATTTTCGGCAGTTGTTGTATCAGTAGATGTCAGAGTTTGCTCAACAGTTGACTTTAGTTGTTTGTATCTGGTTCCGCGGACCATAGTAAAGCTGTCCAACCCGGTTGGGACTGGGTTTGGGTGTTTTAAAAGGTTTTAAATTGGATTTGTTTGAAGAGCCTCTGGGCCAGCGTCTACCTAGCTTCGCTGCATCACCTGACTCCTCCCCCCTTGATATCGGAATGTTGTGGCAAAATGAAGAGACGAGACGGCGAAACTGGAGTTGCAACCAGCGGGAAGTGTTTAAATAAGATCAAGCCAACATCAACCAGTTCAGTATATTGAAACGACTCCCCTGTACTGCTTTTCACAGATCACTCTTACAGTCAAACTTCACGCCCCCTTTTGCTGTATTCCATCAATCAAACTAGTCTGTTGGATCCAAAACAGGATACATCTGGAGTCCTAATTAGGACATGTTCTTATTTTGTTCTGGGCGCACAGAACACACAGAACACAGCTCCATGTACGGAGGCGTTTTGGTACACTTGAGAGATTAATTACTTTTTGTCTGGCCCTGATAATCATTTCCCAAGAATGATGCTGAGAACCAGAATAACACGTTATATTAACTGTTGCTTGTGATATGAGGTTTTACGTCTCAAATGATTCTGGATACTTTGACATACGAGGAACACTCGTGTTTACTGCAATCATGGAAATTAAGATTGTAACAACAGTTGGATTCAAAAGCTATGATGAATTTCTTCAACATAATCCCCCCTATGAGGGTTTCTTGACCCTCAACCTAACTTCATATAACTTTTGTCAATTAGGTGAAACTGTAACCTAAAGTTTTGATCCCTTACTGCATTGCAAGCGACACCTTTTTGGTATGAAGTGAATCCGTTCTTGCTTGCAAACACGTATTAACTGATACATCACACATTTAAATTTCTGCAAAATATTGAACAATATATCGGTGTTCATTATATGCAACGTCTGTGATAAAACTATACGCTATAATACTTGTGCACTGATTATATGGATCATGACTTATGAATACATGTGAATGTAGAAATATCTGATTATAATACATTCAATTTACAGTGTAACAGTTTGGACAGATGATAAAACATGTGACGTGGTGTTTTTTGGACGTGTGTACTTCCAACAAAGTTCAGGCTCTCGTAGTTATGCTGAGTAGCCCCCGAGTCCTGTTTCCTCCATGTCATCTGAGTTCTCCAGAAAATCCGGAATGGGAAACAGGTCCGGTCGTCCAACCACCATTTGAGCGAACTGGGCCTTTGTCCCTCGCTCAATCGTCATCATGTTCATCATCTGAGCCATGACACCCATCTGTTTGTCCATGCTCCTCTGGCACTGTCTCCTCAGGATGGGTACGATGCAACATGCCAATAGAAAAGCCACAATTAAAACTATTAATGCGCTAATGTCTGTTTTTAGCAATACAGACCCCCATTTTCCCAGAATTTAGTCTACCCAATCCCATGACCACCCCCCTGCCAGCATTCCCCTCAAGCCCTGAGTTTTTCTCCATTTCAACAGTATATTCAGTAAAGCATTTCACAACACATTCAATACATGTCGGATATGTCTGCTGTTTGTTTGCTTAACAAATGAAGAGTGGGAATGGTCATAGTTGTGTCTCGTGATATTGGGTTTTCATATCATACCGGTCTCCTAATGAACGAAGGAGTAATGTTAGCCTGTGGGAATGTGGAATTCCCCTCCGTAGCAAATCCACCACTGGCAAAACATTCATACTTTTCCAATTGATCTGCTTTACAATTCGTGGAGACTTATTTTGCGATGTGTAAATCATAATTTCTGCACATGCGTTACACACTTGATATTCTGGATACTGATCTCAATAGTCGTGTTTCTTTTGAGAGCCACACAAGAGTCCACTTGAACTTCACATGTAGGAAGTGCCAATGTTTTTATTTCACATGTACATCATAAACATGATGTGGATTCCACATTCGGCTCATTCTGTCATCTGCCTCAGCTGTGTGCTAGTTTCCCCTTTCCACATGGTGTGAAGTCGTTTCTTTCTACGTGTATTAACGTGCAACTGTCTGAACTTAAATGGCAATGCTGGCATAGGTCCTGGTCTAACATGGGTTGGAATATGTGTGGTTGCATCGTACTCATCTTGATTCATGGTTTCTGGCTCTTCTCCAGGACGGCTGAGCCACCGTCTGGGCTCTTACGGCTCTCAAGGTTGGAGTACTGGTAGCTGTTACATTGGATGGGTTCGGATGTCCTCGTCTGCGATAGAAGTTATATCTAACAGAACATGATGAATTGCCAATTGCCAACAACTCCCCCCTCTGGCCATTCCCATGGCCACTAAAGTGTTTACAATTTATCGAAATGGCAAAAATGGTTTACATATCCACAACATATGATCACATAATCGATGAGGTTAAAACATTAGCTGTTTTTGTGAGTTTTAAGCAACATGTGTTACACCAACTTGTCCTACACTAAGGTGTTCAACTTAAACCTTCAAGGTCACTCTGAATGTGTAGTCGTACCTGACTATCGACATTATGAGTGAACACTAATTATGAGACTTAGTTTTATCGTTTGGTTATCGGTCCCTGTCCGCAGGGTGGTGCCCCGTTATTATTAATAGTCATTAATAATTGTTACTTACATTAATAATTCTATTGATGTCAAGAATTCAGTTTCTTAAAGCTGATAACTCAAACACGCCCCTCTATTGATCCCAACACCATTTAATTCGTTTTTGGTAGGTATCACCGTGCCGGGTCGGCCTTTGTGACGGAGGAGGTGCCGTAGCATCAAGGGGAAGCGACACCCGCCCAATCACTGGCATCACCATACCCAGACTCGGAATGCTCTCAGCCACCAACCCACTCACTCCACTGGGTGGGCTCGGCAAGGTGTTATCCAGTGGCCCCAAGTCAAAGGTGGGATGAAAGTACAAAGCAGCACAGTCCACCTCAGGATTAGATGGTTTAGGTGCGGTGGGCTGGACCCTCTCCTCACTGTTTGCATCCTGCCTAAGGCGTACCTGAGCCTGTACAACCATCCCTGGATCCACCCTCTCTGCTGTAACCCCACTAGGGCCAACCTCACCCAAAATGGAGGTGGTGGGTTGGGGTTGGATTTGGGGTTAGGACTTGGTAGGGTTATGGTTGGGGTTGGGGTTAGGACTAGTGTAGAAGCCATTACTCTGATTTGTGTTTTACCTGTACATTCTATACTTTTAAGGAAATTATAGTCATGCTACCATCAGTGATATTTCATTTCACATCTTAAATCCAAGTGCAGAGCTTAGCAAAGTGCCAAGAGTATTTTTTAGCATTTACCTTGAACCAAAAACAAACAAAAAAACATATTCCAGTTTCTCTGTGGCAGGAAGATTCCCTCTCCTGTGGCAATCTTCCTTGTTCCACAAATGTCTGAGAATCATGTGTGGCCGTCGACACCGTGGCATTGCTTAGCCATGCTGGAGGCATATCCTGTTCATTTTAATGCACGGCAGCCTGCGACCAGCGTCTCAATCTACTCAGGAGAAAATTACAAAGCCCAATCAATACAAATGTGTCCTACAAAGTTAAATACCAGCTCGCCTGATAAACAGCCACTTCTCCCTGTCATACTGCACAGAGGCAATCTGGCACTACAAATTGCTCTAGAGGGAGGGCAGAGGAGACGAAGGCTTCATGGGAGGAAAACTGGGAATATTTGTTCCCTTTTCTTTCTTTTTTTTAAATGTAGCGCTTTTCCACTCACTCACTCAGCCCATGTTGTAGTCGTAGCTCATTTAGATTATTTGGTGACTTAACTTGGTGACTGGTGACATCGTTGACATTGTCCTGTAAAGAGCATGTTTGTTATATTCGGAGAGCGTAGCGGTTCTGGAAGGTGTTGATGATGCTGCTTCTGTTACTTCCTGTGCCCTCCGAGCTTTGATCCGTGCCACGGAAGGACTCTGAACAGCGGCTTTTGTTTGTTAGCGGTGGTAATCCCTTGTGTTCCCCTTTTAGGTTTTGTTTTTTTACAGTTTTTATGTCATTCTGCAGCTTCCCAGTGACGTTCTTTATTTATTCAAATCCGAACGTTCACATTTTGTGTCAAAATGCTAGCCCTTCTAAAAAAAATGTTTTAGAAGGTAAAATATCAACCACCATGCATGGATGACTGTGTATGATTTGTCAAACATGACACAAAACTAGACCTCCTCCAGAGATATCGGCAGGTGCCAATCTCCAGACACTTTCCAGCTGCCGACGAATGCAGTTTTGTTCAGTGATGGAGACTGAGAAGCTTTAATTAGATCATGTAGCGGCCTACTTGTTAGCCGGGACCGAACATGTGACAACCCTCAGTGAGATTCTTGAGCGCTTGTTTGGACTCAATCTGGTCAAATGAGATGTGCTGCTACCTATTTAGGTAAGCAAGTAGGGCAAGGTCATGCTTGCCCAGTGTGCTGCCATGGTGGAAGCAATGCTAGATTTCTCAGCTCCATAAACTCGTCGTAAACTCCCTTATGACCGTGCATTGTGTAAAAGACTTCTCAGAGGTAGCAGCTCCACTGACAATCTCAGTAAGCCCCAAAACACCACTAATACCGACACCACACCGCTGGAGACCCAAGCCTCATTGCTGCCCGCTGGAGGGAAGTGACTCTTGTGTCTGAAATGATTGGCGCTCCCCCTTTTGGGATGTATTTGTTGTGCTGGTTGCGGTCACCTATAATTAACCCCACCTGTGTATATTGATCGTTAAAGGGCATCTTGCCTGAAATATTAAAAAGTCAAATCGAAGTGCTTTCCTAATCTTTCCTTGAATAAAGCATTTCCAACATTTCCCCGCTCATATAAATGTGGATGGCTGAAACGCATATGTGTTGGCATCCGCTCAGCTGCACTAATGTAAAGCCAGTGCTTTATGAATGCACACATTAACCTTAATGCCCCACAGTCTGAATTCACTTTTTTTGCTTCTTGAGAAAATCTGTCACTCAGCGTCGAACAGAGGAGAATGTTCACCATATGGCCATAACCGCCTCTTCTCTCATGGGAGACGCCTACAGTCCAAACTGCAGCTTGACTGCAATACTGTTTTTATGTAACACTCAGATGTGTGTGTTTCTGGTGTGCTGCTCCTGTGTGCATGTGTGTGGGGTTGTGGTGCATGCCAGGATGTGTTTCTTGTTTAAGGTGTATTGATTTTTCTCTTTTCCCCCCATCATTTTTTTTTTTTTATTATTGATGTTGAAATATATCATTAAAGAAGATCAAAAGTTGAAGAATAAAACTGGTTCTGTTGAGTGCTTCCTTTTTTGAGCGTTCCTCTTGTCATTCCTCACAACACCCACACCCATCACAAATAGCCCTTAAACCTCCCTCTCTCTCTCTCTCTCTCTCTCTCTCTCTCGCTCTCTCTCTCGCTCTCTCTCTCTCTCTCTCTCTCGATAAACAGAGACTCTGCGCTCAGATGAAGGCGGAGGACAGATGAAGAGGCCCGCACTTCTGTGAGCAGAACAACAATCCGCTCTGGAGTTTTTTGTATTGGTAAACGTAACAGTATCGAGTCAAAGATTGGCTGAAAAGTGAAGCAATTTCGAAGAGAATCAAAATCCTTCAGCTGAAAAAGAAATAAATGGTACCTCCGCGGTGTTTTGGGGTTTTTTAGTGTTGGTTCCTGCGGGGCAGGAGGAGGAGCTGAGGAGTTTAATGTGTCCCAGGGCCACAACTGTGAACGCGTCAATAAGTGCCCGCGCAGTAAAGCCCTCCTGAGTGTGAGATTGGCTATATTGATTCGTTTCTCGGAAGATAACATCCTCACTTGTGGACCTGCCTCTTTTAAAAATGCAGAAATTTAGATTGCAAAAACCTCCCATTTGGTCCTGTTATTCGTCCTGTGGGAGACATGCATGTAAGAAAACACCAACAAATACCCGTCTGCATGTCAGTGAAGTTCAATGTTTAATTTACAGCGCAAAGCGCTCCACGCAAATCATTCAAACGGGTTTAGATGCTGGATGCGTGTGTCCCAGAGTGTCTTAACGGAGGTGAAATACACTGCTGGGTATCGATCCGAGACCATGTGATTCAACTTCTCTCCCCGCGGCCTCGTGCTCCCTCATCGTCTGTATCCGCCTGCATCGATTGGCCGGGTGCAGACAGGCTGGACCTGCAGGAAGACCTGGTCGACCAGATGTCCGCTGCAGAGAAGCCTTCCCACTTAGCCTTTAACCCTAATTGATTTGCCTTTGAGTTTTATTATCGGTGCTTTGATTGCATGTCCCTGAGTGCGGACGTGCAATTGATCAAATGCTGTTTTCCAAGTGTTGCTTATATCAGTAAAATTAAGATGGGATTTTAATATAGCCCTAGAAAAATACCCTATAGCTGTGAATATAATCTAATAACTTTTTTCCTCAAGCATCTAATGTGTTATCGGCTTAAGAAATCTACAAGGGTCTCCACGTTTAAAACCTCTGTGATATAAAACTTCTGCAGGAATCAATAAACTATCGTATTGTTTCATAAATTTATCATGAAACCTAATGAACATTTAGTTTGCTTTGGTGTTATTGATTGCAATAAAGCTAAAACTCTTTATTGATCACAGAGGGCTAATATAAATTTCCAGAGACCGTGCTCACCACACCAATCAGGGTTTTGGTGTCGGCTGAGTCAACAAACACCTCAAATGTGCGGCGCAGATAGTAAAGCAGGACACACATCCTGTATTATATTCAGGCATTTCCCCCCATTTTAATGTGATCGTTATGCAGCAACATATTCATCAGTATTTATGAACCATCAGTTATTGTCAGAAGTAATGCTCCGGTACCTTACAGGATGATGCTGAGATCTGTGAATGGAACATCCGACAGGGAAGGTAAGGTCAGATATTTGCCAAAGTGTTTCTTGTTCACAGTGATTATTAAATGCCATTACACACTTGCGGTTATGGTTTAGGTAATGGTTAACCCGCCAAACTCCTCCAATACTGCAGCTTGGTCAGTGCCCCACAGCGTCTCACACTGACGCACAGAGGCACCCTTCAGCATCTTTTAGCACCCTTTAGCATCTTTTAGCACCCTTCAGCATCTTTTAGCACCCTTTAGCATCTTTTACCAAGTACTGTCGCACTTATTTGTAAGCGCAAGTAAACCTAAAAGACGAAGTTCATTTTGAAAATACACTGTATGTATGTTACAAGCTGAAACTGTGTTTCCCTTGAACACTGACGTTTATTACGCATGCAGACACATTGTGCCTGAACATGTCCAAATCTGACGCTAGAGGGGAGCCACTGACCAAGCCGTCGGTGTTTGAGAATGTGTTGAATGACGGTTCTCAGCAATTACTTTTGTGAGTTCAATGTTATCAAAGCCAATAGAAATGTTCAGCGATAAAAACCCAAACAAGCTATAATTAACCAAAGTCATCCTTTAATAGATATCTTTACTATTGCTGTGATGGTCATCGGCCATTAGCATTCCATCCGATGCACGTCCAAATGCTGATCCTCGTTTAATTTGCTTCCCAGCTTTATCTGAAGCAGCAGAGATAATGCAAGCATTCTCGCTTTGCTAATTGAAATCCTGATTAATTAAACAGACTGCCTTACTCAGTGTGACTTTTTTTTCTTCTTTTTTTTTTATCAGGCAATATAAATCCTACATAAAGCAGATAGTGAAACCATCTGGTCTTGGCCTTATTCATCTTTCAAAACCTGACAGGCTTCACTGAACTACGGACTGTCTCGATTTAAAAAAACGATCTGTGTACTGTGGTGCAGCAGCTGTAAAACAGATAACAATAGATCTGCTGTATTCACAGAGGGAGTCTACAGGGTATCAGGCCCTCTGAGTCGGACTACCAACAAAGTTAGTTGCTGCAGGATACTTGTTCACGTGTCATTATTTCCTTGGACCAGTGAAACTAAATGAACCTATTTTCTCCCAGATTGTAGAACCTCCTGGATGTTCCGGTTGGGAGGAACTGTCCACTTCATTTACTCCTTCCATTTGTTAAGGCTTTTACCAAAGTCACGCGCCATCTGCATGGAGAAAACACTGGAAACTTCTCTCAGGAGTGCGACCGCTCCTGCAGAACGCTCGCCACCTAAGTTGTTAAATTAGGAGATTTATAACGTGGTTCTCAGTCGCCTGTGTGACCGCTGTTGGGTTTTCACCTTGGTGGCGAAAGTTAATGTGTTCTCGGTCGAATTAAAATGCGTGCAGTAAGTGCGTCGGTCCGTGGATCATGCTTCAGTAGTGTGTAAGAATGCAGTTGAAATCTGTGGTCCAAGTCTCAGCAAGACATCAGCTGTCAGCACTGCAGGCCTTCCTCTGCTCCCTCTGGACTCAATTTGTGCATCATTTTGTTTTTACAAACAGAGACACACACACACACACACACACACCTTAGAATTCCAGTTACCTCCGAAGACACATGTTCCTAGGTACTCCAGATTCTTTCATCTCTTCTGAAAATGCCCCGGGAGCGCTGTCAGACGCCGACAACCATTAGAAATGAAAAGACACACTCCTGAATGAGTGAGCTGTGGTGTTTGTTTGTGACAGGAAGTGGTGCAAAACAAGTAAAAGCGATAAGAGGGGTTCGATAAGTTGTGTTGAATTCTGCGAATTCATGCTGAGTCACATTCATTTCTCTTTTGGCTCACTCCTTTAGATAAACAAGTGATCATGAATAAATGAAAGGTGCCCTGTGGGGTTTTAAAAAAGCTATGTTTACATTCAGAGTTTCTCACCAAAGCTCATTGAGTGAATCCTTGCGATCTAACAAATGTGCTGAATGCATTTCTGTCCTCGTAAAACATTTGCTCAACACTCCTCGTTCACAGGGCAGGTACAGGTGCTGCTTGTTAAATGCATACAGTGAACGATTTTCAAAATAAACTTCAAACGTAGGTTGACTATGTTTATAGGTTTACTTACGCAACAAAAGCACCTCGTTAGGTTCAGGAGAAGATGGTGGTTTGGGTTCAAATAAGTGTGATTGTACTTCAGTTACAAAATAAAATCAAGGTCGACTAAGTCAGCATTGACTTGGTTTCACACGCGATATGAACAGCTGTCTTCTGGGTGAATGTCCTGAGTTTGTTTGATAAAGTCGTGGACGGGTTTCCATCGGAGTGGAACGCACTGTGCGGCTCATACAGACGCTAAAGGTGCCTCAGTGCATCAGTATCGGAGGCCAAAGGGCACCGACCACGCCGTGGTATTTGATGAGGTATGAGTGAGACCAGGTTGGTACAATCATAAAACAAAATGGAGCTAATTGAAGCTGGAGAATAGGGGCCCAGAGACTAAGCAGATAGTATTTAATACATGTTTACTAACACTAGACTTAGATCTAGATTTGAAAATGACAATATTAATATTTACAACCTACAAAACAACTAACCAAAGAAGATGAACTAGTAAATGTCCCAAGACTTTAATCCATCTGTCTTAATATTGAATACATAGTTGAAAAACAAAAAGTCGAGACATATGTGGTAATACGAGTACAATATAAATGGATTTCAGAGTAAAGTAACTTCCTCTCGTCGTCTTCTTTCCTGCCTTTGTTGGCCTTTGTAAATCAGGTTGTCCAATCTATTCCAAATATCTTTGCTGAGTTTAAACCTATAAAGACATCACATTCTATGTGGGTGTGGTTGTAGAACTATAGTTTCACAGAATTTACAATCTGAACGTCAGTAGTGTTTCAAAAGCAACTGCATGGACTTGCGGTTGAGTTTGGGGGATGTTGCGCTGACTGGCGAGGAGTCTCGGGTATTTTAACCTCTGTGGACCCGTCTGGGACGTCTCGGATGTGGGAGTCGCGTGGAGGTGTGAATTGTTGTGAAGCAGAACCAGGGTCCTGACATCCCTCGCCGGGCAGCTTCCGAGCAATTCACACTCCAATTCTTATGACATCTCTAACATGAGCTGTCACACCGTGTCATGTGACCTCGACAATTCACAGGTGACATTCGGGTGTGAAGGAACCACAGAGGTGAGGAGATACTCCTTCTAGATATACTGTATATATGACGACAATGACCGAGCATGCACGTGGTCAGTCACCTCAAAGTTGTACACGTGCAGTCAGTGAACAGACACTTTGTTTTGTCTCTGCCAAAGAGACTCATGTCTTGTTCTCTTTGTCTGGTCACATCTCAGTCCAAATCCAGATTAAAAACATGTTTGTTCTCGAGTTCTTTCTGCTTTACTCTTCATGTGATTCCTGTTGGTGTCTCTCTTTCTATGCACACCGCGACCTCCTGACCTTTTCCTGAAAAAGGAGACGTTCGATCTGAGGCGTGATTGCCAAAGCCATCGCAAATACTTACAAAGGTAATGCTGCCTCGACTTAACAGCGGGGCTCAGCGTTGAACCCGGCAGAGCCTCCGTCTGCCTTCAGAGCTGTCAGCCTTTGTCACGTCTCCTGCTGCCGTTGCTCACTGCGCACTCCTTATTCGTTGTGCTCGGGCTCAGCGGGATCTCAGGTTTGTGATCTCTTATTTGAAGCTGGAGGTCTCTCTCTCTCTCTCTCTCTCTTTCCGCTCGCATTGCTGCAGGGCTGCCACGTTGCGTTGACAACGCGGCAGCAATGCGGGAGGGCCTGAGATGCGCCACTACTGTACTGAGTACTGAGCGGCATGAAAATCAGGTGCTGACGACAGGTGTCGGGGGCAATCACCGTTGCACCTGATGCCCGCGCTGAAACACGGAGGCTGAAATGTCCCATCATGAGTTGCAAGCCGCTGTTGTAGTTGGTTTATATTCCCGGGGCAAGTTGCATACAGTGAGTCCAGTCAATGTTTTGACAGGGCTTTTGATTTGGAGAGGCGTGCTGTGCTTTGCAGTGTGCTGAGGGGCACTGGCCTGGTGCTCTAACAAGAGAGCAACAGATAACTCCTCCTTTCCCCCAAACCGACTATCAAATGATTAATCGCTGCGGCGAACGAAAGTACAATGGCGCATCGCATTAACTCATTATCTCATTATCTCATTAACCGAGGAATGCCCCATCGTAACGAGTAATTAATGCAAACGGCAGCCAGCACTGATTGGCCGCCCGCTAAGCCACCGTGCACCGCAAACGCACGGCGGCAAAACATTTTATACTGCGTGACACCACGTTCTTTCATACCCGTGCTGATCCCAGTAGGGTTGATGGTATGGAAACATGCCATGTTTCAATGCTGAAGGATGATGACGCTGGCAGGGCAAAGACAGTATGTGAGACGTTTTGCTGATGTGGAAAAACAGTGAAGCTGCAGTTTTATTGTTGTGTTTGTGTCTTTTATCATGTTTGAATTGATAGTGGAGGTGGTCTCAGTAATGGGTGCAGTGGGTTTCTTGGCTGCTTGTCTTTTGGCCACAGGGATTAGTCAGAAAACATGTCGGTACTTTGGCGAGCGTATCCAGCTTCATGTCAATGGCAGGTGGGTTCCTTTTGCAACCCCCGCAGGTTTGTCTTCCAACATATCTCTTCTCTCTTCTTTTATTCTATTATATGCACAAATAAAGATCGATGGTGTTATTTTGGGTTTATACATGGCTTTCTCACAACACAATAATCTCTGTTTTACTCATGTCCAGATTAATCAGTGCGGTCGGACCAAACGGTGTGTGAATGACACGGTGATCTGTAAGTCATTGAGATAACAACATTCTTGCGTCCGAAAAAGGTTCTTGAGTTATTTTGGAGTTACGTTGTGATGTAATGTTTGTGACGTGTTTTCCGTACTTTTGTGACTTTTCTGAAGTTGTACTTAGTTAGCTACTTATTTGAAGCCCAACCATGATGTTTTTCTGAAACTTGGCTAAATGGTTTTATTGCCGACACCTAACAGCGGACGTTTCACGGTAACAGCGGTAACAAAGCCGAAAATGCGTCATCATGACATGCAGAATGTCCTTAAAGTCTCGTGCTATTTATTCGCCTTGTCGTGAGATCAGATCGTGAGGTTGGATTCATATTTTAGCAGGCTCTCAGGCACAAATGGCTGTAGACATACTACTTATGAAGTTGATATGGCAAACTTGTTAGCAAATAGCTATTTACACATCCAGCAGAAATTGAGATTTTGGCCACGTTTTCAATACAAGTCAAATATTTACTCTCGTTTTAGCTCAGTTTTGGTCTCCACCTGTCAGGATCCAGGATCCCTGTCGGACCCGTTGTGTTTCCCCTGATCTCCTCTCCTCATGTGTCCTGTCATTCCCCTGTTTGTTATTGTATGCCATGTGCTCTGTGTTTGTCCTCTGTCTCCAGACACCTCCCACACCCTTGATCGTGCACAGCTGAGGACACTCCAGCCGATCACCTCCTGCAGCCTGACACACCAGACTCAGGGCCCGCTAATGAGTTCCCTGTCACTATATAAACTCTGGTCCTGCAGTCTGGGGTTGTCAGGTCGTACCGTCTTTCACCCGCTTCAACCCCGTGGCATCCTCTGCCCTCCTGGGGTTCTACGGATTACACACGCCGTTCAAGCGGCCAGCTCTCTGGTGTCGAGCCACGGGACTCACACTGCCGGTTTGCCTACTCTGGTGTCGGACCACGGGCTCCACACCTTCACGCACCTTCTAAATAAAACCTGTGTCCAGTAACTTCTGTCTCCTGTGGTCTTGCGTTTGGGTCCTACCCGTGAACTCCCGCGACAGAACGACCTGACCCTAATGGACCCAGCAACCACAGGAGCACCTACGCTGGCCGGACATAGCACGCTGCTGGAAGCACACCAGCAGATGCTCCAGGAGATGAGAAGTTTCGCTGGTGAAGTTTCTCGGGTTGGCTGGCTCGTGCAGGAACTAGCCCGGACAGTCAAGTCTCCACCAGTTCCAGCACCCGCACTATTCCCGCCTGTCTTCGCTCCGCCGGTCTGGGAATCCCCCGTGCCGACTCCGGAGTCCTATGACGGAACACTGGGGAGGTGCCAGGGCTTCCTGTTGCTATGTCAACGGGTATTTGACCGTCAGCCTCAGACTTTTGCCTCGGACGGGGCCAAGGTGTCCTACGTGGTGGGATTACTGCGGGGAAGGGCTTTGGACTGGGCCGCGAGAACGTTAGGTTTTCATCGGCCTAATACTGTGTGTTATGTGGACTTTGTGGCAGATCTGATGAGAGTTTTTGACCCTCTAGGGGACTCTGATTATATGGCTAAGCACCTTCTCAGCCGGAGACGGGGCCAAGCAAGTGTAGCGGAACACTCGGTGGCCCGGCCGACTCCGGCTCCCCGCATTCGGACGGCATTCCAGCCAGCTCCAGTTCCTACCGCCTCTGCGCCACAGCTTTCCCCAGTCCCGGCCGCCACCGTCTCCGAACCGCGGCGACCTCCAGTCCCGGCCGCCGCCGTCTCCGAACCGCGGCGACCTCCAGTCCCGGCCGCCGCCGTCTCCGAACCGCGGCGACCTCCAGTCCCGGCTGTCTCCTCAGAGCCGCAGCTATCCCCGGACCTCGCCGTTTCAGAACCAGAGCCGCTCCCAGTCCCTGCCGCTGCCGCCTCTACGCCAGCTCCAGTTCCTGCCGCCTCCGCGCCGCAGCCCGCTCCAGTTCCTGCCGCCTCCGCGCCGCAGCCCGCTCCAGTTCCTGCCGCCTCCGCGCCGCAGCCCGCTCCAGTTCCTGCCGCCTCCGCGCCGCAGCCCGCTCCAGTTCCTGCCGCCTCCGCGCCGCAGCCCGCTCCAGTTCCTGCCGCCTCCGCGCCGCAGCCCGCTCCAGTTCCTGCCGCCTCAGCGCCGCAGCCCGCTCCAGTTCCTGCCGCCTCCGAGCCGCAGCCCGCTCCAGTCCAGGCCGCCGCCTCCGAGCCGCAGCCCGCTCCAGTCCAGGCCGCCGCCTCCGAGCCGCAGCCCGCTCCAGTCCAGGCCGCCGCCTCCGAGCCGCAGCCCGCTCCAGTCCAGGCCGCCGCCTCCGAGCCGCAGCCCGCTCCAGTCCCGGCCGCCGCCGCCTCCGAGCCGCAGCCCGCTCCAGTCCCGGCCGCCGCCGCCTCCGAGCCGCAGCCCGCTCCAGTCCCGGCCGCCGCCGCCGCCTCCGAGCCGCAGCCCGCTCCAGTCCCGGCCGCTGCCGAGCTGCAGCGCCCTCCAGTCCCGGCCGCTGCCGCCTCCGAGCCGCAGCCCGCTCCAGTCCAGGCCGCCGCCGCCTCCGAGCCGCAGCGCCCTCCAGTCCAGGCCGCCGCCGCCTCCGAGCCGCAGCGCCCTCCAGTCCCGGCCGCCGCCGCCTCCGAGCTGCAGCCCGCTCCAGTCCAGGCTGCCGCCGCCTCCGAGCCGCAGCGCCCTCCAGTCCCGGCCGCCGCCGCCTCCGAGCCGCAGCCTCTCCCAGCCCCGGCCGCTGCCGTCCCAGAGCAGCAGCGACCTCCAGCCCCGGCCGCTGCCGTCCCAGAGCAGCAGCGACCTCCAGCCCCGGCCGCTGCCGTCCCAGAGCAGCAGCGACCTCCAGCCCCGGCCGCTGCCGTCCCAGAGCAGCAGCGACCTCCAGTTCCCGCCGCTGCCGTCCCGGAGCAGCAGCGACCTCCAGTGGCCGCCTCGGAGCAGCATCGACCTCCAGTTGCTGTCTCGGGGCAGCAGCGACCTCCAGGGCCTGCCGCCGCTGCCGCCGCTGCCGTCACGGCGCAGCAGCGACCTCCAGTGCCTGCCGCCGCTGCCGCCGCTGCCGTCACGGCGCAGCAGCGACCTCCAGTGCCTGCCGCCGCTGGACTAGCATCCTGTTCTCCGGGGTCCTTCCACCCACCCGGCCGTCCGCCGGAGCACCCGTGCCCGGAGCCCTTCTGCCCGCCCGGCCGTCCGCCGGAGCACCCGTGCCCGGAGCCCTTCTGCCCGCCCGGCCGTCCGCCGGAGCACCCGTGGCCGACACTCTTCTGCGGCCCCGTGGCCGGTCAGATCCTGTCACCCCTCCTCCGGACCCCCGCCGCCCACCCTAGTCGGCCTTGTAGCTGTGGGGACATCCCTCCTCCGGACCCCCTCCACCCGCCCTTTTTTGTGTCTTCTTGTACGTCTAGAATCCGTTCCTTAAGGGGGGGGTACTGTCAGGATCCAGGATCCCTGTCGGACCCGTTGTGTTTCCCCTGATCTCCTCTCCTCATGTGTCCTGTCATTCCCCTGTTTGTTATTGTATGCCATGTGCTCTGTGTTTGTCCTCTGTCTCCAGACACCTCCCACACCCTTGATCGTGCACAGCTGAGGACACTCCAGCCGATCACCTCCTGCAGCCTGACACACCAGACTCAGGGCCCGCTAATGAGTTCCCTGTCACTATATAAACTCTGGTCCTGCAGTCTGGGGTTGTCAGGTCGTACCGTCTTTCACCCGCTTCAACCCCGTGGCATCCTCTGCCCTCCTGGGGTTCTACGGATTACACACGCCGTTCAAGCGGCCAGCTCTCTGGTGTCGAGCCACGGGACTCACACTGCCGGTTTGCCTACTCTGGTGTCGGACCACGGGCTCCACACCTTCACGCACCTTCTAAATAAAACCTGTGTCCAGTAACTTCTGTCTCCTGTGGTCTTGCGTTTGGGTCCTACCTGTTAACTCCCGTGACACCACCGTCCCCTGAGAAAAATATCTGGCTCCAAATCTGGTAAGTACTCTGCTATCTTCACTAGCTGGTCACTAACTACGTCCGTCTGCCATTTGGTGCTCTGCATTTAGCATTTAGTGGGTTTATCAGAACGCTCCGTAGAGCTGAGGGGAACTGCAGAATGTTTGTGATAATTCTCTCGGGGTTTGTCACTTTGAGTGACACCTTTTTCCTTCACACAGTCATTTCATCCATTGCCAAAGATGCCCTGTGGAGTTTTCTTGTTAACAAACAGAAGCTATGTTTATGTCAGTGTTGCTTGCCAAAGGGCGTTGTGTGGAGCCTCGAGCAAATTCCCTCAGACATTTAAAATTATTAAAAACCCACTGACATGCGGTGAGATTTTATGGAAGAGTTAAATATACTTTACCTTTTAAATCAAGATGTCAAATGTTAGATTTATTGATTGTAAAAGATTGAGTGAAGACAGATCTTGTAGTTGTAACTCATGAACCAGGCAAATCTCATTAAAACTGCATTCTGAATTACATTCCGAGCGAAACATATTTCGGACTCGGTGGTGGTTTGGGGTGTTGTTTAATGTGAAACACAGCGCCCAGTGACTGCTGTTCGTGTCCTGTGTGGCACAAATACTTTTGTAGTTAAGTAGTTATGTTTTGCCTCAACATAAAGTAGTTTTGTTACATTTATGTTTGGTTTTCTTTAAATTTTGTATTCATTTTAGGACAAACATGTTTTTTGTTTCGTTTTGTGTCAATTTACAACGTTGGCTACGTCTTTCTTACTGTTTAAAACTGCGACCATAGTTCAAGAGGTTTCTCGCTAACACAGTTGAGAGTGCAGTTTAGTTGTATTGAGCTTCAATTATGTAGGAGACAGGGTTGTAGGAGCTGCATATTGTGTGTGTGCTGCAATGAGGTAGACCTGAGTTACTTGTATTTGTTTTTGAGTGACAGAAAAATAATGACTGAACCACAACAACTCCAACTTTATTTACTCAGCGCACACATAACAAGCTCCTCGGTGGCCTCGCCAGGCATGATCTGCAACATCCAACACTTCCTTCCTCACAATCCCTCTGGAATCCATTATGTTGGCTTCCGTTGTTCTGCCAAGTTGGTGGGTGCAGAATTGAAAAAGGCTTCTTGCCCGGGCTAACGAAAGCAAACGCAGGAAAAAGTTCATTAATTTGCTGGTGAAACAAATTCTGACAGCTGAGCTGCAAAAAGATATTGACCCGCTGTTGATGGGCGTGTTAATCGGGAGATGTTTACCAATGGCCACCAGACACACACACACACACTAGGCCTCCACACTTATCAGAATGCCTCAGGTTTAAAATGAAATACATAGATTGTTTGAACAATACCACAGCTTAAAGTTCTGCAATGTTCCAATCAACAAATGCAACGACAAATCAGCACTTGCTTATCAGACATCACCTAATCTAATCGGCAACTGGATTTAACAACGGCGATCCCCCTACGGCACACGGTGTGTCATTGTACCAGTTAAGATAATCTTCCCTCCCGTCACACCTTTTCATGCTGAATAGAGCCGTTTAATTTCCCTTGTTGTCGTAGGAGATTAATTGCACATTAGTCTCATTTTATTTAAACACATCTTTCTAAGCCTCCACAGCAGACGAGTTGTGTTTTCAGCGGTGAACTGGCCGCTGTGGGCGGGATAGCTGTTGGAACAGAACAACCGCTCTTCGCAATCAACAAACAAGGCAGCAAACCAAACAGAAAAAGCGACAAACAAAGGAGAGGGCACATTTGTTCAGACGTCAGAGTAATCTGAGCGTCTGGTCCTGTGTGATATGCGGTGATCCAAGAGACTAGCATATTTGTTTGTGTTTGTCTTGTCATTTGCATGGAAATATGTGTGTTTTTCTCCCTAAAGAACATCTGAGGACATCATTAAATGTTGAAAGGCATGTACATAAATTAAACATCGGCGTTTCATGTTGCCTCGGTTTGTAAACTTTCTGAGAGACTTCTTATCATAGCCCCACATCTTAATTACAAGCCACTCGGGTAAGTCTTTCCTCCACCAGGACTGAACACAGAGAGGATGGAGGGGAAAGTCGCAGAAACGTTTGCCAACACACTGATTTGCATTGTGTGTGCGCTGAACATGGAAAATAGCATGCAACTGAACGGAGTAGAATTATTATCACGCAGCCTGATGACTTATTTATTGCTGGTGGAAGACAAAAAAACATCCTCTATTAGTCTGTCACTGTAAGAAATCCTGATGGTCGCTCCATTCTGGGACATGTTTTGTGGAACAGTGCTGTTTTTTTCTATCTTACGTCTTCACTCATTCAACTTTACTTAGTGACTGAATTCATTTTAATGTCTTTTAAGGGACTCATATTGTAAAAAGTGAGATTTTCATGTATTTTTTGTCATGAAGCAGGTCTAAGTGCTATATAAGTACTGTGAAAGTACCTAAACACTAAATCCATGGAGAAGTACACACAGCCAGTATTCAGACACTGCCTTTAAATGAGCCGTCACAATTCCTGTATGGTTATGATGTCATGACTATACAATATATAAACCATTTCAGTATCCAATTCAGGCTTTTATTCATACAATTATTACATCAGATCTCAAAAGTCACCCTGGCCTCGGTCCCCCTGGCTCCCCCGCTCACAGTCGATGCCTCAACTCGCCCGTGGACGTGCACTTCTGTCGGGCTGGTGACCTTTTATTCCCATTGGTTGAAGGGAAATAGTTTTTGCTAAACCAGTAAACAGAACTATATAATACACTACAATACTGGATGTGAAAAAAACTGACCATTATTTTTTGGACACAGAGTAAACAGACACATTCAACACACTGTTGGATGAGGTTCTGTTCCAAGGCTGGATTTGTGTTTGTCATTAGCATTATTACAAATGTCAATGACTGTGTCCTCATTAATTTCTCCCCACTCACTATCTAGGGACTTCTATGTAGAGGACTTTATAGTGAGCTCATGAACAAAAACAAAACAACACTTTTGAAAACCTGCCAGACCAACGTCGGCTGGTGGGCCATCCAGTGTAAAATATTGTGAAAGGTAAGAACATAAGGAGAAAAGTGATCGGCCGTTTTTTCATGCGGGGGCAATCTCTGAACCCATCGGCTATCAGTCTGACGACGAAGCTAATTCTGAACCAATACAAAACTAAATCTTCTACGATTAAATTTCGGCCAATGCAATTTGCCTCTTTCACTCTCCACACGGAGTGTTTACCTGCATTCAACCAAAGCCTGCTCGAACGTGATTGGTCAATAATACGCGGACGACATACGGAAACCAGAACGCTTCCGATACCAAACAGCATTGGTCGTCGTCACCCACTCCCACTGGCTGCTGCATGCAGTTTGATATTTTCCCATCACGTGCATCATTAAGAGTGCAGTATAGTTGTATGGGAACATCATTTTGTAGGAGACAGGGTTGAAGAAGGAGTCATCAGCATGCCTTTTTTTGATTTATATTCAAATGAGCAACAGACAAGAAACTGGATTTCGTGTCATCTCCCAAAGGATTTCGTTTTGTGTGTTCATATTCCGGCACGTGGATTAGAGGTGATTCCTCATTTCGCGGCGCCATCTGAGAGAGGTACATCAACAAAGGAGCACAAGCACAAATTAAGATCGACTACGCCGTCCGTGAGGAAGCCCGCCTTCCCTTTTTGTTTGTGATTTTCTAAACTAACAAATTACCACCTGGCCCTTTTCAAATTTACACTTGAAAGGGATGTGTGCCCCCCCCCCCCCCCCTCCTCCTGATGAAAGTATTTTCAGCATTAAAATTCAAAGCTGTATAAACAAAGGGAAGAAGTGGATGAGGAAAAAATACACCGAGAAAGCCTTTCCCGGCAATGTGAACTTGGACTACTAATGGTGAAATCAACGGTCGAGGGTCTAATTGATCACTATAAGGACTGTTGGATTGAATCGGCCCCAAGCTTTTTGATCCATATAGGCGGTTTTACCTGCATATGTGTAACGATGATGCACAGTATCATCAATATGGCCTTTAACAGAGTAAATGTGGCTAAAGTGATCAAAGTTAGCTATGAGTTTGATGGACACCCCATTGCTTTCCACAGTTATTAATTCAAATTACAACAGCAGAACCTCATTTAATGAAAATGAATAATATTTGCCCTGAGGAACCCCAGCTGTGGATGAAATTAAAGTATTCTTGGAACTTCCTGGAACAGCCTCGAGGAGCCCTGGAGGTCCTCAGAGCCCACTCAGGGACACAGTGTTGTCTGCAATTATCCCGTAACAAGAACTTCAGAAGCTGCAACGCCATACCAGTAACTGTGCGAGATGTATATTAAGTTCATTATATTGAAATGCTGAAAAAAGTAACATCCTTTCATTGCTTTTACACCGTGTCTTCAGGGTGAAATTCACATTGTTAGTCTGAAAGGAATCTAAATAATGTGAAGCATTAGGAAAAAATGCCTTTCTTCCATTTCAAAGAGCAGCTTCTCCAGCTTACGTAACTTCAGTGGGGGTGAGACAGAAAGAGGCCTGCACTTTACTGATGTATAAGTATTGAGTAGTTACAGAACACTTTTTTAGCCCGACACCCCGGCCAGTTGTCAGGATGAAGTGACTGAGGGGACTGTTGAAAGTGGCGAGGGGGTTTAAAAAAAAACATTTCTGAGGACAACATGAAGCTACTTTTTTTTTTTTTTTTTTATATTAGAGAATATATTAGTTAACCACTCTCATAAGAACGAAGCACTAGCCGAGCGCTTAACATTTTTCGAATTAATGAACGATTCTCTGTCAAATCAGCAGGGGGAGACATGTAGAAACTCTCTCTCTCTCTTCTCAAAGCGGTTCAGAAACTATCGATCTCTGTTTCAGCACTCCGGACAGCGGCCTCTACACGCAACACACAGCGCTGTCCATGGTCCTGAAAGATCGCCGCTGCTTTAATAACTTTTCAAGAGAAACGTATTTTCATCCCCATTTTTTGCCCAGTTTTTTGCAGGTTGAAACACGTGATCAATGTTGTAAATTGAAACCAAACAACACAAAAAATGCCTCAGAACTATTTTGTTATGTTTAGGCAATACTACTTGGTTAGGTTTAGCAATATCTTAAAATGCCTATGAAATTGAAACAAAACAAACCAAAGAATGCAACACTCGGTTCACACGGGACACAAACATTAACTGCATATAAGTAGACGTCGTCGTCGTGACGTCACCCATTGGTTTGTAGATTACGGTTTGAAGCCTCCAGTTTTTACAACCAGTGAACGGAAGTGACCATGTTTGGACTGTGGAAGAGTGACGTGGAGACGCCTTATACGGCTCTGGTATAGCGACCTGTCAATCACAAGGTAGCCCCGCCTTAAAAGCATACTCTGCTTTTTGGTCTATTTGACTCTAAATGGACCATCATTTAAGAAATGAACATCGAAGAAGATGTTTACAATGTTTACTGAGGGAATAAATGAAATGAGAAGAAGAGTAATTTACTCATAGACTTCTATACAACCAGACTTCTTTTCCGACCCGAGGATTCGCCCCCTGATGGCCATTAGAAAGAATGCAGGTTTAAGACACTTCAGCATTGGCTTCACTTCTCAGAACCGGAGGTTGCCACCTGGACACAAAACAGCCAAGGAGACCGTTGTGTTTTATGACCCATCCACCACCCCGACCTCCTTCCTACGCGGACTTCTGTTGACCCGTTTGAAACTTATTTGTGATACATCAAAAGTCAATTTATAATGCCATAATTTGTAGGAGACAAGGCTGCCCTCCTACGCATCGTCTATTCTGCTATGGCAGTTGTCCAACCGAAATTCAAAGAGTGAATTTATTTGCCTGATGAGAATGTAAGGCCATGAACACGTTTAACCCGTAACTGCCACAATTTGTCAATCAAAGCATTTTTAGAAACCCTCGCAAACCAGATGCACCTCACAGGAATCAATGAAGAAGGTTCAGTGTTGGTGAACGGGACAGAGCGGGCTGAGGGGCAGTAACACTATCTCTGTGTATCTTGCATGCTGTCCTTCCTATTAGCCACATGTCTGTCAGAGTCCTGCCGCTGTGAGGACTTGACAGGCCCGCCGCAGAACCTCAAATTAACTTAATTTGGGCTTGGATGTCATCCTCTACAAAGCCGCCTCGCTTTTTCTTAGTCCTAACCTCTGATGTGCTCGGACAGGGAGCACAGCAATTCTCCGAGCCCGGGAAGGCTGATGGTTTTTAATGAGGGAGAGGATCGGCCCGAGCGGTGGCTTTTTTTAAATTTTATTTTAATCAGCAGCAAGGCCACTTTCCTGCTCAGTCCTCCGTTACCATTGCAAGAAATTATTTATGGATGCTTGTGCTCTCTGGTGTTAGGCTGCCCATTACAGTTTGGATGGTACAAATGACGGGGCGTGGTAATTGGCATGGTGCAAAATTACTGCCGAGGTCCAGACTAATGGTGTGTTTGATTGCCATTCTGTGCGACCACAGTGCTTTCCTTTTCTTTTTTCTTCTTTTTTTAGCACAATTTGAGACATAAAAGAAGATATATTGCACTGTAAGTGTATTCATGTTTAGACTTTTTTAACGTCAGCAGGGAGTAACCATTTTAAACGGCACAGCAAGAAAGAACACAACTCTTCATTTTGTTCACTGCAAGAAAAAGCTCCCCATGAATATATTGGTGCTCTGCACTCGACCTCAAAGTTTTATCTCGCTGGCTTTATCTGATTCACTATTTGGATTCTCCTGGTTAATACTTTTTCTTAATATGTTCCACAGCTGCCAGCATCAAGGGGCCGCACTGCTTCAGCCCGTCAGCAACTGCATGCATGGAAAGTGACATTCCCCGAGTACGAAAACATTTGTGTGTAGGGGCCGAGGACCCAGGAGGCCATCTTTGACATTCAACATATGCACCATGAATACTTAACATAAAGCTATAAAAGTGGATTATCCCACACTTGCATACAGAGAAAAATCTCGACAAACAAAACAAAAAGAGAACTTTTTGTCTTTGGTTGTATACATCCTCAGGTCTAGATACACCAGAATGCTCACAGAGAGCGACCCCGCCCTTGGGACCGGGTTTCTTTGAACATTTTTACATAATGGAGCTCATATTGATTTTTGTTTTGAACTAGAGGGAAGAGTTTGAATAGGAAGTGTTAATATTTTAATCCTGCATTCCCAAGACGGAGAGAGATACTCGGCAAAGAGGAAAAGCACAAACAAGATTTTTTGTTCCTTTCATAAAAAATGAAAAAAAATAATCTTGCAGAAACGTTTTTCATAAAAATAAAATAGCAGGTGTTACATATATATTTCCACAGAGAAAAACACATCCCCACCTGCACTGCATGGAGCACGGTGGAGTAATTCTCCTGCACTTTATCCTGCAAATGCACTCGCAAGTCTGTCCAGGTCTTAATAGGCTGTTCTTGACTGTGACATGTGGCTGACAAGTGATCAATTCTTCCACTTAGAGAAGTTTATGGAAAAGTCTGCCGAACAAATCACCGTCTTGTGTTGAACCAGAAACTGACTGGAAGTTTGCAAACATGGATTCAATATTGATTTTCGCATGAAGGGTGAATTATTTCTCCCGCGTCTGAAGTCTGTAATTTGATATAAAGTCATCTCGCTTTCTGCGCTTTAATTCATACGAGCAGCCAGAAAGCCCTTTCTTATACGGGGAAGCGATACCCTTTTGCCACGGGGCACTCAAACAGTAATGCATTCGTTTAGATTAGCCTGTCAGGTACAATGTAATTGACTGGGGAGATTAAAAAAGAAGATATCACAGTGCATTATTGATTCGCATGTGAAGAGGGTCACATGTACCGCAGTTTATCAGCACCTCGGCGGACAGCCTGGGAATTGGAGACTAAAACTCTCTGGGGACGAGGAAGGGGGAAGGATTAAAGGGTTGCACACGGTCAATTGTTTTCTAGTTTGCAACTTTGGCCTATTCCCATTCTCATACCTGATCCTACATAGAAAAACAAAGAAGTCTAACATAAGGCATCGGACACTTCTCAACATAGATTACAGTAGAGAGGAGAAGATGCAGGTGGTGGCCTCACATTTTTGCCAGCAGCTCATGTCAAGGCAAAGGAGTGCTCCAAAATTCTAACATCAGCATAATAACAAGTGCACAATGACGTTTAGAAGATGGAAGAAGGTAGCAGGGGTTAGCATGTAGACATTTGCTAATTAGTGCTCAACTAGTTTTTGACAAATATGAATGTTGACGCTCGGTCTTTGCTCAATGCAGACGCGCCAGCCGGGGAATGACCTCTCTACATATTTGTTTTAATTGTCGTTGAACTGTTGCTTAAACACTCGTTGACGTAGTTATGACGTCAAATAGCATTGTGAACTAGCTGATGGCTTTTTTTTTCCCACTGAAAATGAATTGTAGTCTGTAGTGTGGACACCATATTTCTAGGCCTTCATTTTATTCAAAATCTTTCAAGATTACCACTTTGAGCGTACTTATGTTCCAGTTAGCCATTTCCCAGAATACCCTTGAAAAATGATAACGTGGTGTGAAGATGTGTGGGAGCTGGCAGAGCCAGGATTTGCTTTCCCGGTAAACAACACATCGCCTCCCTCAAAATACGCCGTCATATGCTTGTAAGGTCTATTGCGGCTGCTGTTGGGGATAAATGGCGGCGCGCCCTCCTCCACTGTGATGGGTTTCTCATGTATGATGAGTGAAAGCTATTGCAAAAAGGCAAATTCTTACCATCTCCTGCTATTTCCCTGCATGGAAAATCACAAATCAGAATACACCACAAAAAAAACAAATATCTGTTTTGGTATGCTGAATTATTTGAGTGTGTTTTTTTCTTTTCCTTGTGCTGGTCCCGGTACCCATTGGCCGACAGCAGAAGACTTTTGGCCGCACTGTGAATCTCTCAGGTGTGAATTTTGTATAAATGCGGAGCTTGCGGAGCCGAAAAAAACCAGCATGGTGAGAGAAGCCTTCCCTGGATAAATAGAGGCTGTGAAATGTGTGAGAAAGGTCACACACACACACACACACACCTCAGGGGAGAGCGGAGGAGTGTTTCATTCATATTTTCGGTGTTCTCAGAAGGTCATGGTTGAATGCGCATAGGTCCGGGTTAAAGGTGAACCTGGCATAAATAGACGGTGTGGAAAGGTGAAAATCATGACCTTGTTGTCAATATGTTTCTGCTGATACGGATGATTAAAATGCCGTGACCCGGCTTCAGACATCTGCAGTATTTTATCAGATTATTCCCAAAAGTTCGGCGACTTTCAGTAAGCATTTCAGGAATCACAACTCAAATTAGAACAGAAAAATAACTACGATCTTTCACCTTTGCGGTACAGACAGACCTGTTTACTCCAGCTGGTTTCTAACAAAAACTGGGGCCGTGAACTCATGTGGCTGTCACTGAGTGATAAGTGCGTCTTTGGAAAAGGTCACACTGGTTGTTTTTGTCAGCATCAGGGGTTTGACAGTACCTGGTTCTTTCAAAGGCTCCTTTTAAATCCTGTTGAGAGAAGCACCAGTAAAAGCTAAGTTTGATGCTCACTCAGCGTTGAGACTGGAGCGACAACCTCATTCGTCTGCTCCTACTGTACACGCATATTTCACTGTCCTGTAAATCATTTGCCTCTTTTTTTATGGCAACAGAAACATTTATAGAACGACGGCAAATGTTTCTAAAGAAGAACAAAGTACAAATGAAGGATTGCTGCATGAGCATCGTCTTGAAGCGGAGACATTATCACCTGCGTGGAAAATCACACGGTGCAGAGCAGGAAGTTGTTCTGTACATTATGTTTTAATTGTATATACCTGTGTATATATACGACATCAGTATATATGGAGAACGTGACCTCAAAGCATGCAGCGCTAAAGTTCAGCATCTTTTTGTCCCTCCCGTTGGTCTTTCATCCATGTTGAAGCTCAAGTTATACTTGTCTATGATATCAGCAATGGACCTGAGCAGACATGTGTCCGTATGATTACGGTAGCTTTTTAAGTCAGAGTTTCCCGCACCCAAAAGCTGAGCTTTTTTTCAAAATGGCCTCCAAAGTGGATCAATCTCAAAATATGTACTCATGTTTTATTGTGGACGAGAAGAACGGATCTTTTTGGGATTACAACTCTTCTGTCGACTGCAGCTTTCCATGCAATAACTCATTTTAAATCATTATGTCATGTGTTTATTTTGTCAGAAACTTCATCATCATAAAGTAGTGATTTGGTGACATCTCGGAGCAGCGATGATAATTTAAAAAAACCTCTAATGTGAACTGAGTTTGACTAAAATGACAGAATTATTGTTTTTTGGCCAGACTAGATTGAAACGCTCAATATAATCTGATGACTGAATAAAAGACTAAATTTTAAAAATAGTTAATAATATTAAGAGAGGAACCAGTTTGACTTAAAGTAATGACTAAAGATGATTCAAATGAAATTACATTTCCGTCAACTAAAGCTGGGCTAAAGCTATGAAGGATAAAAAGGACTAGAATGTGACTTATGAGACATTTTCATCAAAAGACTAAGCAGCCAAAATGAAGTCTGCAGCAACAAAGAACACACTGCTCACATTGATGCGACATTTAAATGTAATTTATGACCCCCGATTGTATCACTATTTACTATTTGTTCGGTTGTCTGACAACTGAAAATGGAAAGATATGTAAAAGAAAAGAGATGAATCACAAAGTTTAGATATATTATGATGCCATTGATGGGTTTTTCTCGTGAGTGATATTCATGACCTGAAAGTGTGGACGTACTCCCAGAAAACCTAAGCCGGACCTTTTTTTCACCTCCCCTGCAAGTCATCATCACAAAGCCGAGGCTTCTATGTCTCCAAACGCTGCATAAACACCAGTATGGATATGGAGGCCAGGTCCTCAGCTAATTAAATCTGTAATCACTTTGTACTTTAAAAACACAGAGGGGGAGGTGGAGGCACGGTGTGAGGGGGTTGGCTGGTTTAAATGAGGTCCAGTGGACTGTTATTTAATAAAGGCAGCTAATTGGGTCAGAGATCTTTATCCTCATAAAGCAATAAGGAGAGTTACTGCAGACCTGCAGCATGGAGGTTTTCCTAAAGGAAGTCTGGAGAGCAGTGAAGAGAGAGAGAGAGATAAAAAAGAAGAGGAGAACAACATGATAGTGATGTCAAGGGTACGGCACACATGTGTTTCATTTTCTCTGCGTGGGTTTGATGTCAGTGGTTGTGATAGGGGAAGGTAATGGGATTCATGACTGAGAGTGCATCCTAATGGAGGACAGAAGGACAGAGCAGAAGTCCATGAACCCATTTTATGTCTTTCTTCTCAACTGGAAGGCTCATCCTGCCCTCTAGTGGAGAATGCAGTGAACTACGTCTACATGCTATTCTCTTTTCTGTCTCACACAACACCCAAAATAAGTCAAGCAAATATCCCCCTCACCATAACACCACTAGTTAAGGAAGGCAGTTACAACAGGCTTCCGTGCACGCTAGTTACTAGGTATGAGCTGCACTCACGCACCATTAAGCGTATATATATTTTACCAACAACACGTTTTTTTTACAGTTAAAAGAGTTACTTCGCTGTTGTATTGGGAAAGTAGAGAGGGCCAATAGAAAGCGATCAGGATTAGCTACCATAGAGTATTGTCATGTCACATGATCAAACAGAGACGTATTACCCAGCAATCATCAGATCAAAAATGCCTAAGAAAATAAGAAATGATTGATTAAAAAAGTTTACATATAGTTTACGTGGAATAAAAATATAATTTTGTGATAGATTGCGACTGACTTTACCAAAAATACTGGAAAACATGACAGAGACGGGTGTGCCTTTTCAAGGGAGCAGCTACCGAGTTGTTGATGCGAATCAATTCACACCTGCAATCTGGGTCAGAACTACCACTCAACTATACTCTCTGCATGTAGTGTACAGCCCGTTTAATTAATATGCAATTCGTTTTGGGCAGAAATAATAGGCGTCGTAGTATATTTGCAGCTGCAACAGCGTCGCTGGTATTTCACTGTGTGCGTCTGTGTGTGTGGCATCCTGGAGACCTGCATGTGGTCCTTTGTCTGTCTGTCCGTCTGTCCATCACAACACGTTACGGGTGTTTAGTGGGTATGTAAACTAAGTCACACACACACACTTACACACTTTAGGCCACCACTATACGAGCAACTGTGCCGGAAGTATGGGGGGCAGAAAGTGAAGATAGGGGCCATTGCTTCCCCCAGTTCACACCCCTGGTCCGGCTGGTGTGATCCCATCACAAGAGGGTTTCTAGAATGAAACGCATTTTATGTTTTTATCTAGCCTTGTGTGCTGCTGCAACAAACGACTTTACCCTCTGGGGGTCAACAAAGGTTTACACCATCAGATGTTTTCTTATCGTACATCCTCAATGAAATGACTGAGTGAAAGGAAAGAAGGAGCTCTTCTTCTATTCCGATGACTCGTACAATAAATGAAGTAGAGTCAGTGGTCCGTACAACTTCCCTTTCAGATCTAATGTGTGTGTGTGTGCGTGTGTTTGTGTGTGTATTGTTTCCTTGTTGAGTTTTCTTCTTTCTATTAGAAAAGGGCCTCGGCAGGTTGTGTATACCTGAATGTATGATTTGTCGATCTCACTCTGAGTGCCACAAAGGTTCTGGTGTTTCCGCCGCAATCTTTTAAAGATGCAACTATGGAGTTCAGACAATTTTCTTCTTTATTTCACATATTTCCCCCCCGTCTGTATATTGCCAATGTCACTGCCTATATCAAATATCGTAAAAAAGAAATTGCTGTGTTTAGTCGCCCCACTGTCACAAGTCACCTTTCTAACTAATCTCTTGTCATCTCCTGCATCTCAGTGGTTGTAGTGTTTTTCTCTCCACCCACTGGCAACATAACCGCAGGGTTCCTTTCAAGCGAGCGTTACACCAGCTCATTGAGACCAGCTCCTTTCACCTTGAACAAGAGGAGAAATAATCATTTAGTCCGACCGCCGTAGTGCTGGTTTGGAATGAAAACCCGCAAAACACCAAAAGCGGGCAAAAGAGATGGCTATAGATTCCTGCTTTTTAATATTTCATGTACATTTCAGCACAACACCACCAACTAATTTCACTGATTTGAAGTGAAAGTGGTTGATGTTTTGGTTTTCTTATTACGCTTGTTAGAATTTGCATTTAAATGAAATTTCCTCACTACCTCACGACAGTGCGACACATTTCCTTTGAGACATGTGACCTACGGCTGAAAAGTAACTTCAAATATCACACTAAATGACAAATCCTTTAATTTTAAGAGCTAAATATTGAGTACAATGTTGCAATGATTCCACAAAAGCATTTTCTTTCTTGTTTTTTGTCCGTTTATGTTTTCTTGGCAATGGCACAGCAGTACAGATGAGGTGGTGGAGGGGCTGATTAGCTGGAAGTGCCCGGGGGAGTTTTAGGGTGTCCAGGGTGATGGAGGTGGCCAATTATTTTCCTGGCCGCACGAAGAAGAAGAGGCCGTGACCCCTGGCCTTCTCAGCAGAATGACTGATGTGCTGCAGTTTGCCCGAGGCTTGGAATGATGCGGCTCCAGTTGTGGAGGAAGTAAAAATCAAGTCAGTTAACTGTTTAGCACTGGACTGTGATTGGCAGTGGACAGTAGATTTCCAGCACAGAGGTAGCAGGGCGGATGAGCTCCTAAACAGAAGGGCATGTGTTCAAGCCTCCTGATTGCTGCATCCATCAAAAGTCATAAGGCCAGTGTCACTTGCAGCCTTTGGCAATCTGAACCCTGAAACTGGCCCATAATTCCTTTCTGATGATTTATGTAGTATTGATTACTGAGAATTAAACATTAACTATGTTTTGGGTTTAGTGTTGTGCTACATTTGTATGGCTTTTATGGCATGAAGTACTTCTGAATATTGTTGATATGGTATGTTTTTTGGCCAATGTTTTTCTTTCTATAAGTGGAAATCTACCAAACTCAGGCCAATGAGGTGAATTCAAATGTGTTATGTGTGCAAATTAAAGTAAACAAATACAACTACACACTTTAAGTAGATCAGAATTAGATCTGTTGAATCATAAAATAATCAGACAAACATAATATGATACATAAGTACCAAAAGGAAAAATTAAAGGTAGGTTATTCATTTATATGACTTATTTGCAACTCTTACAATGCACTATCCATATGAAAAATAATAACAAATATGTTTTATAATCATCCTGAATTCCTATATATTGTTCCACTTCTTTATTAAGAATTTGACAATTATTTTAAGAAATTGAATACTGTAATTAATAATCCTGTACTAAGTAGTAATTTAATTAATGCATTTAACTCCCTTTAATTAGCAAATAACCCATATCCTTTCCTGCACTGCAGATGTTAAATTGTGTGTCAATCACATAAAAGGAGGCGGCCTCTTTTGTTTACAAACGCCTCTCATTGGATGATATGTGTTACCGGAAACGCCTTAAAGAACATATCCTTCTTGTGATTGGCCAGGATTGACACGGCAACAAACTACGTGCCGGGTGCAAATTGGTCACTCCTCCGTCCCCATAAGGCAGCAGTCTACCAGTAGCTAGCGCAAACATGCCAGGCATCAAGTAGCGGATTGATGTGTGTGTTTGTGCGGTCATCTTTCTGCTTTTTAGCTCTCCTGATAACCGTCGCATATCCCGTTTCCCCTCCCCCTTTACAACTGTATTATTTCTTCCGTGATAGTCACACAACAACATAAAACTGAAGTTTCTTTGGTAAAGGTAAGGCAGATTTTTTTTCTCCCTTGCAAAACAGTGCACCGGCTCATCCAAAATGGCGTCTGCTAGCTAGCTAAGCAAGCTAAAGATAACAACGTCTGACATAAGCTCGCTCGAAGCTAACCGTAGAACGGCAACGCTGTAGCTTAGGAGCTGGCGGATTTAGCTTAGCTTACCGATGGCTCAGCTGATTTAACGTTACATTCGAGTAGAAAATGGCGTCTCAATAGTATCAGTCATGATGGGATGGCTACCAGCACAGCCGACTGGATGTATTATTAGCTGCTAACCACGCTGCCCTGCCCCAATTTACTGCAGAATGGTGCAACGGTACCTTTAGGTTTGCAGGTCCTCGGTCTAAAAAAAGCAAACCTACACAGTGCATCTTCCGTTTGGACAGCTAATACACTATTCCAATGTAACGCTAACTGCAAACCTCTTATCCTCTCATATGGTTGCACAACCGACTAAACAGTTTGTCTATTGTTAAAAAAACAAAACATCTGACCAATATCGTGATGTTGGCTAACTTATGGATTTAGCAAACCCAACTATAGTGAATTCGTAAATGTTAGCGTTAGCCGGTTAGCTGACGTATCTTTTGCTTTATTGCAGCAAAGACGAGCACATCATTCTGCGTTTTTGGGCATTTGTTGTCATTGTGCCCAGCGCGCTTATAAATGCTCCAACTAATAGTACTAAAGTTGTATTTTGTAACGTGTCGTGTCTGTAATTCCCTTCATGTGTTGCGTAATGATTAGATGTGTCATTACTGGGGAGGCCTGTAACAAAGATCTGACTACTGAACTGTTTATCACGCTCAGCTGGCTAACTGACATCCTTGGATGACGCCTCTTGCCCTCTGTAATGTTGTAGCTACTGTTGTATTCTACCAGTGTGCATTCCCCCTCCCCCCCATGCAGTGACTAATTGCCCTCCCTTTTCTCTTCCTCAGCACCGTTCCCCCCCCCCATCCCTTCCTATTATTCTTATTCTTTTGAGTATTCTTCATTGTCAAGCCGCCAAAGTGGAGAGTGTGATTGCAGAAGGGGGTGCTTCTCGTTTCAGGTAATAACTCAAAGCTTGAACACAAAATAACAACAAGGGCATCCTTTTTTTTTTTTATCTCTTCCATGGTTAGCCCTCTGCTAGTGTTTTGGGGCAGGAACTTCTGGCCTTTAGAACAAAGCAGGATGTGGGAAGGCTCATAATGGCTGTCAGAAACCTTTTTGTAAAGGGGGACACGGTAGACATGATGACCCACGGGAGGATTTCTGAATATTGGTGCTGGCACTCACCCTGTTGACAGTTTAGAGTCACTGTCAAACCCAGGATTCAGTGTTAAAATGGCTAGCTTGAAATTAATCTGGGACACCGTATGTTCGATGCATTCTTCAGTTTAAGGGATTTAAGGTTGCCGTGTTACGTTGCAGCATCTCATTGGGTACCAGTAATGTATATTTCCAATATCAGGGTTCGTACGGTCATGGAAAACCTGGAAAAGTCATGGCATTTTAAAATGGTTATTTCCAGGCCTGGAAAAGTCATGGAAAAAAATAAAATCCCAAAAGTTTTGGAAAAGTCATGGAAATTTGTTATATTCATATTTTCATGTCGTTCATTTGCGCTGAGTTGCCAGCCAGCGTTTCTCAGATTGGAATGAGACGAGGAGAAAATGTGATGTGGTGATCTTCGCAATAGAACATCTTTGACTTGTCGCGTCTTGGCCAATCAGCGTTCAGATGTGTACAGCGTCTTCATTTCCCTCCGTTACAGTTTAAGTTGCGTTATGTCCGTTACCGTTCATACTTGCTGGGTTAAGTTAACGTCCACTGCATGCGACACTTTGTCGACTGTTAACGTTAGTCATTATCGCGATTTAGAAGGAAAAAACGTAACGTGATGAAACATGCAGCCCCCGTGTTCCGGTTCAGTTCACTCGTTAACGTTAAACCGGAACACCGGCGCATCTGGTTGCAGGTTGTTTGTTTTAACTCAAAGTAGAATGAGGATGATTTCGTGGTCAGAATAACTTTCTGCTGCTAACGGTTGCTAATGCAGAGGTGTGTATAGATCACAGCTATTATTTTACTCTTGATAAACTACCTTAGCCAGAGTAGATTATCATTTTCATTTAAATAATTGAACTGGATTGAATGCATATTAATTGCAAACAGAAGATAGGCCACAAGTCCAACAGCTTTGCAGTAACAGTGGAAGTTAATATGAAGCCGTACAGTAACATGGTTCAATGAAAACTTTGCACTACAAAAGGGAAAGCAATATGTGCACGAGCTGGATGCTACTACCTACTAAAGCTCTTATTGATGTGTCAGTGTTATGAATGCCTGTCAACCAGAGTATATTTATAAATGTTTATTCTTTTAATCAAACTACTGTCTCTCATTCGTTTGTGTCATTTAAGGTAGACTGTATGCTTTGGAATTCTCATTGTTAGTTTAAATACTACATTTTCTCACTTTTTCATGTATACACCGAGATTTCACAAAATGTTTGGTCATGGAAATTTGGTTTAAAGTCATGGAAAAGTCATGGAAAAGTCATGGAAATCCATTGGTCAAAATGTGTATGAACCCTGCAATATGTTATTTGGCAGTTGGCAAACTGGTTTATCATTTATCTGTTCAGAAAAAAAAGAATGCATTGGAAATAACTTCACAAGGCTCACAGACGCCCTGAATATAGAAATAATCAGTCCCAGTCACTGCCCGATGTGCTTCATTGACTTGTAAATTTGAGTATTAATAGACCGTGACGACACCACAGCAGCAAAGTGTAGAGAGCAACCTGTTCTGCTTTTCTACTGCACCTGAAGCCGTGCATGTCGCCCTAGTTTTGGTGCTCCGCATAGTGTTTTGCTCATGGAACCGGCACCAGAAGCAGGGTTAGTAAACGGTGAGACTGGTACAGTGGTTAGTACTTCTTCTTCTTCTGTTAGTTATTCAGCCTCTCTTTTAAACTCTCAAACCAGAGTTGGTGATTATTGGAGATGTGGAAAGACTTACAAAGACTGTTCAGATGAGTTTTATTTTGTTTCTGTTGAGTTTGATGATCTGAGAGCTAAAATTACTTTCGTCAGACTCAAGTCTGTTGGCTTTGAGGAGAGTATATTAATTTTGTTTTGTACTTTAATAAATTATGATTGATTATTATATATTAACTTCAACACGCGTCAAATTGAGTCGCAGCGAAAAGGGGTGAAAATGAGCGCGTCCACCGGGTGTCGTGTTTCCATCACTGCTGATCTGAGCTGGACCCAATACACTGTGACTACTGCATTAATCTGTCCCAGGAATATATGCAAATTGTAACTTTTGCCACTAAAGACCAAAGCCGTGTGTTCATAGTGCGTTCATTTGTTAGAACTCAAATTTTAGTAAAATGGCCAACCTGTCGAAGAACTAAGTAAACCTCCAGCTGATTAAACTGCTCCACTAAAAGGTGAAAGTAGAAACATTCATGTTGTGTTACGGAAAAAGCAAATTAATGCAAATTATATAATGACTTTAGTTGGTATTACCAAATGTAAATCCCAGAACTCTGAGACCGTGTGGAATGTGCGAGCAGCGCAACATGAACGGTGAAGCCTCGGCTGTATCGGTGGAAGACGCCCAGGCTGCATGTAGAGTACACTCCCCTGGGCTTTGTGCCACTCAGTTGGCTGACTCATGCATTAATGCACACGCCATCACCTTAGATGTGCGGCTCTTTAAGGGAGTGCATTGTCCGTCTTGAAGCTGCGTCTCTGGCTCTCAAACAGCTGACTGTGACAGTCATGCAATGTAAACATGACGCTGTTAGCCAGGTCAAGCCATTATTCCTAATTGGTTTTGACTTTCAGTTGGTCAATGGTTTGTTTAGTGATAAGCGACAGTTTTAGCCTTCATCGAGTGTTTGGGTACATCCATTCGATAAGGGCTTTTTATAGCTGATTGTATTCTTATCTTTGTGGCATTTCAAATGTTAGTTAATCTCACTTGTAAGCTCTTGTTCCCTTGTCTTTGGTGTAAATAAAGGTTGAATGTATGAATAGGCAGTGCATTTAATCTTGTTTCTTATGAGGTTGAGATTCAGGCACATTCCATGTTTTTGCATGAACCTAATGCGTTTCCTTCCGGTGTTTGCTTCTGCAGTGCTTCTTCGGGGGGAGGAGGTGGTAGGGGCGCACCTCAGCACTATCCCAAGACTGTCGGCAACAGGTTTGTCATTTGGAATTTTTCCAGAGCGCACTTAATGTAATTTAATTATTAGCATTACGGCACTAGTAGGATTCCCCACTGCAGAAAAAGTGGATGAGACGGCTTTGTTGATTAAAGGGCCCGAATTCCAGGAAACTCATTTGAATACCCAGAAGTCCTGCTACTTGAGGTCATTCAGCTGCAGGCAGAACATGCATGTTTCCCAACTGGGCAGTCTGAGATTGTTTTTACCATAAAGGGTAAAGCTAAAGCCGAGCATTGGCAAAAGAGTTCACACTTGTGTGAAACAATATGGGTTTTGTTTTGGCATGGTTATTATCTACACCTGAGTAAAATTTTTAAGTGACTATCAGGAACTTTTTAACTGGTTGAAACATGAATACTGATGCCTCTATATGACCAACATAAGTAAACAAGACCATCAACCTGGTTGGATTCCTGCAAAATCTGACAACCATGCAGGTCCACCAGAAACTCGGCTCCGTCTCCGGCAGCGACCAGCCCGGTGCAGACAAACTCAGATCCGGCTTTGCTGCCACCTTCAACCTGCAGTCGTAGCTCCGGCGGTAGGAGGAGAGCTCAGCGCCCGGTAGCGGTGGCTCCTCCTCCAGAACTGCTGTAGGTAGACGGTCAGACCCTCCTGCAGCCGCATGAGAGGGTTTCTAAAGGTGCTCTCAAATGCTCCTGCTTTTATCCACAGGGTCGCCAAAATCACCTCTAAATAAAGGTTCCTCGTAGCAGCTTGTATGTGGTTCTTCTCTTTCGTTGGACACAAGTTGACAGACATGGTAGTGCAGCATTTGTAGTACGAGTGTGCAGTCACTTATAAGATAATTATAAAAGGGATTCGATTTTGTGCTAGAACAATAACTATATTGCAAGGTCGGTATATTTTTCTGAACCAGCCATGATGTCTCCAGGTTCTGTGGTACTCAGCGTGTCTCTCTTTCTCTCTCTCTCTCTCTCTGTACTTTAACAGCGAGTTCCTGGGGAAAACCCCAGGGCAGAGCGGTCAGAGATGGGTTCCTTCACGAAGCACTAGACGAGATGTTAACTCCAGCACCGAAAAAGAGCGACACGATGCAATCTTCAGGAAAGTGAGGGGGTAAGATTCAAGTTAATTATCCATCCCGAGGGACAAAAGGCTTCTTTCTTTTTCTTTTTCGGCTCCCTCCGCCTCGACTTTTTATCCTGACTTACCTGGAAATACTGAGCAAGAATTTCGATGGCTTGTGGCTCAAGGATTGTTGGCACTTCAATAATTTCACTTCAATTTTAGCAGAGTTTACAAAACGTATTCAGACAAGACGGTATGAGAACATTGGACATGAAATCATGTAAACATGTTCGAGTAGTATGAACCTTAAAATGATTCTATGTCCCCTTTAAGGAAAATATATAAAGTCAGCTTCAGGGACAGTGTGTTGAATCACTGAGACGGCATGTGCTCTGCTAAAAACACGGAGATGACGGCGTTTCCCGTAGGCGAGCTGGTGGCCGCCACTCGGGGCAGAAGATAGACTCAGCAGTGGCAGAATGATTGTGCATAAAATGCAGTTTTATAGACTGAAATAAAAAACGAACAAAAGGTAACCTCTGGATCTCCCTCGTTGCAAACATGCTTTTCTAAATCCCTGATCATAAAATGAAGGTGTGGAACATAAACTCACGCTGCTGTCTGTAGAAACAGCCAGTGAAGGAGGAGGCAGCCAATGTGGATAATGAGATTTAGGAAACAAAGCCTGCGGATTAATAAAGCAATATTAATTGGCGCTGTCGCAGCACATGAAATGAAGCTGCAGAATGAGTGCTGAGGCAGTGAACCATTATTAAGTGGTGGTTTGATTTGTTTTAAAGACTGCAACTGATATGTAATGCACTATAACACAATCATTTAGTGAGTTTGACTTAATAACTTCAAAGAAACACCAAGCTTCAAACCAGCAGTCTCTGTTCTGGGTCTTTCATGGGTCTGATGCCGCTCCGCTGATTCCAAAGGAGACTTTATCTTTCTGTCATAAAGATCTCTATATGATCAGCCCTGGAGTATGAAGTCAACATATTAGCCCTTACCTTTGAATATCATGGATATTGAGATTAGGGTGTTGAATTGACTTAAAGTAGAGCACAGAAACATATTACTCAATACTAAGTTAAGTCAACGATTCTGTTTTGCAGGTGCAATTGTTCCGCTTCAGACCTGGGTTCTGTGTGAAATGTTATTGAAGGATATTTGTGAAAGCAGTCTGGTGTAAGTGGGCTGGATGCAGGTGTTATTTAATGGAAGTGGTGGTGTTTGTCAGCCTCCAGGTGAACGAGTAGGGGCTGATCCAAAATAGGGATGCTAACGTTAGCACTTTATCGCTACTAATATTATCAATTCCATTCCTAAATAATCACTTTTTAACTTCCCATGTAAAAGAACAATTTTCTCAGTCGATCATGTAATATTGGATGAAGAATGACTGACTAGGCAATTTTATTAAATCGGGATCATGTTTTTGCTGAGGTTGTCCTACTAAACATGGTAAAACCCCTTCGTCCCGCTAACGTCTTCTTCTCATCTTTTTTTCCTAGCATACTCAACAAACTCACGCCTGACAAGTTTGACAAGCTATGCCTTGAGCTCCTGAACGTGGGCGTAGACTCAAAACTCGTCCTCAAAGGAATCATCTTGCTGGTAAGGGAACGTTTTTATCCTCTGCTAAATGTGAAAATCCATCTTCTCGCCAGGCTGCTGTTTTTGATGACCCGCGTGGTTCCCTCTGGGCTTTCTCCCCCCTCTCTCCTCCCCCGCTGCGGTTCAGATCGTAGACAAAGCCCTAGAAGAGCCCAAGTATAGCTCGCTCTATGCCCAGCTATGTCTGCGCTTGGCAGAGGACGCACCAAACTTTGACGGCCCTTCATCTGAGATCCAAACATCCCAAAAGCAGAGCACAGTAAGTGTGGCCGAGGGCTGATTTGTCCTCATTTATATCACTGCTGCTGCCTCGATCAAAGCTCATCTTCATGTCGTCATTGTTTATAACTCTCTGAAACTCATGTATTTGAATCTATGCTTCTGTGGACATTATTCTAACCAATGGATTGTTATAGACCTTCAGGAGACTGCTCATTTCCAAACTTCAAGATGAATTTGAAAACCGCGCCAGAAATGTTGAAAGTAAGTTCTTGTGAGACGTTCAGTAATTAATTAGTTTACCTCCTGTCCTCACAGCATGTCCACTAAACCTCTGTTTCTCCTCTCACCTCAGTCTATGACAAACATGACAACCCTCTTACTTCTGAGGAGGAGGAGCAGCGTTCCATTGCCAAGAGCAAGATGCTTGGCAACATTAAATTCATCGGGGAACTTGGCAAACTCGACCTCATCCACGAATCTATCCTTCATAAGTGCATCAAAACAGTATGTTGATTTGTGTGTGTTTGAAAGAAGCTTTTAATCTTTGTGTTAAGAGTGCACGGCCAGGGTTCCAATCAAAAGAAATACTGCATACCTCCATGAAGCCAGGCCAGAGCACCTTGTATGACCCTCCTGCATTCCTTCTCTCCTCAATGTTTTTCTGAAGCTTCTGGAAAAGAAGAAGAGAGTCCAGCTCAAGGATATGGGGGAGGATCTGGAGTGCCTCTGTCAGATAATGAGAACTGTGGGGCCGAGACTCGACCATGAGAAAGCAAAGGTAACGGCTCCAGCCTTCCGTGCCATGAAGATGCACCTTACAGTCATGTATTGGTAAAACTGTGTATGAACCAAGAAAGAGAGCCAGTTATGCTTTTGCATGCAGAAGTCAAAGCTTTAGTGAAGTTTACAAAATGACCAGTGCGGTAAAAGCAAACCAGATGTTTTACATCCTGGTTTCTGTGCCTCTGTGGTCCTGCCTGGGTGGACTGTGTCATCCCAGGTCGTGGCTAAGCTCACCTAAAGCCCCACTTGGCTCAGAGCCGGCGCTAACGTAAATCCTGCTGCCACGCTGTACTCTGCCGGTCCTCACTCTCGCCGTCCTCTTCCCTCCAGTCTTTAATGGATCAGTATTTTGGCCGTATGCTGTCCTTAATGAACAACAAGGAGTTGCCCGCCAGGATCCGCTTCCTGCTGCAAGACACAGTGGAACTGCGAGAAAACAACTGGATCCCCCGCAAGGCTTTCATCGACAACGGACCAAAGACGCTTCACCAGATCCGTCAGGAGGCAGTGAAAGTGAGTCCGGTGAAGTCACCGTGCTCCTTGTTTGGATGGCCCATATTTTGGGATGATTAATAGTTAATGTCCAACATCAGAAGCAGAGGTTGAGACTTGTTAAAACCCTCCCTCCCGCCCTCCTATTGTACGCGAGTCAGTAAGACGTGACGATGAGTTTCTAGCTTGATAACAAACTCGAGTTAATGTTAAAAATTCAAGTTCAGTTCTGGGATTGACTTGTAATCAAGTCATTGGACAATTTAACGACGGCAGCTGTTCTTCTGCGTTTCTGTAGGATTTGGGTGTTTTCATCCCAGCACCCATGTCTCAGGGGATGAGGATGGACTTCTTCCTGGAAAGCCCCTTCATGCCCAACAGAATGAAACTGGACAGGGAGACTCTCGGGGGATTGGCCGATATGTTTGGGCAGATGCCAGGTACGGCCTTTATTTGGTGTGTTGACCTGTGTAGTGTCATCTCGTCATGAGTTTGTTTCCTTTTTCTTTTCATGTTCAAAGATCAGTCAGAAATCAGACGATGTCTGTTTTTACACCTTTTTCTGTCATTGTTTTTAAAAGAAAACTTGCTTTTCTAACCTGCCAGCGTGTTTTGAGGTTTGCAGCATTAATTAACCTCAATCCATGTTGAAGTTGTGCGCAAAAGTGATGCAAAATGGTTTTGATCAGTTTTTATTATGATTACCTCGAGGTGGTCGGTTCATATAATCTCACTCCTCTGAGTTAAACCTCGACTAACATCTTCTTTGGACTTTGTTCCCTCAGGCAGTGGGATTGGAACCGGCCCGGGAGTTATTCAGGACAGGTACTCGCCCACTATGGGACGCCATCGCACCAACCCGCTCTTCAACGGCCACAGTGGCCACATCGCCCCCCAAGCACAGGCACAGTTCGAAGTGGGGCCAAAGTCTTTCGTTAAGTCCAACCAGGTAATACTCAGCAAGCGTTAACATCCTGAGGTCAAAGCTTAAAGTGACCCACTAATGCCCATTGGACTTTCCACAGGTTCAGAACCAGCACTTCCAGAACCACATGGCCCAGCAGCAGGTCCAGTCCAAGGACATGACTCCACGATTCAGCAAGAAAGGACAGCTCAACACAGATGAGGTGACTAGAATTAGCTTTAGCTTTAGCTGGCTTGCAGGAGATGGACAAAAACACAACGGTTGTTTTGCTGTGAAGTGTACTCAACGCTATCTGAGCTGAAAGCTTATGATTGTTGTTACGGTATCATCACACTAACATCAATGGATTGTGTAGTCTGTATTGTGAAGTCCTGCCTGTCGATGTTTAAGTCTTCATGCCCAGTGATTATAAAAAGACGCGTTATTCTGAGGAACACAGCCTGCTGCCAGTCTGTCTTCTACCTCGTCCTCTGTCTTTGATCTCCATCTTTCTCCTCCTCCTCCTCCTCCTCCTCCTCCTCCTCCTCCTCCTCCTCCTCCTCCTCCTCCTCCTCCTCCTCCTCCTCCTCCTCCTCCTCCTCCTCCTCCTCCTCCTCCTCCTCAAGCTGGTAGCTGGTCCGCTGACTGCGATTATGAGATATGAGGGCATGGGTGTAGTTGATGATCAGATTATAAAAGAAAATGTCAGCCCAACTGATCCTAATTAGTTTTTTTGTGTTTGACACTTGCTGGTCCCACAGATCAGCCTCAGGCCTGCTCAGTCATTCCTCCTCAACAAGAACCAGGCACCCAAGCTCCAGCCCCAGATCCCCACCATGATGCCCCCCAGCGCCCAGCCCCCACGCACTCACACCCCTCCCCTGGGACAGGTAAGAGACGGTCCCCGCTCGCAGAGTATTTTGACTTGCACTAACCTAGATAGAACGCAATTTAACGAATAGAGAAAAACAAGTGTTAAAGAATGTTTTGAGATGCATGTGAAAGGCAGAACGAATCCAAACCAATCATCAACTGCTTCCAGTAGATCCGTAAAATCCAACAGATCCTTAAAAAGGATGGCGGAACCAACAACACTCGTATTTTGTCCCCGGTGGGGATGTTCAGCAGAGGATCCGCCGGCTGCTAGCTAGCTGGACGACATGGGGAAGTGCAAATTCAACGGAAATAAGCCATCAAGCAAATGTTTTGCAGTGTGGTTGAAACGACTACAAGGCGACTCACAGGGGGCTCGTGTATTTTATGCAAAAACCTTTACAAACTCGGCATGTTTATTGACAAATTGGTCATATATGGCATTCAAAAAGTCTTGGATCTAACTTGCTTACAGCTGCAGGAACTCTGACAAAATGTTATGGTTTCTTGGTGGAACTCCATCTATAATAATCACATGACCTTTCACCTCAGCCTCCACAACTTGGGCTGAAGACCAACCCTCCGCCCATCCAAGAGAAACCTCAGAAGACGAACAAGAAGCCGCCTCCTTCCAAGGAGGAGCTGCTCAAAATGACGGTAGGCAAAACGAATAATCCTACATCTTTCTAGAGCTGCTGCAATATGTTAGAAATAATATAAAGTTACCACAAAGTTAGTCTGTCATACGGTTTAATAGGCTGTTTATCTTTTGAAGGTAGCTCTTCTGTGTTGCGATTGGTCCACGACGAGAGCACAAATCATTTGTCACATTTGTTGGTCGGACTGTCCACCGCTCAGTTTCTGTGCGCTCAAATCTCCACTTCCAGGAGGCGATCGTGACCGAGTACTTGAACAGTAAGAAGCTGACTGAGGCTGTGAGCGGCGCAAGAGAGATGAAGGCGCCCAAGCACTTCCTGCCGGAGATGCTGAGCAAGATCATCGTGTGCTCCCTGGACCGGCCTGACGAGGACAAGGAGCACGCTAGCACTCTGATCCACACGCTCCGCACTGAGGGCCTCATCACTGGAGAGAACTTCATGCAGGTAGACGGATCTGCTCCTTTTTAGACCAGACACAAGCCAGACTGACGCGTACTGATGAGAGACCACTCAATGCTGTGGCGCTTCCTCTTCTGCAGGCTTTCCTCAACGTCCTGGACCAGTGCCCTAAGATCGAGCTGGACGTACCCCTGGTGAAGTCCTACCTGGCCCAGTTCGCGGCCCGGGCCGTCATCGCAGAGCTGGTGAGCGTGGCGGAGCTGGCTCACCCCCTGGAGAACGGCACTCACTTCCCCCTCTTCCTGCTTTGCCTGCAACAGACGGCCAAGCTGAAGGACCGAGAGTGGCTCACAGACCTCTTCCAGCAGAGCAAGGTCAACATGCAGAAGATGCTCCCAGGTACTTGTTCCTGCTGCATTAACATCCAACAGATTCGATCTTTAGAAAAGTCCCACTCCTCCCCTAATGCCGCCGACCTCCCCTCTGAACACCTGACTTGTTGTTCCCGGCAGAAATGGATCAGAACAAGGACCGCATGCTGGAGATCCTGGAGGGTAAAGGCCTGAGCTTCCTGTTCCCGCTGCTGAAGCTGGAGAAGGAGCTGCTGAAACAGATAAAGGCAGACCCCTCTCCACAGTCCATCTACAAGTGGATTAAGGACAACATCTCGCCCAAGCTTCACACCGACAAAGGCTTTGTCAACATCCTCATGACCAGGTAGACGCACAGCAAAGTGAAGTTTGTCAAAGTTAACATCCAAGTATAAGAACTGCATCGCAATTTTCATGTGCAAAGTAATTGCACTTGACAATATTCTCCCAATAATCGTACTTACTAAATATACTTAAAACTCTTAAAATGGCACTAAAACATTTTAAGAAACAAATATTTTGATTCCATCACAGATGTGAAAATACTTTTTAGTGAGGAGCAATCTTAAACTAGAAAATGCATTTCCTGCTGAAAATGCGTTTGAAAGCTGAAATGAATCTCAAAAACACTGCTGAAAATAGATATCCAATTTTTAAAAGAAATTGCAAAAAGCTTAATAATTCAAAAAGTTGAAAGATTACAAATATGAAGTTGTATCACCCCTCTCCTGAAAGAGCTGAACATTTTGATATTCGAACGGTTTCTGTAGCTTAAAAGAATTCCAGCGGTAGTGATATTTGTTGTAGTTGTAGTAGAAGTATTATTAGCAGTATAAGTATTGGTAGCGTTTGAATTAGTACTAGTTGTAGCAGTAGTGATATTTGTATTAGTAGTAGTATCAGTAGTCGTAATAATAGCTGTAGTAGTGGTCGTAGTATTTTATATAGTAGCAGTAGTAGTAATAGTAAAATCAGTTTTTGAATGCTTAACAGCATTCCAACAATAAGGTAATCATAAGGTCCCCTGCATCAATGAAGGATAGATAATTTGTTTTGTGTGTGCATCTAAAGAAACACAAGACTCTTGTATTTGATGAGAGGTCCTCTGATCTTCTCCCAGTTTCCTCCAGTACATCTCCCAGGAGCTGTGCATGACGGAGGGCGATGAGCAGCTGGCGGCCCCCCCCAAAGAGCAGCTGGAGCAGGAGAAACAGCTGCTGCTGGCCTTCAAGCCCGTCATGCAGAAGTTCCTGCACGACCACACCGAGCTGCAGGTCAGCGCCCTCTACGCCTTGCAGGTGCACTGCAACGCCAGCGCGTTCCCTAAAGGTACAGCACCTCCAAGTCCCGCCCAGTCCACGGGAGCACAGCGATATCGACAATAACGTTGTGGCCAAATTATTTAGAGTTGGGTTAAGCAGAAGGTTAAGAAAATTCAATAATGCTTTTTCTTTTGAATTCTTTCCTCGTAGGCATGCTGCTGCGCTACTTTGTCAACTTCTACGACATGGAGATCATTGAAGAAGAAGCCTTCCTTGCATGGAAAGAAGACATCACCCAAGAATTCCCGGGAAAAGGAAAATCTTTATTCCAGGTACAGTAATGTTTTCACCGACAGAATATCCTCAGCTACTCGTGCACGCCGTGCGCACGCACTCGAGCGCTGACGTGATGTTTCTCTCCGTCAGGTCAACCAGTGGCTCACCTGGCTGGAGACGGCGGAGGAGGAGGAGTCGGAGGAAGAAGCAGATTGAGAAACCGAGAGGAAGCATCATGGCGTAGAAGATCAACCGTTCTCTTTATTAGTACACTCGCCTTTCATTTATTTAACTCCAATCTTCATTTAACCACTACCACGGGGCACTTAGCTGCTTCTGTCGTGCAAATATAAACCGAAAAGCTTGTACCTGTAGGGCCTCGTGCGTTACCAGCCGTGACCGTCGATGGGCTGAGAAGCCTCATTTGACCCGTTGCCTGATGGATGTTTGATTTTCGGATCTGCGTCCCGATCAGCTACATGAATTTCTGAAGTCTGGAGTGGCTCAACCATGCGTTTTATTTTCTTCTTCTAAACTCTTGACCGAAGTTTGTAACTTTATTTTCACTGTATTGCATGTTTTTCATTTCCAATCACTTTATTTTCCTGATTCGAGACTTCCCGAGTAGCCAAGAGCTTTATTTAAGACTGCGCAGGATCTCCCCTTGAATATAGCAAATTAGTTGAAGCTGTTAACGAAAGGACCCGTCAGTGACCCGCTGTGTGATCTTCTGTAAGGGCGCAACGATGAGAGCGAAGCATCAGCTGGCGAAACGTTTCAAAGATGAACTTGAGGTGCGTGTTTAGTCGACGCATGCTTACTAAAAACAACTGTTCTTTCTCAATAAAGTGCTCTTCGTAGTCGCCGATGATGAGCATCTTCCCTCGTGTTCTTTGTTGTGATTCCTCTCTTTGTCATTGTCCATCTTTTATTACACGAGTGGTTGTAATACTCCCGATCCTCCTGATGATGCAATATTTTTTTAAGGAAGTTGTAGTCGTTGGTGTGCCACTGTAACGTTTGGAAGGTGCCGGTGTTTCTACCTCTTCGATGGGCTTTTGTTGCGCTAGAATAATGAAATGACTAAAGAGAACCGACGGCCCAAGCACACGCTGAAGTGTGTAGTCCTGGCCTCATGGCACAATAAATGTACTGAAGCTTCACGTGGTTTACAAGTAGTGACATTGAAGCAGGAAGAGAAACGGCTTGTTTCTTTATTAATCCGACAGCGTCCTCTTTGAGACGCGGTCCTGTTTAACTCGGTTTCATTTCGCCCACAGTTTAACCTTTTTATACAGGTTGTAATTCCCCCCCCCCCCCCCCCCACTACGATAAATAACCGTAAAATAAGTAAACGACTTTTACCCAAGAGTTGTGCCGACAAGCCATGTTTATGTATGAAGGCGATGGGTTTGGATCATATTGTACGGTATTCAAAATGATTGTGCACCTCCTACTGCTTTAATGTCAATAAAGTCCAATACATGAGCACCAAAACTAGTTTTCACTTTTATTTATGTTATAAACTCCCCGTTAAAAGGCTCAAGAGAACAATGTGACTCTTCCCCTGCTGGTCAGTGACCTTAAGGAGATTCTCCAAACCTCGGATTATACATTTGAACAGAGTTATGTTGTACAAAGTGTTTAGAAAGGTACAGAGACTTACCTTTGGCATTATGAGTCATACATTTTAAATTCAGAGCGAACTAATCTGTTGTGAGTTAGTCATTCCTACCGGAGTAGAGTGACGTTGCGTGTTAGCCGAGCTTCTCGTTACATATGTGGGCTGGCCGTGCATGCTTTCAATGCCCGTCAATGTGAGCGTCACACATTTAATGTGTAATCACTGTTGCCCTTGTTTGCCCTGTTGGCTGCTGACTGCTGTCACCATGTTGACTCTCCCATCAATCATAGCTATGCTCTGAATTTAGAATTTAGCACCTTGAAATGCCAACAAAAATAGATTGTAGGTACTTCAGTTTAATATTCAAATCAGTTTCTAGATATAGATGCTCGTTTGAGTCAGTCACAGGTACAAATACATACTGCACATACCCATCTTCAGCTTTAAGTAACACGCGTACAAAGGAACTCATGAGAGGAATAGTAGAAGCAGTTTTGGGGTCAAAATAGGGATTATTGATGTGAATTTAATAAATGTACGAAAACTGAATAAATATTCAGGCTGTGTGGTGATTGACTTCAGGCTTTCAAATGTCCAAACCAAAGCTCCAGGAGTTTGTGTGTTTTTCCCCAACAACACTCATTTGAATGCAGAGCAGATTTCGCCGTTCTGCCGCGATGGCAGGACGTTCACCGTGGACTATTCCTGGTCTGTGGGGATCCAGAAGTACTCCACCACCTTCCTGCTCCTGCGTGGAGGTGCGGAGTCCGGTCGCTCTCCTCCGAAGGCGGCCAGCTCGTCGAAGTGACTCGGGCCCGGATCCCTGCCCGTGTGGGGGGCGGAGACCTTGAACGTGGTCCTGAGGAAAGGATTCAGTTAGAAGCCAGTGAGTGATTGTACATTTCACATGCAACAGATCCCTCTCAGGGGGGATCCTTTCAATTGACCTTTCACCTTTGTGATCAGGCTTTTCTGTCCACATACACGCATAGATTCCCCTCCATGAACTGAGGCCTTTGTTTTTCCGTCCATGAAACCATTTGGGTAATACTGCATTGTCTTTGTTGACATGTTGGATATACAAGCTTTCCCTGTGTTGGTGAAATGAGCTGTTTTTGGGGCCCTCTGGTGGCCACGGCGTTACCTGGATGAACTACTTTCCGCCTCTTCGGGACCAGGTTCAGGGGTGGAGATGTACACGGGGTCACCTTCCTGGAAAAAAAAGATAATTCAACACTTTTACATGTGTGTTTTATGTGTTAGCATTATTCAACAGCTGTAGAGTCATCTCACCGTAAAATTTCTCGGGGCGCCGTCTTGATTTTTGAGAATTTTAACCCTCTGGTTGCTTTCTGTCATGCAGAGGAAGTAACTCTTGATGTTGGCTTGACACTGTTGGGGAAAACAAACGTGAAATGTAACTTCCGTTTTCTATCCTATGGATCGTCTCGAGCGTGTGATCGGTGGCGCTGTCGTGGATGCTCTCTTACTGCTTTGGTCTGCCTCAGGGCCTTCAGGTCCTCCTGACCTCTGACCCTGTCGGCTAACTCCCGGTGCTTCTCCCTCCAGCCCAGACACTCGGCCGTCCTCTCCTGCCTCTCCTTCTCGGCCAGGCGCCTCTCGGCCTCGGCCTCCCGCTGAGCCTGGTTGGCCTTCCCGCCCTCCTCCTCCGCCGCCGCCGCCCTGCGCCTCGAATTCACCTCGCTGCGAACACAAGACTTGAACTTACACCCCCCAATATCTCAATGTTCCTCACCGCAGGAGCTCACTGTTGACTGCGCTCCTTTTTTTTTATTATTGGCCTTTCGACTTCTATTTTGTGTTTTGAAACTGCTGTGTGACAGAAATTAAAATGAAATCTCTTCTGACATTCATTGTTCTCATATATTATTTCTTCTTCACGTGTCGCTGCTCTCCTCTGCGTTCCTCTCAGCTCGAGGTCGAGGCACCGACTGACCTCACTCATCATTCCGGCCGAAATGTTTTTTGTTTTCTTTGTCGCAGATGATTTGTAATCATGTTGACGGTCTGTCTCCGATCGATGATTCATTCTGGACATTTGCCTTGTGCACTGAGAGTTTAATTCAACCCCGAAAAATAACACGAAAAATGTTGGAAATGAAGCCCGTGGCGCTCTGGATCAAACTGAAGCAGAGGTCAAAATGATAACTCTTCACGTTTAGCGGCGCCGACTGCTTTGATGCTTCGAGTTTGGCGGCGAATGCGGTTTAGGTTAGATGCGGAGCAATTCATCCGATCTGTTCTTCTTCTTCTCCTGCTGCAATTTATGCTCCCGGCTTTACACTCGGCAGGAGGTAAAAAAACAAAATCCTTTCTAGTTGTTGAAAGATTAGAGCTTAAACGGAGCTAAAGTACTCGTACAGTCAGTGTTTGATGCAGCGCTGGGTGGTCCAAAAGACTCGAGGATATAAAATATAGGATATATATGGAAGAAATCACCCTCTTCTGACTAAATTCTCTCCTTGTTCCACAGTTTGCTCTTGCGTGTGGATTTCTTGCCTCCTCGAGGTGAAGTACTATACTACTAGTGTATATATACACTATACTAGTACTGTGTTCCTTGTTGATAAGCGGTTACAATCAGGTTTGACCTTTAACCTTGCTGCTCATGTGTTGATATTTCGGTGACGTCGTGAACCTCCTCTGGCAGCGTTGGCATTGTTCCAACTCGCCCTCTTCACTAAAGCGGCGTTTAACACGACTGGCTTGGCTCTACAGTCATGTTTAGGAGAATATCGTAGTTTGGGTTAAAACAAGGACGTGTAGTTACGTAAACTCAGCTCGACACGCTACAGGTTTAGTACATCCGATTAGACGCGTACGACGGCCTCCTGGGTGAAAGTCGTGCGTTTGTTTGAACCAGACAACCAGAACTTCAGCAGTAGTGAGTTTGAGGTACACTTTTAAGTCCCAGAAATCAATGGGTACTAACCAAATGAGAACAAATTGTGGACGAAAATAAGAGGAAATTTGTTGCTGCATCACTTCCTGCATGAGGCCCTCCCGTTCAAGGTGTATTTGTTATGCAAAGCGTTCTGCCTATAGTGCAGCTTTAATGTCCCAAACATGTCTGTTGGTTGACAGCCAGGTGTGGGTGGAGCGGACCCACCTCTCTTTGATCCGGACGCTCTCCTCTGTGGTCTGTCTCAGCTTGTGTCGGAGGTCGTCCCTGTCCCCCTCCAGCCTCCCGTTGTCCCGCAGCAGGGCCTGTTGCTCCCCCGACAGCCGGTCCAGCTTCAGCTGGGTTTCAAAGTAACTCTTCTCCGCCCGTGCAAGTGAAAGCTGCAGGTCTGTGTGCTGCAGAGGGGACAGGCAGCAATCAATGTCACGGGTCAGAAATGAGTCGATTCGGTCCACCGGTGATGTTGCATCCTGCTTGTGCTCCAGCTGATTGACGGATATTAATGCTGATAACTAAACATCCGAGATCCAAATCTGGTGGAAATTAAGACTGTTGGCCTTCATTTGCATTTGTTCATTAAGTGTTTCCTCTCATCTCATGATCTGGAGAAAGTAATGGGTTTCTCACCGGCAGCAGAAGGAGACCACACCCCCTCTGTCCCGTCATTCACCGGCTTCAAGTGTGGCGTAGAATCATTTTCTTTTTAAATCTCACTTTTTGTTTTTAAGAATTCAAATCCACGTGTCTCAATACGTCGTCTGACCTGAAGGGTTTCCCTTTGCGTTTGAGGCTCCTTGATTGTGAACAGTGAGTGTAACCTTTTCATCTGTTGGGCTTCAGGATCTGCACAATCACCTGTTGTGTCCCTTTGCGGGGTCTATATGTCCAACCCGATCACATGGGAGATCATATCAATAGAATTATTAAGTGACACGTCCAATTAGTTTTACGTTAGGCATTGTAAGTCTTCCATATGTCTTTGCTTGGAGGCTTTAAACCAGTAAATATTCAAATTTGAGTCCTTTATTGACATTAAATAACTAAATAACTGGGGCACCTTGAAGAGCCAGTGGGTGAAGGAAATCAGAGAAATAAGTGGAAAACATGAAAAGAAAGCGCCTGAAATTTGACCTTTGATCCGCCTGCCACTCAGTTATCTTGAGGACAAGTGTCCCGATGATGCTTTTCACGTGTCATTTTACGCCCCGTCGTTACTGTGAAACGGTTCTATTTAAGGTCAACAACACACATTTCACTTTAACAGCTATACACACGAAAAGTAAAGCGCTTTCATTTGTCCTCACTTAAATAACTTAACATCCAAACCACAACCTTTCCCAAGTCGTTCTGTTTTCTTAAACACCGCAGGTGGAAAATGCACAACAAATAACTTCAGAAGATCTCATACGATCCGCTGGGCGAGGACACGGCGAGCATGTAGGACATTTGAGCGTAGAACTGTCTGTTATTTAGATATAAAAGTGTTTCATAATTAAGAATTCATATTTAGGCATAATCATAAGTGTTTTGGAAATGCATAATTAAGATAAGCATAAAGTGTTGTAAGATTAGTAGCTAAAAGTAAAATTAAAGACATGAAGCTTGTGCCTAAGTTGCAGAAGCTTAGTTTTATACTGAAGGATTATCATAGGAGGGATTAAGCAACAACTACTGACAGTCATTGAATGTGTTAGAGCTCAGGGACAGACAGACATGAACACAGGCGAATACGCTCCTGGAAGTTAGCCGATGGGAATTGGGATAGACTGAGGAGGTGTTTCGAATGGATATGAGGGAGGGAATAGAAAGCGTTTTTCTGCCTCTTTTAGCGTGTGGTTCCCTGGGAACGGCTGTGTCCTGGGACCAGAGGTAGTTTTTTCCAAAGGGGGTTAAATAGTGTAATATTTCATGCAAATAATGTACTCTACTGTGCTGCCTTGCTCCACTTTCCTCGTGGGGACATTTTTCCCTCCACAAGCATCACATGTGCTCTACATGTAGTTCCACTGACTGCGGCCTCCATTCATCCCCGCTCTGTCGCTAACGAGTATAGATGTGAGCGTGCGGGTCAGCTGGCTGCGTCCACCTCTTTCTTAAGCTGCTGCAGTTCTTCCCTCAGGCGGCTCCTGTCGGCCTCGGCCGTCCCCTTGTCCCGCTGACAGCCGAGGGCCCGGGCCTCAGCCAGGGCCCTGCTCCGCTCCGCCTCCCCTCTGGACTCCTCCGCCTCGTCTGCAGCCCGCGAGCACAGAGTCGCCCTCTGCTGGCTCAAGTACAGCTTCTGCTTCAGCTGATGGGGGGGGGGGGGGGTAGAGAGAGAGGGGGGGATGTGAACTGTAGTGACATGGACATGAAACAGTAGAGGTGCTGTGGGCCTTAATACAGGTGGTGTTACAGGACCAGTGGCACTGCACTAGACCTGGTACTCGAGCCCGGTGCTGGGTCATATTACAGAGGTGTCACTTCTTCTCTGGCTGCTGCAGAGCTTAGCCCAAACTGAGATAACCATCAGGGTAAGACACTGGCACTTTCCAGGCATGCAAAATGTGCATTATGGGAAATGTAGGATCCAGTGTTTCTGGAGCTTTACTACGGACTAGAAGTCCGAATATCTCAGCCTCTTCTGCAGCAATTTCATCCCTTCAGTTTTGAATTCGACTTCGATTTTTATGAATTAGATGAAATAACTTCACTCCATCAGTCCTCAGGAGAGACGGGCTCTACGTCTCCTCACCTCTCGAGTGATGCCTTGTTTAAACCCATGCCCGGTGTTGCTGTGTACCTCTTTGACGTGAGCCTGCAGCTCCTGGTTCAGGTCCCTGAGGTGCCTCATGGTCAGCTCGTTCTCTGTGCGCATCATGATCCGCTCCATGTGGATCTCATTTGATAAGTACTTGTTTTCTTTCCTCAGATCCTCGCATTCCTGGAGGAAGATGATGTCGACACTGACCGCTGCTTTGCCAGTAAGAAATTCCTCATTCCAACCAACACGTTTTACACATTCATCAAAGCAAATAATACATTTTCATTCTTAACATCAACCAAAACTCGACCATTTTAGCTTGTATGTTATTGTTCCATGAATATTTAAACTCTGTGATTAAGGTGGTTGAGAAAGCAAATGGAATCCAGCAAATGTCCAGTTGTCATAAAATATCAAACGCTTTAAAGACGACTGCAATTTAATGACAACTGGGCAAAGTCCTGTGGTGATGAAGATCATGAGCTGTGGTTGAAAGCCCCAGTATAGATGGTCTGTGACACCTATGCTGACGTCGTGTGTACAGGAAGGCATTTCTTCTTTATTTAAAGAAATGACTTCTGAGATTCACCTCATTATGAATACGAAAGTAATAATTCTGTGATTTAAGTCAGGATTGGGAAGTTAAAATCAGTGTTTTGAGAAGAGGAAATATATTTTATGATGTAGTTTGACGATATATTTGATGATATATTTTATGATATAGGTTTTCTCTCTTTGGCCCTCATTTCTTTCTGTATTGTGCTTTTATTAAAACAAGACGTGTACAAAACGTCAATTCTTCTGAATGTTGACAGGTTTATGCACATTGAAACCAGCTAAAAATATCTTCCAACATTTCAGGCCAAAGATAATATGTCATAGCTGAGCATGGTATTAAACGCAGATCTGTCACTTTTCAAAACAACCGATGGCACCTACGAGTTATCTGCTTGTGGTCACAATATGTTCAGTTCGTCTCGTGTCAGTGAGTGTAATTGATTCAAACAATGTTCTCTTTGTGATCGTTTGACTTTAGTTCCAGTTGAACTCATTTATCTGATACTGAACCCCTGTTGGATCACGTTCATATTTCTGTCACATTCCTGAGTTTAGTTGTAATATTTCCACAGTGCCCCTCTAACATAACTGTGAATACAGTATTCTTCCGACAGTAAGGTTGACAGACTTTCTGAGGATGCTTGCGCCTCTCCTCTCCTCTCCTCTCCCTCCTTACCTTCCTCTTTCTAACCAGCTCTCCCTGCAGGTGGTTGATCTGGAGGAAGGAGCCGTTGGAGCCGATGGCGCTGAGCGGCCGCACCGCCCTCACGGGCCTCCTGGTCAGTCTGCAGAGACCCTTGACCTCCTCCGCTGTCCCGTTCCCGAGCCGGCCGCCTCGGTTCACGCTGCTGCTGCTGCTCATGGAGAGAGACTTGCCGAGGCCGTCGTCTATCGAGGACCTCGCAGCCGTCTGCAGGTCCGTGTGGGATTTGGCCCTGAGTGACATTTTGTCTAAATGTCACCTTCGCCTTTAATTGCGACGATGCTCAGGGGGGAGCTCCCGGTTTGTGTTCAGAATGTGATGTGAGTGAAGTTCTCGGTTTCACGTCGAGCTCACTGGGGCGGATCCTACCGCCAATTATTCATGAGGTAACGCGAGAGGACAAACCTGCACGGGACAGACGCACGGTCTCTGCTTTCTAGTTCGAATTTTGACTTGAAACCTTCACACGCTGAGTCAGATCACTCAACGTTGGCGCCATATTCTCAGACTCCCAAACGTGATGTGTCCTCAGGTAGAACAGGGTGGCGGGGTCACAGAGGGGCGGGACAGGGCTGGTGGTGGCAGGAGGTCTTTTGTTCTGCCTTACATCACTTATTAAGTCAAATAACAGACGTGTGAGGGACATTGCTTCGCTATTACTGCTTTGCTATTTGAAAAAGTACGGAAAGCCAAAGGTGCCATTACGTAGTCGCTTGACTTTGACATGGAGGACCACTGTTCATCCTGTCTCCCGTCAGCGGTGGTTTCTTTTTAACCACCACAATCTTTCCTCAAACTTCTTAAATCTTCTTTCCCGAATTTTTTCGTTGGCATGATTACAACCAAACAATATGTATAAATATGGCATATTTTGCATTTCATACAAAAGTACTGCCTCCCCTGTCTGGTCTCTGCTCGTCCCTCATGCCGCTCTTAAGGTGTTCGTATACCTATGGAAAGTAATACACTATAATTTGTGTATATCCAACGTAATGGATTTGTTTGTAATCAACATACTCGTGAGCAGAAACCACAAGTCAGCGTTGACTTATTTGTCACGACATTTCTTTAAACCCAAACCACGATCGTTTCCTGAACCCGATCAAAAGTCGTTGTGTTGCCGAAGCAACGCAGGCCCACTGACCACTGGTGGAGCTGGACGTAACCAATATCAATAATGCATTTCATGAACTGAATATACATATCTTTGCAACTTGTTCACGACGAAGAGAAAACAGAAAAACGGACATTCAGGAGACGTGTTTGACAGTTCTGTCTGAGGAAAACAGAAAAAAGAGTTGAACTGAGAAAAACGGCTTCAATAAGAACTTCCTTTTGTGCCTGAGGGCGACTCTCAGTGATGAGGCCGCCAATGGTCACACATCTATGAATGGATTATTCCCGTCTCTCCCCGTGGATGAGTGAAGACTTCCTGAGCAGGATAATGTGACCGCTTGTCTCCTCGCCAACAGCCCGGCCCCGGTCATCCACGCTGCAGCCGAGAGGAAGCTCCGACTCGCACGATAGTCGCTCACGAGTCATGAAAACATCCTCGCTGTCAGCATGCGACTGCAAATACAACAGAAGATCCATCGTGATGCTAACGGGCCTCCGTCGGGGTTCCTGAGAAGCATGCAGGCTCTTCATCCAAAGTCCCTGGAATATAATGTCAAATATTAAAGGTTCATTTAGAAAGAAACAGACGAAACGTGGTGGAACTACAGACCATCTCGCTGAAGGATCACACCAGCCACGACCCACTTCCTACCGCGCTACTTCTGGCGCCCTTTCTTCAACCACTCATCTTCGTGTTGCTCGCCTTCATGTTAAACTCACCTACACATCTAAAGTTTCTCAAATTGACTGTTAAGTCTTGCACGGTTGTGACCCGAATGCGGTGACAAAGATCTGTCCACAGACGTATCACCACCTGGCAAACACACGCACAGACTCGCAAGGTGAAGACGGCACCAGCCACATGCTGGTAAACGTACCACAGCTTAACAGAAAACAGGAGCGCTGCACGTGATTATAGAGAGAAAGAGACAATGTGGAGGAAGTTCTCTTTCCGACGAGCCTGTCAGAACAAACACAGCTCTGGCAGGCAGATGCTGGCTCAGCAGAAAAACTCCAAACCTTAAAAAACAAAACCATTTTCAAGTATACGTCTTCATGCGTATTTGGCTGAGAAGGCCAGTTCCATAAAGAAGTATGAAGCAAACAGCCAACATGGCTGATTGTTAATTATTTATTCATTTCAGAACACGTGTTGAAGTTAGTGTGACCCGTCGTCCTGCTTCAATATTTCCTGGAAATCCTCAATTAGTTTGTATTTGTAACTAGTGTATTGTTGAACATGCAGTATATCCCACATATCCGTCATTCGATCTCCCAAAACAGCAGCGTTTTGAATGCAGCGCACTGAGAGTCCTTCTGTGGATGTGTTATCTGGTGACGGGGCATCAAGCAGATTTGAACCCGCTCTTCCTGTTTCCTCGTCTCATGTGTTCTGGGCCGTTTCCCTTTGCTTTGGCTTTATTTGCTTCCTCTCCTTCAACCGCTTCAGTTACATGTGTGTTTTTTATTGAAAACATGGCAAGATTCAGTTTTTTTACTCGGTGCTTACTTTTGTCTTTTGCAGCCTGTTTGCAGGCGTCCGACTCCGATCCAATTAAAGGTGAGTGGTTCTGTTTGTGATGGAGGTGAGGCAACACGATTATGTATTTCATTTAGATTCATGTTGCTGCTGCATGAACGTAGAACAATGTCGTTCATTTCATGTTCTCATGCATGACCTCTGATGGAGAATACGTTCAGGACGCTTTGGCTCAGACTTCTGCTCTTATTCTTCTTCTTGCTTACTTTTCATGTGACGGTAAAATGTGTTTTCTGTGTTCACGGTCGGCTAAAAGTTTCAAGAATGCAAGAAAAATGTGAAAGCATCAGATGTTACCCTGAGTTAAATGTGGAAAATATCGATTATTACTTACATTGTTTGTTGTTTTGTGCCCACAGTACTATCTGTGGCATATGTGCACCAATATTATGGATTATTTACTTTACATCAATATGTACTGTAAATTAAAGTGGAGTGTGATATTATAAAAATGAACACGCATCCTGCTGCTTTTTAAAGGATAAATGCACACACACACATATCCACTGTGTAGATGAGCTTCAGTCCAGAAGTGATCTTGTTGTTGTTGGTAACAGGACGCTTGATAAGGTCTGACGTGCTGATGTTGCCGCGTACTTTTTTTTAATATCTGTATTTGTTTTGTTACAAAACGTCCGCAGTCCCACAAAGCCCCAGAGCTGCCGGAGTCTTCTTGCTCATCGAAGGAGGAGAATACACGTTCAACTTCACGGCCGCCAGAGCGGCCTGCCTCATCCTGGACGTGGCCGTGGCGTCCAGAGCGCAGATGGAGCGCGCAGTCCGGCGCGGCCTGGAGACGTGCAAGTAGGCTGAGCGCATGTGACTGTTGTAGAACAGCTGCTGAGCTGTTGACCCTTATGCAGTGTTGGAGATGTTTTTATGGTGAAAGAAAGCCAACGCTTTCATCTGAATCAATTATATTTATGGAATAAATGTTAAGTGATTTATCAGATTTCATGCAACTATGAAGCGCAACATTTTTCCACACGTGCAGTTTTACTTTCCAAGACCTGTAAACATACTTTAAAGTAATCGACCGCACAGACGCTCATTTTCACAAACCAAGCTAAAACATTCCATTAATTATATTATTCACCTTATTTACTATGTGAACAGATTTGGCTGGATAGCTGAACAGATCGCCGCCGTCCCACGACTTACATCTGACAAAAAATGTGGAAATGGCAAAACTGGTGTGGTGACGTGGGCCGCACGTGCAGATAGAAGGTTTGGCGTCTTCTGCTTCAATGCATCAGGTACTGCGCATTACCTGTACTCTATACTGGTTACATGTCTCAGTATATTCCCTTGTGTAAATATATCAACATAAACCTTTTGTTCCTCACCACCTGCGGATTTAGAGGAAACACCAAACGGATCAACAGCCTGTCCACAAAGCTCCACCCTCCCCACCCCACTGACGGCACTGTCCCAGACCTCAACGCCTTCTGGACCTTCAACCAAGTCTCCACCTTCAAGGAAGCCATTCACCACAAAAGCTCCTGAGCAGACGTCTTTCATTCTCCTCATCAAGAGGACACATTCAACTCGGACGTCCTCCACCTCCCCCACCCTGAAGCCTTCCTCCACCTCCCCCACCCTGAAGCCTTCCTCCACTCATATTCCCGCCACTCATATTCCCGCCTCTCCTTCTCAATTCATCAAATCCAAACCCGCCGTCGTCAGTTTTGTCTTTCCTGCCTCTGTCCACGCCTCCAGCTTCTCTCCTTCCTCTGAGTCAGTGACGCCACAGCCGGCGAGCTCTGCAAGACGTCCACTGGGAAGTACGTCCTCGTCTTCAAGTTCTTGTTTGAGGTTTTATGTGGTTGTGGCACAATTCTCTGCTCTAATTAGCTTATTTATGCCTTTCTGTTGTTAAAATCAAAGCCCAGCAACCTGTTCACGGTTCAGTTTGCATTTCTTTGTGTTTTCATCAGACGTTTTCCCTGTTTTACTGTTTCACCGTAATTATAACCGATCCTTGAATGAATGAAATGCCAACCTGAAAGCTGCAATACTCCCATTCTGGCCACTAGGGGGCAGACAAGACGTCACAATAAGATGATGCACAAATAAAACCTTTAAAAATCGTTTAAATACTTTTGTTATGCAGGCCAATAATGATTAATGTCTAAAACACACAAACGATCAATTCAGGTAAAAACACAAATTACCGATGGATGTAAAAAATGATCAATATAAAGCATTGATACGGTTCATAACAGATTGATTAAGCTAGATTGTAGTAGATAGTGGAATGTTCAACTACCAACTATGAAGTAACTAGTTGTGTATCGTTGTGTATCGTTTGTCTATTTTTTATGCACAAATCACATAATTGATATTGGGATGACGTGGAATGAATTTTGCAACATTTTGTTTATGAATTCAACTTTGTTTTGCTTGTAGCTGTGTAATATAAATCAGACTGAGTTCATGGTAATCATTTCTAAACGTTTCTTTGGTTTCTCCAGATGTTCCCACAGCACTCATCATTCTTGGCGTCATCGTCGTGCTGCTGACGGCAGCAGGCGTCGTGTTCTACTGCAAACTGTGAGTGGTGGCGTCGGACGTCCTGCATTCATCAAACCGCTGTCTGGAGAAGCATTCGGTGCAACATGTATCATAATGATTTGTGAACAGAAGCGGGCTGCTTGAAGTATGAAGGCAAACTGAAATAATTTGATCCCGGAGTCGAGAAAGAGTCTCTGCAGAGCTTCACTGTCGATACTGACTAGAGGCAACTCAAGTACTACTGTCTGTGTACTTAATACTTTGTAGCAGGAGGCTTTTGCCAGAGAGGAACATTGTCTGAAAACCTCATTAATGTTTCTACTGAGTTGAATCTGTGTTTTTTAATGTGCATTTGTTTTCTCTCTGCTTTTGGAAAAGGAATATTTTCACCTCGTGGTCTCGGGAGCCGCAGAAGGACGACGCCGAGACAGAGATGTGGAAGCGCTCCCACAGCGAGATGGACCTGCATGAAGCAGAAGAATCAGAATCAGACAGGAAGTACTCCAGTGACATCACTCTGTGTGTGAATCCAGACTTCAAAACAAACTCTTCAGAGTAGATGTACTATATTTCTTTGGTCAAATTAATTGCAGCCACAATGTTTTTAAATGCTTTAGGTTTCAATTACTTTAAATGTAATTGTAAATATGCACATTTTATTTTTTTCTGAAACTTCTGAGGTTGAAAAGCAACAATTATTTAGTTTGTTTGTATAAACTCATAATTTTCCCTTGACATGCATGTAGTTCCCTATTTTTAGTGGCTAATTATCAGTGGTGTAAATAAATATAGTAGTACGCTATGTAAGTGTAATTTTGAGGTACTTGTACTGAACTTGAGTAATTCCATTTTATGTTACTTTATACTTCTACTCCACTGCATTTCAGAGGGAAATATTAAGCTTAACTTCACAACATTCGTTTGATAAATGTACTTAGTAGTTCATCTACAGCTTCAGATCTTTAACACAGAATATTATACCAAACTCGGCTTTAACATTAAAGCGATGAACATATTAATAAATCACTAATTATGATCCAGTGTCTATATCTTTCTCAAGTGGGCCATTCTGCATCATGACTGATTTTACGTTTGGTACTTTAATTATATTTTGATGCCAACACTTTTACTTTATTTTGAATCAAAGACATAATACTTAGCTTTAGTATTTTCATACTGACTGTACTGGATCAGTGGACATGTAGCTTGTTTGATTTTCGGTACTGACCGGCAATAGTGTATAAACCTGGTTGAACTCGGGTATTGAAAAGTAATACAATCATGCTGTCTTAAAAACAACAATCAAAACACACAAACAAAATAAAACAAAGACAGATGCATGATAGTTTGAGCATTAAATTACAAGCATTAGCATTCCGCTAAAATACTGTATCAGAGGTGTAATCAGAGAGATCCCACCACCACACCGCATAGCTCCCTCTAGTGGTTAAATCGTGTAATGTTTGATTCATTAAATTATTTAACACTGCTGCCCTCCAGTGGTTAAATCATGTAATGTTTATGACTCATTAAATGATGTAACACTGCTGCCCTCTAGTGGTTAAATTGTGCCATTTGATTGTTTGCGAATCTACAAAAAAAGAAGAAGAAGAAGTGCGTCACGTGACCAGAAATCCACATCCCATGCCAGCCGTGCTGCTGCTCCGATGCTAACAGCACACCGCTCTGCTGTCAACGTTACCGGAAGAGGGTTTAATACAACACACAACAATGCGACGTCTGGGCTCCGTTCAGCAGAAGATACCGTGCGTCTTTCTGACGGAGGTGAAGGAGGAACAGTCGAGGAAGCGGGACTGTCAGGTGAGTGATTTATGAACACCTGATGCTAGCATGAAGCTAGCATGAAGCTACACCTCAGGGAGGACGTAAACAAACAACACGTCCATTGTTGTCATAGCAGACACTGCGCTGGGGACATTGCTAATGGTTTTAACATGCTCCCCTCGCGGAAGTGTTGAAGCTTGTGTTGCCATCCATCACATCCTCCCTTGCCAGTACCTCAGGTGTCAGAGCTCAGATCTTTTACTGAACAGAAACCTGAATGTTGGATAAAGAAAGGTTCAACATTCTTCATTCATCTTTGGCTCTCTCTAATAAATCAGAACATTATGCCCACAGCCATAACAAAACAAAACATTTCCTCCATGTTTTTAGTGATTAACATGTTGCATAAATCAGGTTCTGAATGATATGTGAACAAAGCCCTCAGTAGAAACCTTCAGAATAAAGAGGAATGAAGCTGTAGAGTTTGGTGTATCTAAGAGCTACTGAGGTGGAGATTTCTGGAGCAGAGTGAAGACACGACAGGTGAATAGGGTAAAAAAATAACTTGCAGATATGAACATTAAACTTCCTCAGTTGATTACTTACTTTGGAGTAAATGTTTTGTTTACTTATGCAAATGAGGCGTTATCTACTGCTAGTTATTGGTGACTTAAGACAACATCCACCGATGCAAATAGTGAAAGTAGTGAAGTAAACACCTGAACGTGTACTTCTTTATGTTTTCTCTCCACTAGTCTAAAGAAGAAATGTTCAAAGGCAGAAAAGCCTAAAATCTTAAAAAAGCTCAGTATGCAGACTGGCCCATTTCAGAGGAATGCATATTATGTTATTGTATTATAGTTATTGATGCATTCATGCGTTCATCGCTTTAATGTTGAAGGTGGAGCTCATTTTAATTATTATCATACTGCCGGGTAGCTTTTGATCCCCAGAATAATGTGGTGGTGATACAGACAGAAAGGTACTTCTCTCTGTTATCATGCCTGCTTTGTTTTGTGATGTACATGCATAGAGAATAGCAACTTGTTAATCAAAACTATTTCATTATAAATAAATAGTTAATATTGTGAAGTAGCCGGCTGGTCTTGAATGCGTGGAAATCGCTGCATCAGCTTAACTAGACCAATGCATCAGTTATACATACTCTCTAACGCCGAGCATGAAACCTGGTTCTACATCTACAATAAGTGGTTTCATCTATGAATTATGTTTTTCCACTTGCGTTGAAACGTCCGTTTGTCTCTTCAGCAGTTCCAGGTTGTTGCCACAGAAAACGTGAACCCTGTTGCTCTGGAGGCCGACGTTGATTGTGCCCTCGCCACGGAGAAGCTCGACGGCACATGTTGCTACGTTACGCTTTATAAAGGTGAGCGTCTCTCAGGACCATAACCACCAGTCTCTTGGGCAAGGCACTGCAGGGGGTTGTACCTGCAACATGCAGAATGTTTTCTCCTGTACAAATACAATTAAAGACATTTTAAACATGACATTACTTAATATTTTTATTTATATTCAGTATGTTGTAGATTCTATACACGTTGATCATGAAAAGCATCATGTTAACATCCTATTTCTATGAAAAGGAGGGACGGTGACTTCATGGATCATTTAGTTAACGTTCTCTCAGTGGTCATGACTCAGCGGTAATATGTTTCCTCTTCGTCCTGCAGGACGAGCTCACCTCTGGGCTCGACTGGACAGGAAAGCCAACAAACAGGCCGAGAAGAGGTTCCGAAAGCATCAGCGTTCTCCCCACAGCGGTGAAGGTTCAGTTCCACAACTACACCTTCACTCTAGTTCATTGGATCCTCATTAGCTGAAGCGCTGCAGCAGCTTCTCTCCTCTTGGTCCACAAACTAAGAGTTTACACCGTGACAATGCAACCATTACAAACTGTATCATAACCATAACCATACAGAATAAACAGGACCGTGATTGCATGTTTTAATCATTATGTCAGACGGGTGCTTCATTTCTTCAGGGAGGTTAAACTAGCTTTATTTTCTGTCTTTTTCAGGTTTCACGTGGAACGTGGAGGAGGATTTTAAGACGGTGCCAGAGACGTGGATCCCAGCGCACAGAGTCAAACATCACAACGGCCTCCCAGTGCCCGATGAACATGGACACATTCCAGGTCCTGAATTAAACCGTCACACCTCAATTTAAATGAAGATAGCCTTTGAAATGATGAAATCAGTTTTACTGCAAGTGTGTCACTGCAGAACACAGTAGCAGTACTTTAAATTCCCAAACATTAACACCAGGAAAGAGAACCAACGACCGTCTTTCATTTTCAGTTTGGGTTCCGTTCCGACTCAACCGGGTAGGGGTCTGGCTCGGCTCGCGTCCCTGACATGAACCAGACCCGTCTGAGATGGACGGTGTCTTCCGGTGTCTTCCGGTGTCTTCCGGTGTCTTCCGGTGTCTTCCGGTTTAATGAAGGGCGTTCATTTTTACGTGTTCTTTTATTTGTCATTGAATAAGAAGCATGTTCCAAAAGGTTTGGAGCATGTTTGTAATCTCGAGGGGTTAAACAATTATATTAATTGAAACCCGAAAACCTACCCAAACGAACAACTAACAGAATATTCAGGTCCGAGTGGAAATGTTTGTTTCTGTCGTCGTGGATGACGCTGCCTGCAGAGGAAGTGATTTCTTCCTCTTCTTTCTGTCCAGGCTGGGTTCCGGTGGAGAAGGACAACAAACAGTACTGCTGGCACGCCTCCGTGGTGGATCGTGACGTGCGGGCGGCTCTTGTTCTCGGGCCCTGTGCAGGAGATGAAGACGTGCTAGAAGTAGCAGCGGTCCAGTTGGCCGACCTCCTGGAACAAACCCTGGAGCTCATTGGAACCAACGTCAACGGAAACCCTTACGGTAAAGTGTTACTTCTGCACGAGCCGTCACTGCTCTTCTGCTTTCACCGTCACGCTCCAGAGGTTTTCTTTCCGACACAATAAGCAAACGGCTGATGAGTTCCCCAGGATAAGAAGCCATGTTGTCCCCACAGGACTGGGCAGCAAGCAGCAGCCCGTCCACTGTCTGGTGTCACACGGCAGTGTTCCAATCAGAAACCCTCCACCTGTTGACTTCCAGCAGCTGTGCTCCTGGTTCCAGGAGAGTCCAGAGGGCCGAGTCGAGGGCATCGTCTGGCACTGCAACGACGGCACACTCGTTAAGGTGAGCGACTCGGAGAGTTGATCCAGAGGACTTCTGGAACCTTTACTTTGGCCGTTGTGTCTCCAGGTTCATCGGCATCACCTGGGGCTGAGGTGGCCAGCCGGGGAAACCTCCCTGGCTGAGCGGGCGGTGGTCGTTCGCGTTGGCGGATACAACAGCAGCAAGGACTTGTTCTCATTCTTCTCCGCACGAAACGGACACCGTTTCAGTCGACTGCGGGACGTCAAGTTTGCTTTGTGAACACAGACCGAGACAACGAAACGTTCACCCTGTAAGTATTTGTCACTTTAGCGACAGCCAAATGTTTTCGCCAATAATTCCAGATGTGATTTGCAGAAATGTGTAAAGAATAACTGACCAACGGGACAAGTTTAAAATATTCCATTAATGTACCGTATGTTACAGCTCTTTCATTGCTGAGAGAAGAATAAATGACGAGTATGTGAACGTTTGTATTTATCTGATTTTTATTCAATCTGCTTTGTTGACATACATAGAAAAAAATATACAAATATAAATAAATATGCTACACAGTTACATAACCAAACTTAGTATTAACAAAATAGAAGTGCCTTGTGGAAGAAGTGTAATTCTCTACTGTGGTTGTGAAGAGGAGACATGATGCTGATAACTGGTGTAGTTTTAACAGTCCTGACGTCATTTAAAGGCACAGTAACCCCGAGTTAACTGACGGACACATTGGGAAGTTCCGCTTTTACACCGAACTGATCGCAAACCTTCTTCAGCTGTTCCTCCAGCAGAATGTTCTTCTTCACCTCTAAATTGTAGTTGTACTTTAAGTCTTCGATCTCTTCAAAAAACGTCGGGTCGAAGTTCTCCAGTTCCTTCTTCAGCTTTTTGACCTCGGTCTGAAGTTTGGTTCTCTCTGTTTCGGCTGCATGCAGGATGCGTTTGAGCTTTGCGTGGTCTAAGAATAGAAAACGTGCAGCTCATCTATAAACGTCATCTCTTCAGCATTGGATTACAATCGGAAGCAACATTTGCAATCGTGTGTTCGTGGTCACCTGGTGTAGAAGACGTCTGGCTGTACTCGTCCAGCCTTTGGTTCAGTTCCGTGTTCTCCAGCTCAGTGTTCCTCAATCTAAGACAAACAGTCGCAGGATGGGGATCATCGTTATCCACCATCTAAAAGTGTACACTGCATTCCCACAATAAACTATTTCCACAGTAAAGTTGACTTCTGTGTAACTTTTACAACACATTTAACAGACCTCATTGCCTGGGACTCCTTGGTGAGTCCTCCTCCCGTTGCAGTGGTAGGAGAACTCTTCAACATGTCGACCTAAGAAATGAGAAACACATTTTTATAACGCGTTCGTACAGCCCTTTCCTAAACGTTGTACTTACTTCTTCTGCCACAAACACAAGCTGTACATTTAGACTTGAAGGAGGCTGTTTTCTTTAAAAGGAGAACTCCACCCATTTAACTGTCACGACCACTCAAGCAGCCTGAGAAGACAGTCTGAGAAAATGAGCCTCCACCATGTGTACAAGGTTGCCTCAGCTTGGACAGAACGCATGCGTTATGAACTGGAGATTTGGGGTTTGAAAGAAGTAGGGAACCAGGCAGGGTTGCATTGTGGGAAGGGATCCAGGGAGCTTCTGCGCTTGTGTTATTAGGACTGAACGTCAGGACATCTGCTTCATCTGCCTCATTAAAGTGCATGCACCTGACTGGTGCATGTGAGTTAGCCTCATTAAAGTACATGCACCTGACTGGTGACAGTGAGTTAGCCTCATTAAAGTGCATGCACATGACTGGTGACAGTGAGTTAGCCTCATTAAAGTGCATGCACCTGACTGGTGACAGTGAGTTAGCCTCATTAAAGTGCATGCACATGACTGGTGACAGTGAGTTAGCCTCATTAAAGTGCATGCACCTGACTGGTGACAGTGAGTTAGCCTCATTAAAGTGCATGCACCTGACTGGTGACAGTGAGTTAGCCTCATTAAAGTGCATGCACATGACTGGTGACAGTGAGTTAGCCTCATTAAAGTGCATGCACCTGACTGCTGCATGTGAGTTAGCCTGTACCTGATCTTCAAGTGTCCGGATGCTTCTCTGAGCTCTCTCCTCGCACTCTCTCATCTCCTTCAGCTGCTGTTTGAGTTCAGACAGACTGGAGGTCTTGTGGGAGAGCTCCTTCTCCAGCTCCTTCATCTTGTTCTCAAACATTCTGCGGATGGAAGTCAAACAAGCACTGGCTTACACTCTGGAGACTGAACAGTTCTGCATTCTACTGCTGATTGCAACGATTTGACCAACTGTCCACAAACACTTGCTCCTCAGTTTGTTCTGAACACCCACTACACTCATAATGGATAAAACAACAGTTTGCTGACCTTGTCACCACAGAAGCCTTCCAGGTCTTACTGCTCACTCCTTCTGTGATGGGTTTGGAGAGAGCTGCCTGCAGTCTTTGCTTGGTTTCTTCCAGGTCGGCCTCAAGCTTCTCGTTTGTCACTTCCAGACTGGCCTTGGTCTCTCTCAGCCTCTGTGCAGCTTCCATTTCCTAAAATGAAACCAGCACGTCCAGCACGGGTAACAGCGATGAAAACACGTGAGAAGTCCTTTAAACTTTAGATGTGTCCATACAAAGTACCTCCAGGACTCGCATCTTCAGCATAACAGGCTATGACAGACACTGCACACTTTCAAAGTAACATCGTTTTCAACATGCCGAATCAAATTTGTTTATGTATTTTCTCAATCTAGTGACTGAATACTTTTAAAGATGACTGCTTTTCATCAGAACACGAGTAGTCACCCTTTTGATCTCCTTGCGTAGACGTTCATTCTCTCGGACTATTCGCTCCAGTCCTTTGGTTTTAGACTCGAGTTTAGAAGTCAGCTCAGCTTCACTTTGACTCTTCAGTTTCTCACAGTCTCCCTAGAAACAAAACAAAACAATATTTATGATCAGCTGTGGAAACAGGAGAGATAAGTGAACAGAATGTATACGAGACGTCAGACACGATGAGGTCGCCGACCTTCAGTTTCTCATTTTCTTGCTCCAGGGCTGAGAACCGTTCTTGATTTGCAGGCGCGCCAGATTTCTTGAGTGTCTCATTCTCCCTCTGCACCCTCTCCACCACCTTCTTCATCAGCCCGATGGTCTTCTCCAGTTCAGGTCCTGTTTTACCGCTGAGACCGGCCTGATGAGGAACACGTTACAAATCACTTCTCTGATCTACGGTTGAGACAGGAGGAGGTTGGTGAATACCATTCCACCCCGAGCAGACCTGCTGATATCCAATTCTGTGTTCGTTCTCATCTCTTTCTTCTGGAGGTTTTTCATCTGACATCTAGAGAAGTCTAGTTGTATTTCTTATTTCTGGGAGAATACCCGTGAGTGTAGAAAGAACAGGTGACTTTAGGTAACTTACTCCACGTATATGCGACAGCTTTTTCTCCCCCTCCGCTTTTTCCTTTTTCAGCGCGCTGCACATCTCCTTCAGGTCTGCAACTTGATTCTGGGAAAAAATCAAATCATATAAAACACTCTTCGCCCCAAAACACTTGCTCTAATGTCAATAATATTGTGCTGTACCTTTAAGGGTAACATCTGGATTACTAAGTTATTTTAAAGTTTGTAAAGTTATGACACTGAAATAAATGTAGACAAAGAAGCTTTATGAATGAAGTTACTCCGAACAGCAACATTTGATTATCATGTTTTAAATTTCCTCAAATATAAGAAGATACTGAGTCTCATTAGGACAAATGCCCACAGCTGTCATTGAAGGGTTTTTAAAGAAAGATTTACCTTTTCACTTTCTTGGTGAGAGTCAGATGAGTGGATTCATATCAGTCTTATATCTAAATATGGAGCTTCAGCCTCCTGCTGTACGCTAAGACAAAGAACAGTGGCTAACAGGTAGCCTGGCTATGGGGAAACCACTTGCTCCTAAGCTAAGCTAAGCTAAGCTAATCATAGACTCGCTCCACCTTAATATTTACTCTCCAGACACGGGAGCGATATCGATCCTCTCATCGGACTCTCGGCATGACTGCGTCTCGATGGAGGTTGAGCTACCTTGAGTCTGGGCAGGTCTTTGTTGGTCTGCTCCAGCTGAAAGCGCAGCTCCAGGTTCTCAGAGGCCAGTTTGAGGTTTTCCTTTTGGAAGTCCTGATCCCTCTGTGAGGGAGTGCCGGTGCCTCGGCCTGAAGTCTGCAGGAAGTAAAAGACATTTCATCAGCCTGGCGAACTTACGAAGCACCACGATGGGTGCAACACTGCTGCGGAGGAAAAGAGGGAATCGCCAAACACACAAGCTCTAAGGGAGTGTAAAAGAACAGCTGACTGCGGACATCTTTAGTCCATAACAAGCCACTTACTCCCTTTCAATGAAGCTTTGCTCTGCCACGTTTACCGCAATGCTATCACAACACTACCACTTCAGCTGGGTGACTAGAGAAGCCTCGAGTACCTTCAGGTTCCTAAGAGATCTGCTCTCTCGTTCCCGTCCGTGAGCGTCCCGCTCTTTACTGATAAACCTCGGTGGGAGCTTGCTCAGTACGGAGCCGGAGTCCACATCTGGTTCTGCTGAGCGGGACTGCTCAGGATTACCTTCCTCTGTTACCCCCTTTGTAGCCTCAACCACTTCATCACTCAGCTCAGCCGGTTCCTCTTGTGGCTTTTCTTCTCCGGATCCTACGGGGTCATCTCGTCCACCATCACCCTCTTCATACGCGGTTGCTGTCGTGGCTGGCTCAGAGGATGACATCACTGATCCTGGTCTTCCTGAAGGATCCTCAGGTTCGGACTCACTTCCTTTCGTGGTCGGTGTGTCTTCCTCTTCTTCGACCACGTCCACTTCAGAACCAAATGAGACGTCTTGTGTAATTTCTAAAATATCCGCTTCATCTTCTTGAACATAATTGGTGTCCACATCCTCTTCTCCGGCCGGGTCTGCTGCTGCGTTTCCTGCAACATTAGGACTCAATCGTTCTAGTTCAGTGCAAACATCGTCTGCTCCACCGAAGCTGGTTTGGGTTTCTCTAGCTACCTGTCGGTCAGCAGGAGGGGGTGCTGCATTCCCTTTGCATGAGCCATCCCGAACACCAACAGTGACAGAATAAATCCCTTGTGAAGGCCAAGAGGAGAAGCCTTTTGCCTTCACAGGCAATGAATCAGATTCAATCCAGTGAAGGAGGAGCATAAAGAAAGAAAGTAAAGAGTGATGAATGGAGAGGTACCACAATCTGTTTTCCTTATCAATGAACCCAAGTTCATCTTTCAATTATTAAATCGATTCATTGTTTAGCCCATCACAAGCTCCAAAGTTGGTGCCTTCAACGAATGCCTAGAATGTTAAATATAACTTTATAAAACAGTTTCTGTCATTTGAGAAGCACAAATCAAATGACAGAAAAGTAAACTAATGGTTTCAGCGTTACACGTATCAGCATGTATTTATATTACTCTGTGAATCATCAGGACATTCATCATAATGAGATCCTGCACATGCATAACTCCAGATGTTTGGGAGCTGATGGGTACGTACAGAGGGTCGTGATGGTGGCTCTTTGGACATCTGGCTCTCTACGCAGCGGAGTCTCTCTTCCAGGTAGCGGTTCCTCAGGGTCACCGTCTCCATGGCGTCGTCACGAGGTAAAGCCTGGTGCTGTCTGCAAGTTCAGTGTTTCAGTAACTTTGGATGAGTTCAACAGACGACAGAAGGAAATAGCAGGAGGATTAAGAACATCGATGTATTATTAGATTATGTAGCGTTTTATAATTCATCCAGTTCAATTTGAAAACTGACAACAATGTCTGTTAAGATATTATTCAATTGAAGGTTCTTTATTTGATTTGTCAGTTGTTGACTACATGCAGATGTTTTTATTTTACTGATGCCATGATCTCGGGAACACCAGAACAGTATTCTGGTGTCTCGAGATCGCGGGTAGATTTATGTTGAGAAAACAAAAGGCCAATTCCTCGAGAGAACAGCATCATTATTCATGAATGAGTGTCACTTCATCACATCTCATCCTTCAACATTACGGCTGTCTGGGAGGATTCTCCTGAACAGTAAATCAAGGCATCGTGTGAAACTGAACACGATAATCCTCGATCTGACGTTTGAATCCGTTGTCACAACACCATCTATGCGCGTTGGCACGGCAGTCCTGATCTCTGATCAACATGAGCATCAAGCGGCTTTCTGTTTCCTCCTGATGACCGGTTGACCGTCTTGTGATCTCGAGATGACAGCAAAATACTTCAGTAATTTATGAATATAATTCCTGCAATTCCTCAGTCCATAAAATGATGATCATGTGTATCCAATAATGGTGATAAGATAATTACAGAGCACTTCACTCGATCGACCGGGTTGCAATCAGCTAAACGCAATACAGTACTTTTATGTGTTTTTTTAATAAGAAACGTATTAACAATCCTAACTTCACAACTCGTCGTGGATCCTGTTTTAAGCCCTGATTCTAGTGCGTTGTTCTGGATTCTCTGAAAGACGGCGACATACTTTATGGTGAGGATCTGTGTCTCCAGCTCAGAGGTCTTCTTCCTCAGCTCTTCCGTCTCCTTCTCCATTTCGGTGGATCGCACTCCCACCACCTGATCGGCAGTCACGCCTCGACCCTTCAGCTTCTTCTGCAGTAAACTCTTCTCTTGTTCCAGTCTGCATGCACAGTAAAGCGCAGTATGCAAACAGAAAGTGGTTTTCCATGGAACAGAACCGTTGCATACACTCAACATTAGTGCACAGTGTATACTTTATAGCTGCTGACACAAAGTAGTGGAAAACAACTGCATGTGTGGGTGGGACACTTGGGACATAACATTCTGTGTACAGCTGTACAGCCAAACCCTCCACCTTCCCTCCCGGACCCTCATACCCTCTCAGTATCACGACAGCTGGGACCATCAGTCCATCAACAGTAAACTCATTTGCAACAGTTTTGGTCATTTTTACTTTCATAACAATCGTTCTAACGTTGTTTGTCTATAAAACAATAACCGTTTTACAGACAAACAACTAACCAGCGGATCACTCAATGATGAAAATGATGATTAATTGCAGCCCTTATAATAGTTATTCCTTCAGTCCCTTGTGTTCCACGTTGCAGCTTTAACATGAAGTCCTTCTGTCCTCTAAACGTGCGTGAGGATAGAGGCTCAGTAGAACACTGACCTGGCGTAGAGCTCTTTCAGAGTGCTGAGCTGTTTCGACAGGGATTCATTCTCTCGTTCCTTCTCCTTCAGTGAATTCCTCACCTTTTCCATCTTGGCCTGCCATTTCTTACCCTCCTCCCAACGCACCATTTCTCCTTTGGTCTGTCGGACAAACAAGTCGTACGTCAAGTGAACGCGCAATCGAGCGATGACGTTAAGACAACAGACTCGATGCTCCAACCTTTTTATGATCGTCCTCAACATCTTTCATTTCTGCTCTTTTCTCCAAGTCAGACTCGAGGCGCCTGATCTTCTTCTGCAGATTCTCGACGGTCGACCCCTTCCCATCTGGTTCTGGTTGATTCTAATCAACAGAGAGAGAAAAAGACTTTCATAACACCTCACTTTTCTTAAAACACACAGTGGAGACCATTTCCTTTATGGTCACAACCAACATCCTCATGTTACAGATATGAGAGACAGAGTCCTGATAAAGATCCTGAGTGAAATATATCCGAACTGCTTGAGCTATTTTCAAAGAACGGAAGAATCCCATCTTCCTCTTACAGAAGAACAACTAAACTCATCTTATCTCAGACCTCCTACTTTATATTAACTTCAATCTTTAGATGGAATGTCCCGGTAGGCTCGAGATGGACCGCAGTAATATCGTCTCAGTAGCACAAACTGCAACCTCAGTCTGCAAACATAAAGTGTCAACATGCAGTTTGAGTATTCATGTTGTTTACCTCTTCATCCAACAACAGTGCTGCCATCCTTTGCAGTTGATTTGAATTGAGGATGGACATCCGAACTCATGTTTCCTAACTCGGTAATTGCCAACGTTTAATTGCTTGATTCCTAGCCTCAGATAAAATGAGATATTTTTCCTAAATGCAGTTAGGAAACATGTAATCTAAAACTGAGATAAGAGAGGATCTCAGACTGAAGACATTTCTGTAACGAGGCCACATGACTTTAAAAACTTTAAAGAAAATACATGATTGTGGTGCTGGTTAGCAGTATAATTGAATTCTGATATCCACCGGAGGAGTTTATCTTAAAAGAATGTGAGATTCCATTCCGGATGCATTCCTCAATTTATTTTAACTGAATTGTCGAAATGTCTTGCCGTTTGTCCACATGATGGGATGCTGATATTGGCTGTCATGTGGCTGTTGATTCATTCATCACTTGAGCACTGGACCAATGATGAAACTAATGCATCACCAGGCCGCGGCATGTAGTTGACGGGTAAAGGACTGGACAAACCTTTACCCAACAACAGCAACAGAAGATAAGCTCGGGATCGAAGCCGAAGTGATCAACGTCTGCCAGCAGAATGTTGTGTTGTCCCACGATCCTCAGAGATCTGCTAACCTGAAGGGCGCTGCTGAGCCTCTTGACTTGCTGCTTGAGCTCCTGGATCTCCTGCTCTCTCGCCTCCTTTTCAGCCTGCAGGCGTCTCTGGTTTTTCAGACTCCTCTGGAGGTCCTGGTTCAGGCCGTCCACTTCCTCCTTCAGGGTGTGCTCCCGGCCTCTGGCTGCTTTGGCAAAGTCCTTTGCAGCTTGAAGCTCCTCATTAAGGTCTTGCACTCGCACCTTTGTCAGAGGAGGGATTTTACAACGTAAAGGATAAGTCTGGAGATATCTTTTAGTTTTCTGAAACTTTACGTCAGGGGTGTCAAACTCATCTTCACTCTGGGGCCACATCAGCATCACGGTCGCCCTCAAAGGGCCGGTTGTAAATGTAAGACAGTGTAAATGTAACTACTCCGAACATATTTAGTTTAGTTTCCCGGGATATCTGTGACTTCCTCAACACCTACTTAGCAGAAATAGAGGTTATTGTTTCCATGGTTAATGGCGGACAGTTGAACGGCTTTCAGGGCGATAAGCCCCGCCCCCTCTCCGGCGCGTCCAGTGCGAATGAACAAAAATAGCCCCCGGCGAGACCGGCGGCGCAAATGGCTCATCTCATAATTTTAACCATGGGGATATTTTTATTTTCACATCTAACTTTTAATTTTTGTAAAAAAAAAAAAAAATTAATAAAAAAATATTTTTTATTTATTTTTATTTTTTATTTTTTTCGCGGGCTACATAAAATGACGTGGCGGGCCGGATCCGGCCCGCGGGCCGTATGTTTGACACCCCTGCTTTATGTATTCATAATAATAATAAGATTTCTGTCTTCACTGTTCGAATGCGTTACCTATAAGTATATATGCGCACTTATGAATAATTGCATGCTTTAAATCACAGGTCAAAGAAAAGTTGTAGAGTCAACAGCTTGTGTGCAGGAGCAACAGGATGCTGAGCCAGGTGGTTAGGAAAAGGGAGCTGTGAGACAACAGTGTGGGGGGGGGGGGGGGTCTGATGGATGGCCAAAAATCTAAAATCAATCATTTAGAAGACAGGAACCCGCCGTTGACCTGAAAATGATATGAAAGAATGTCTGTAATGTGGTTTTCGTGCCATCTGGGCACTGTCCCGGTCGATTTGCTGTTGACTTGGGATTGCTCTGGTCAGAAGAGGGCGCACAGAGGCCGGGGCGAAAGCAGCGGGAGGACACTCGAGGGAATAGGTCGAGGGCTAGGAGCAGCAGATGTGTGCGAGTGCTGGATTCCTAACAAGTAAGAGATGTAAGCAGGTAACTACGACCTGCGGCGCGAGTCAGAGGAAGACGTGAGATAGTTCTGTGGTGTCTCACTCGTCAGATATATAAAGTTATTAAGTTAGCAGTAAGATATTAAGACTCAACTATAATCAACGAAGCTGTTCGTTAAAAAACAACCACTGCACTACACAGATTAACCGGCATTCATTTTCGCCAAGATGGAAATAAATCATAACTTTGCATATCTGACTGAGCCTCCAATTAGCGGTATCGGTTATTAATGAACGGAATAAGGGCCAGTTGGAGACGACTGGATGTCAAACATGCGGTCTGTGTATAGCCAATATTCCCTCCATTGGAGCAATCAGAGAGAGCGAGAGAGCGAGAGAGCGAGAGAGCGAGAGAGCGAGAGAGCGAGAGAGCGAGAGAGAGAGAGAGAGAGAGAGAGAGAGAGAGAGAGAGAGGCAAACAAACCAAAGAACGATTTGACTGTGAGATTGGCGGTGGAATCAGGCTCCTCAGATCAAACCTATGAATAGTCGACTATTCGGGAGTCACCCCCACATGTGTTACTACGAGCTACCGTTCAGATCAACAGACCAGAAGCGTCTAGTTCATTAGCAAAGAGCATAAAAAGGGGAGTAGATTACGTGCATGTCGCTTTACGGAATGTAAGCGTCTTTTGTGTCCGTTAATGAGCTCAAGAGCTATTCATTAATGTCAGTAATGAAATACAACGATAAAGAGGACCCACCTTCAGCACTTTGGTGTGTCTGTCAACCAGCACCTGCACATTGAGACTCTCCTCTTTCTGTGCGGCGCTGGCTGTGACTTGCTGCTCGGCAGCGGCCGTCATCTCTGCCCGCAGCTCCAACAGAGCCTTACTGAGAGCCTGAGAACACGAGACGAGAGGCGGTGCCAGCTGTGAGAAGTGTGACGAGGGCAGCGGTCAGACCTCGTTTTCAGTTCACACATCATCATCGTTTCTTCATGGACCGCCTCCTCTCCCCTCGCTTCTTGGTATAAACTTGACAAACAACTTGTTTGTGTGTGTGTGTGGTGAAAAATTACAGAACTTGGAAGTGGTTTTGAGAAATAATCAAATCAAATAGTATTATGTGAAAAAAACGCTTTGGGCACTTTTACTTATTTAGAAACTGATATCCAGATCAACAGCTCGTACTTGTTATGCAGCTTAAAGACTGAAGATCTGTGTTTATTCAAAATTCATTCAAGATTCAGTACCAGCTGAATGAACTGAAGGAAACGCTACCAGTCCATCCATCAGGATGTACAGCATCCAGACCACCTATCTGGCAGATCTTTGGACTGGGAGGAACCAGGAACCTCCCAAGAGAAAGCTTCACCTCATTCTCCAGAAATCAATCTGTGTGTTTTAGCAAGGCAACAGGACTAACCCCCCCCCCCCCCCCCCCCCCAAACAAAACAAGTAAACATGTGTGATCAAAGGAGGACCTTGAGCTGCTTCTCCTTCTGGGCGAGCTGTGCTTTCAGCCGTTCCACCAGGTTTTTCATGGTGTTGCTGGGGGAGCGGACGTTGGCCTCCTTCTGGGCCGCCAGCTCCGTTCGGAGGCAGCTCATCTCCTTCTCCATCGGGGCCATGTGGCTCATCTGGTCCTCAGTCTCACCAGTCAGCGCTTTCACCTGGGCAGCGTGATACTCCTCCAGCCTGCAACAAATCCCGTGTTAGATAGATAGTCTACTATCTCAACTTATTGGTAAAATAATGAGGTTAAGAGAGTATCTTTGACTTAATACCACTGACTCTACACAGTGAGGGCACATGTTCTACTATGTGCCTCTTGTGTTCTGTAACTCGTGGTCATGATCTCTCATACAGAAGAAGACTTGAATGTTTGTATCACTGATGAAGATAGAAACGGAGGCCAAGTTTACTGTAAGTGATGATTTGATATAAAGCTGTAACCTTTTGTAAATGTCCAAAGTGTCGAAAACTATTGAAAGTAATTGAAATAAAGAAGGGGGGGGGCTTTATTCAGACAGGACAGTTACGGGATAACCAGTGTCTGACGGAGGAAACAACGTTCTTGCCTAATGTGCAACACTGCTACTTTCATACACACACAGCAGTTTTGGCGGGTCATTCAATTTATGAGAGTTTGGCCGATACAACAACATTGGTTCCGAGCAGGATGTTGTTCTTTGGTTTGGCAGGAAATTTTAACACCAACTTTTTTCAAAGCAATTTTCCCTGGTTGGCAAGACAGTTTTATTACCATGTGCAAGTTCTACCCAGCAGGGAGATAATTCCTGCATGGAGGTTTATGTTGCATGGCTGACAGGTCCTTCTGACACAGAGTGATACTTCTGTAACATGCAGCAACTCAGCCCAGTTATCCGATCGTTCTGACTCATGCTAGGTCAGCAGATTCCACCTGGTCGACCACCAACATCCATGACTAATTGTCTCTTTGTTTTTTTGCATGAATCAATTGTGATCAAACTGTGAGCGTTGCTGAGCTATACGCCAAGTTAATTGGGGACACCACCCTACCGAGCTAAACCTAATGCAATGACTCTGCAATATACTCAACATTGTAGTCGTGTTAATTAGCAGTGTGCTATGAAAGCACCGTGTAGTGTATTGAGCGGGGACCCCTTTTAACCGGTACACCACTGAACAGCATGCTGGGTAGAGCGCACTCTCCGTCGACATTCGTCTGAGCTTCTGCACACAGATGACGCGCATTATCCCCAAAAATACCCATCTGAGATCATCAATGTGAGGAGGAAAGCAATGCGATGATGTCTAATCAACTCTCAGCATGTTTCATGCCGTCAGTGTTCCAAGGATGTTACCACTGAATATGTGAGTCACACATATTGTAAATTGCAGATTTCAGTTGGCCTGTGACATTGTGAAAAGCCTTTATGTTCTCTGCTGGTGGTAATATTCACACTAATCATTAATGTACTCGCTCACCTCAACAGCTAAGATAAAGAAGACATAAAGGATGCTGTTTCTGCTTGAATATAATCTCCACAGGTGAGCGCTCTGCTTTAATGACGGGATAATCACTTTGACATCTCGTCAGCGTGTTTCTTAGCCAGCGTGTCCATGGCGGTCCTCTGTCGCTGCAGCTCAGCAGCGGCCAGCTTCAGCTTCTCTGTGATGGAGGAGAGCGAGATGTCCTGCTCAGCCACCGTCTGCTCCAACTCAGCCAGATGCTCCAGATGCTTGGTGGTTGGCACCATGATGGTGGGCTTCTTCATCAGTTCCTGAACAAAGGAGAAGGAGGGAACGTCAAACAAAACACTCAGAGACTCATGGAGGGATATCTGAATCACACACGGGATGTTTTCCCATGAAACAATGGTTGATGAAGTGTGAAATGTTACGTATAATAACACAAGACAGCTTCACGGCTTATTTCTTCGACGCTTCAAATATTAACAGCAGCTGATCTGCTCTGGGCGCGTCGCCGTCTCTTTCTGTTGCTGCTGCTACACATTACTCTGCTCTCACAACGAGTCCTACTCAACGTCTTAACATATGCGTTGCACTTCAACCTGGCTTTGGCCATTTTTACACAGCAGCACAGCGAGGATCAATGCGTGCGCGTGGCGTTTTGCAGCTTGTTTTCTTCATCTACTCTTGTTCGCTGTGCAGGGCAGGGGTTGCATTTCAGATATTTATATACACACACACACACACGCACGTCAGCAAATATAACTGCTTTAGGCTCATTTGTTAACGTAAACATCATATTTTTAATAATGCTCCAGGTTAGAGGGTTCCTTGTACAATTTACAGCATTCATTATCAGATTTTCATATCCGAGCATTATTGGCACCGTGAATGAAATGTCCCTAATCGAGATGGAATTGGTGAATCTGCGAGGACACCCAGCCGTGATGCGTACCATGGCTGTCTGTTTGAAGCGGTGCAGGGAGGTGTCCGCGTGCAAGTCCAACTTCTGATGCAACATCCTCAGCTCCTCCTGGTGTCTCTTTATCATCTCCTCCTGATCCTGTGTTTAAAGGAAACAAAGAAACACTTGGAGCATAACAAGTCTACCTTCTAAAAACATACGAGCCAGGTTTCTGAACAGACGAGACGATGAGTAACATCTTTACTACTCAACAGTCGATAATGGTCCAAACACGTCTGTGAGAATAATAGAAGAGACGTGTTGCATCACTGTACCTGTCTGGCTTGAGCCAACTGGTTGTGGTATTTCTTCAGCACGTCCTCTTTTTTGTTGAGTCGAGCCTGCAGGTCTTTGATGGTCTGGTGAGCTAGCTTGATGGCGGGTTGATAGTCTAACTGGCCCTCTTCATGCTTAGCAAGGTCAGCTAGCAGGCGTTCTCTGCTGGCAGCAGCTGGGAGCCGCAGACGCAGCTCATTGATCACTTTATCCCGGGACACAATGTTCTGCTCTGCCTTCCACAGAGCTGCTTCTTTCTCTTTCAACTTCTGCGCGTGAAGGAAGTGGAATTCAAACAACATGCATTTAATTCATGTAAAATACAATATAGTGTCTGAACCGCGACTGAATACCATTACCTCATCCAGATTGTTGCAGGTGGCCTGCGTGTCCAAGATGGTGCGGACGTGCTCCCTGATTTTACCCAGCGCAAACTCTAACTGATGAGCAAGAGGTAGACTCGGGTCTGGTAGGGATCCTGTACCAGCTTCGTACTGAAAACAACCAAACGTATCGTAACATCCAAAAGCTGCAACACCAGCCTGTTTCTGTACAATCACATTTTAGTTGCTGTTAACTTGAACCGTTTCCTCTGGAAGCAACAGTTTACCTTTTCCGAACCGCTTAGAATTTCACTCTGGTGCTTCTCGTACTGGTCCAGCTGACGCTCCAGCTCCACCTCTCGCTGATCATAAGCCAGCTGGTGTTCTTCTTGAAGCTTGACAGGTCAGAGAGAAGAGTTTTCTGCATTACCATTTATGACATTTATCTTGACAACACCACTGATACACTTCTGTCCTGAAACGCTCCTGAACAAGTTAGAATTGTGAGGTTTTCATAGCTTCACTTTTCTCCACTCTTTGTAAATAGGTAGGTAATTGACCCTTCATAAGTCCCGCCCCGTTTTTGCTCTGCGCTCCAATAACAATTGAGCAAGCTTGGAACCCGGCAGAACCTGGGTTCCCTGTCCTCTTTCCTGTTATATATTTAGATGTCAATTAGTTTTGCATATTTTCACATTGTGTATAAAAAGTGTTGTGAGTTGTTCCCGCTCACCGTGTTTTGCTGCACGACATCCTCCTCCAGCGAGCGGACGGTTCGCTCCTGCTCCTCCACCAGGTTCTTCAGGTACCTGATCTCCTCCTTCTGGACCAGCAGCTCCCTGCCTTTCCTCAGCTCCTGCAGACGAGCTTCTTCCATCTTCTTGTGCCACTCGGTCACCTGTTGGGAGTGTTACAGACTAGATGTAGGCAAGATGTGGCACAGACAAATAGACCAACAAGACAAACGGTGTGTTATTCTACTACATCTGTATCTATACATATATCAACAGAAATGACCTTTTGGGCCCCTTTCACGTCCTTCAGTGTTGAGATGAGCTCCTCCAGGCCTCGGAGTCTCAGGTCCAGTTCTTCTGCCCTGCCCTCTGCCCTCCTCCTCTCCTCCTCAGCCTTCCTCTTCTCCTCCTGGGCTTTTGCTCTGTCCTCCTGGAGGCTCACCATGGCCACGGAGAACTTTTCCTGCTGGGGAAGCGGCAGCGCTCCGGCAAACTGCCGACGCAGCGACTGGACGGTCTGCCGTAGGTGCTTGGAGCGATTCCTGCCCTCCTGGCGGGCGAGGAACAGAGTGCGCTCGCTGGCATCCAGCCGCTGCTCAGCACGCAGCCTGCAGGCCTCCAGCTGCTGGATGTGAGAGGTGGCAGCCTCCAGCTTGGCCAAAGAAGCCGACTCGCTGAGCTGCAGAGCCACAATGTGCTGGTGGAGCTTCGCAATGAGGGCCTTCTCATCCGACTGTGACTGAGGGAGAGAGGTGAAGACACACGCTGAAAACTATTTCATCAGAATCACGAATGTACGCAACTGCCTGCTACACAACTGGGGTTGTTTGTGTTTTGATTTATTTCCAGATACTTTACAATTCCAATATTGAGCGGCAGAGCATTTACAAATGTTTACCATGAGTCTACAGAGCAAACCATTATAACGTAACTATAGTTCTTGAAAGCAGGACTTGACCAATAAGTCACCTGTGAATTGAAAGTGTGACAGAAGGTGCAGTAAAGAATCTGATCTGTTGGGTTCTCACACTGCATCAAGGACCTCAAGATCAAGAGCAAATCCATTGACATGAATTCAGAACTACTGTTCATCCGGCAGTAAGCCTTATGAAAGCGTCTCAGTTGAAGAGCAACAGGACAATCTTTGAATGTACAGAACAGGAAAACGTTATGATTAAACCTTCCTTAGTTCAATAAAGTTTAAGAAAATCAAAAAACACCCAATTACCTGGTAGTCCAGTATTTGTCTCCTCAAAGCTTCCACTTCCTTCTCTTTGGACTGCTGTCTGGCCTGCAGAGCAGACGCCTGCATCATGGCCACATCAGACACCTCTTGGAGCCTTTACAAAACAACAATAAAACAAACACATTACATTATTTGTACTTTGAACCTCTTAGAGTCCCCTCGGACGCCACGACTCCAGAACAGAAATGCTGGCCATCCAACAGCCAAAAAATTAAATGGAAAAAGTTTTGAGACAAAAATCCCAGCATGACTTTTTCTATGATGGTCCTCGGGGTCTTGGCGTCTTCATGTGATATTTTTACCATTTTTATACGTTCGACTGATCAAAGGTTTAGTTTTGCACCAAGTCTGTGTAACAAAGACTATCAACCCCAAAATGTGCGGCAACAACAAGTAATGAGACATAAGTAAGTATGGCTATGGCCATCCTATACTTCCGTCATGATGTTCTAAGCCCTCATACACTCTAAATGTTTCACCAATAGAATAGGCGACTAACCAAAACACAACGTTCTTCACAGTTATGACTAGAAACTTGACACAGTGCTGAGCTGCACCTCAAAAAGAGGTTGACCTGCTATCCCCCCTTATAGACCCGCCCCCTTCGAGAAGTCTATCTCAGGAATGACAACCATTTGACAGTTCCAACAGATAGCTTCAGCTGTGACCTTAAATCACTTGTGTTTATACAATGTATTTCCAAAGTCATTCGAGGATTGCAACTGTAATCTCGAGCAAGACATTTATCTCACGATAGGAGCCTTGGTGATCAATCACGGGCCTGCACTGTGCCAAACGTACTTAGAAACCTCAATGCGGAGTTCGGCCTCGGCCTTCTCCAGCTCTGCGATCCTCGCTCTGTCAGCGTCGCTCAGCGCTTTGCTGATGCTGTCGGCCAGCCCGTCTCTCAGCTCTCGCTCCACCCTCTGGGCCTCCACGTTCATCTTGGTCAGCTGAAGACAAACGGATACAACATAGCTTGATACCATTTGTTTTTTTATAAATCACTCTTTATATAGAATTGTCAAACAAAGATCATTCAAAAGACAATTTATAAAGGGATAAATGACCTGAACTGGTGAGAAGCTGGCACGGACTGGGTTTGCTGGGTCATGAACTAAACGTCTGAGAAATGATCAACAGGCTCTCGGTCTGCCAGGTGAACCATATCGCCTTTTACCCTCATTCATTAAAGATCAGTCACGTAGACCCCGTGAGCAGCAGCGTGACAGAAAGCAACTCTTCTGTTGTTTTCTTTGGCCTCATACCTCTGCAAACTTGGACTCCAGCTCCATGTTGCGTTCTTCCACCTGCCGAAGGGAGTTCCTCATGTGCTCATACATTGTGTGTGCATGCTCGGCTCTCTGCCTCTCATTCAGCTCCTTCATCTCTAGAGTGGTGATGCGCCTGGCCGCAGATACCATCTCTTTGTTGGCCAACGCCTTGTCCGCCTTGTCCATGTTATTCTCACCTCCTGATATGAAGGACAAAAACAACATTTGTGATGGGAACTTGATTGTAAGAATCCACAAACTCGTATCAACTCTCAAGTTAAATTAGGGTTCATCTTTTTCCATCAAAGCTGTAAAGATCAGATCAAACTAAAATGGTTTCATAATAATTTACATTAAAAAAACTAAAAAGAGAAAATATATTCAGAACAGTTTCAGTGGTTGTTCCTCTTTTGGTGCATTGTCACTAGCAGTCTATTCTTAGCCGATTATTTTTGCAAGTGGTCTTCTGGCCAACAGTCTTATTGGTCATGATGATTATGATTCTTATTTGAATCACTAACCTTATTATTAAGACAGGCATGTGTTCTGCTCAAACACAGCTTTAATCAAATGAAGCCATCAAAGTCAAGGAATGAATTAAATGTCTGTGATAATGATCCACTCGCTGTATTACAACGCTGTGGGTATCCAGGGCAAACAGTCAATGAAAGTCCCACTAGGACCAAAGCCCACAATGCAACAAACGTGAACAGTTACCAGTGGTGTGACCAAATCCATGCAAACGTTCTGTTGGCAAGAACTTCAGCTTGTCAACGACTGCACTGTTCCTTTAATCGCCCGGTCAGTCTGTCTGCGCTGTGTTGATGTACCATTTGACTCCAGCATTAAGTCCTTTTGCACGGAATGTTTTTGTTCCATTGTAGCCTTGTTGTTGTGTTTTAGAAGGTATTTCTGAATAAAGATTACTGAGCTGTATATAATCAGCTCCATCATCAGTTTACCAATTGCATTGATGTTGGTCCATGCTTGCTCTAAAGTGTTCAGCTTCTCCTTCGTGATCTCCAGTTCTTTATTCATGGCTGAGAGTTGCTCCCGAAGAGACTCATTCTCACTCTGAGAGACGGGAACGAGATGAAAGAAATATGCTTTGGTCAGTCAACGGTTAACAGCCAAAAAGAAAAATGAATGGTGTGTTGATGCGTTCTAATACCTGCAGATGTTCCAGGTTGGTGGTTCTCTGGATCAGGCGGCTGTCCCTCTGCAGCATGTCTCTGTATTTGACTGTTAGCTCCGTGTACTGTTTGTTCGCCCTCTCCAGGTCTGATGAGGGCACACTATCATCCAAGGCCTTCTGCAGTGCTGCCATCTTATATGCAGCCATTTCCTGAGACAAAGCAAAAGACAATTAAAAGGCCATTGTATGCTGGTGCAGGTTTTGGCAGGTGGGGAGCCACAAGAGGCTAAAGTGCACCACTGCACCATGTTCTAAGCAGGACTAAAAGCATTCTTGTTGACTCCAAAGGTAGAATTGAACTTTTGGTTTCTCCACCTTGTATCTCTGCAGGTAGCCTATCCTCTGGGTGACAGAGGCCTGCATGAGGCTGCTCTCGTCCCTCAGCTTGCCGTTGTCCTTGCGGAGGTGCTGCTCTTGCTCCAGCAGGGTGACGTAGCGCCGCGTCAGTTTCGTCTCGTTCACCTTCAGAACCGTCGACTTGCGCAACGCTTCGCTCAACGATCTCCTGACTTCCTCGGGGTCCTTCCGAAGGGTGTCCAGCAGCTCCTTGCGGGTGAAACGGACAAGTTGCTCTCATAACATGCATTGGTTTTTGGGGATACCCAGCAGAGGGTAGGTTAAGTACAGTGAAGCATATACGTTGACTCGTCCATCTTTCATTTTCTGTGAAAATATAAAAACAAAACACTAAGCAGGCACCAAAGGTTACATCCCATGCCCTTCTTGCTGACTCTCAAGGGCCTCACTCCTGTTTTACACTAGGAGACAGAGCGAGTGGTCCGCCTCCTTTACGAGTGCTTTCACATTTATTAAGTAAGAGGAGGAAGTCGGACAACAGGGTTTTGGTGACATTTGACGTTGGTACATCTAGCTCTATAGTGTAGGTCCTGAACATTAAACTATCTTAGAGCAGTCGTGTGTGTGTGTGTGTGTGTGTGTGTGTGTGTGTGTGTGTGTGTGTGTGTGTGTAAATGACAGGCATATTGTAAATTGCTTTTCACCCAATAAACATGCATTTGTCTGACTTACGTTGAATTCTTGGATTTTAACAGCGTCCACCTGATTTTGCTCCTCCAGCTTCTTCTTCAACTCTGTAAATGTCTCTTTCTCCTTCTGCCACTCCGCCTTCTCACTGAGCAAAAACACAATCAAAACTTTCATTTTGCACTAAATGTTACAAACCAGCTGCGACCTGTGAGATCCTCCTTGTTCGACTAACCTCAGGTATTCTTTATAGAGGAGTCCCTGTTGGTGGCTGATAACAGAAAACTTCTCCTTGTATTCCTGCAGTGTTCCTGCGAGTTTCTTGCTTTCTTCCTCCTTGTTTTTGAGCTCCTAGTTAATGAAAGTATCATAAATGTTTGATTCATAGTTGATTTACAGCTATTTACCCCCAGGTCTTAAGTAGACAGTTAAACTGACCTGAAGAAGTCCAACGGCATACTCGTTCAGAGAACTGATGACCTCAGTGCTGCTGGGCCCCAGACCCTCGGGGAGGGTCAGGGGTCGGAGGACAACTCCCTGGTTGCCCGACCTCCTGAACAACTCCAACTCACCTTCCAGCTGGCTCACCTGACAAGCACAGATACATAAATAACACACACTAAAAATGTAATTTGTCGATCACAATAGATCCCAAGTTCACTTCTAACATCAGAGGCTCACACAGAAAGCAGGACAGCATCAATTCTAACCGCTCAGCACGAGTCTGTTTCTCGTGCAAGAACAAGAGGCATTACAGGACAATTACGATCAGCTGATTCACTTCATTACCGCGTCATTCAAATAAAGACAACGTGAAACAGAGTCCACAGACAGAAGTTAAGAGAGAGCTCAATGAACCAGACAACGGAATAACAGAGTAAAAGACCCGAAACAAAACACACAAAGAAGGAATTGGTGTAACAGAGTGAAACCTTAAGATGAGCCACGATGACTGCCTTGAGGAAATACTTTCACATGAAACAAGAACGAGGATCCAACAAACATTTAGCCGTCAGTGCTCTGAGAAACACTGTTCCAGTCACGCTAATTACCGTCAGAGACTGAGGGAATGCTCGGTATGTCCACCGTATCTATAAATCTATCATATCAATTGATCTGTTTTCATGCAAAACAATATTCTGTTGATTTGGAGGAAAAAAGTTTCGACGCGGCTGTAAATTGCTGTCAGCCTTGTATAACGGCTTGACTTTGACAAATCATTTCTGAATGTTTAGCCAGAAAAACCTGACAAGGTGGACAATACTGATGTGTTTTCCTGCCAAAGGAAGCAACATTGCCAAAAGGAGATTACACAGAGAAGTTAATATGTCCAACAACTGTCAAGTTGTCTGTCAACAGCATCATGTCTTCATCTGGACATGAGAAAATACCTTTTCTTTGGCTCTGGCGAGCTGACTGAAACTGCTGGTTGCTTCCTCCCGGGCCGATTTCAGTTCCTGCCTTAGTTCTTGGTTTCTCCCCACCAGCTGATGTATTTGGGAGTTGAGGTGCGGGGCTGACTCAGACTGCCCGCTCACGCTGCTGACATCTATAGCCTGTGATATGGAGGATGAGCACAGTTGAAATGCCAATAAAAACATTGGAAGATAAATAACAGACCCAATCAGCCGCTAAACTGGCTGCAATGTTGTCGCTCGGGGCAATTCCCCACCGTCAATGTACATCCACTAACAGTGACACCATTATGGAAAGAAGCCTAGGGAGGAATACAACGCTGTTCTTTGCCTTTTGCTTGATCCGCTCTGTTTGTACTACCCTGAGCCTTCCACTTAGCACTTATCATATTCATATTAGTTTGTTGCACTTATTGTATTAGTTTGTTGCACTTATTGTATTAGTTTGTTGCACTTATTGTATTAGTTTGTTGCACTTATTGTATTCGTATTAGTTTGTTGCACAATAAGTGCAACAAACTAATACGAATACATGTTGGAGTCCAAGACCATTTTTTCCTACCAGGACAATGAAGCATAATGTATCGTATTGAATCTGTTATGTTGATGTAACGAAACAGTAATCTGACTGAAATATGATCTAAAACTAACCGATATTATCTAAAACAGTTAAATATTATGTTCTTAAATTGCATTTCATTCTATCACAGACCCGATATTGGACGAGTCAGCTAAATAAGCTTTTGTTTTCAGTCACCTTTAACCACGTACTCACGGAAATTTCTCAAGGGACGTTGATTACGGTAGATCAGTGCCAAGAAAACAGAACAGATTGCACAGAAACTGACAGAGGAAAGGTACCTGGAATAGTGTAACAGATATTTGGAAACACCCAGAAAAGCCTTTGATGAAAATTCAGGTTCTGAACAGACAAAACCTGCTGACGGATAGAATGGTACAGTTCCCTGCTGCAGTGCTGAGTCCAGTGCCACACGGAAACTACCAATCAACCAAAATGCTGGCATGAAACGCTTCAGTGAAAAATACACATTTGACAACTGAACTTAACAACTATACATATAATATGTTTTCGATCATTTACTGCGAGGTGAAAAGTTCCAAGAAACAGTGGACAAAAAATAAAAAAGACCTGCATTGAGCCATAAATGTAGTATTTTCTTTATGAATGAAGTCAGTCTGAAAAAAGATACTTTTATTTCAGGAAAATAAGCCGCCGGATCAACAACTACTTCATTATATTTACGGCTACATTTGAAGTGTGAACATCTGTTCTTTGGTAGTGCGTTTCTGATTTGTTTGTAGATTAACACAAATCTACTTCTATCAGGAGACGTACGACTCCTTTAAGCTGTTCTCTGCGGCCCTTCTCCACAACATTATGATACGACACAGAGTGCTGGAGCAAAGTGAAGCACAACTTGTACCCAAAGAAAATGTATATGGCTACAACCTACACCGGTCTTCAAAAAGGTATCAGTGTTAACGTCAGATTTGGATCATGGGAGACACTTACATGAGCCAACCGTTCCAGACTGGGAATATCGATGGCAGATGGAGTGGTTTCTTGATTCGTCCTCATGGCATGGAGCACGTCTTTCAGCGCAGCCTCCAGGTCTCGCTTCACTTCTGACAGTTCGTCCACTACGAGTTTACACACAGGAGGGAACGACATCAGTGAAGCGGTGTCTTTAACACCCTTACAAGCTGCAATAATAATCCCTGCTAAATATATTCGTACAAGGTTTCCATGTGGAACTGGATGGACAGCAGGGCTGTGCTTACGTTTGATGTGGAACTGGGTCTTGTGAAGGTCCAGCTCTCTCTCCTTACTGCTCAGCTCTTGTTCCAGGTACTCATTCTGCAAAGTCACCGCGAAGACAACAAAGAAAACATTTAAAACCTTTCAGCTACTGGTTAAATGTGTCAACACCAAACCCGATGCAGCTCTTATTATTATTAAGTATTCTCAAAATCAAGTTGGACTGATACTCACATGTTACATGTAAGATAGTATAAATACTTTAAATGCTAATCACGACTCATTCATTGATTCAGTTTGTTTTGCTTGACATTTACCTTTTAACGTTATTCAATGCAGGACAAACTGACGTTTCAGATATCAATGTAACCATTTCATTTTATGCTAATCCTGCTGACATGAGCATAATATTACTAATTCAATAAGTAATGATACATGATATCACCTGAGTCACTCCTAAAGACGCCTGTGCTTTGTAGCACTTAATTAAAAAGTGATGAATTTATGAAGAGATGTTGTCGATCTGAAGCAGACTGCCCTGGATGAATAACGATGAGTGAAATGAAACACGACGCACAAACAAAGCCTGTTGTTGGTTATAAACGATGCACCACTGTGCTGTGGGTAGAAATCAGCTCCACGAGTTAAACCTGAGGCTCCATCAGGAAATCGCTCTTCTTTGAAACACTGGGCCTTGATTGGCGTGCAGGACATGGCGTCGTTAGTCGTGAGCTTACTTTGCGTCGGATCTCTTCGTCTGTGCAAGTGCTGCTTTGCTTCAGCTGCACAGTCCTGCCGGGCCTGATGTCCTCCTCCAGCAGCAGGCTGGACTGTGGGATCCCTAGAAACACGGCGGATTGTAGTTTGTCTGCGTGTATAACACTTTTAAAAACGGGAACAAATGCTAAATAAGACCACTGTAAAGTGAGAATGTCGTTTGTTACTCAAGATGACCTCACTCGCTGTCAAGAGCTTTCGTAGGAACACAGTTCCTGGAATGACTTGTTGCCGTTGGATGTTTTAAATCAATCATCATTGCATTGCAGCAGTGATAAAAAAAAAAACATATTTTAATACCGTGAGCAGCACAAATTTAATTACAGGGAGATATCTCAAAATATGTGCAAACTAGAAAAGTGCGCTCAGTGGAGTGTAGATCTCCACCAGGTGTGTCTCGCTCCAAACAAAGAGGAGTTGACTCTCACGCACTTGTCATTCCCGGCTCCCTAAAAGTAAAGGTGGCGGCAAAGATGATAACAACGGGGATTTATTCATCTGGTATCGTGCCGAGCTTTAGTGGATCATAACAAACCGGAGCTTCTGAATGAATCTCAAGAAGCTCCGGTTTAAAATCAGACCAAACTTTTCTGTGGAAGCCAAGACAAAGACAGAAATGCGATTGTAATACTTGTTGCATAAGTGATTTCTTGAGTCAGAACTCGGGCTGCTAATTAAGAATTTTTTTTTTTTAACCGACAAGTTTAATGCATACATGACAACAAATGTGATTGGTGCAGTTTAACTCTTTGTGTCACCTCTTTCCTTCACCATGCGTCTGACTTGTTTCTTCAGCTCCAGTCTCTCTTCTTCAAGTCGTTCAATCTAGAGAATCAAATCAAGCGGCGAGGTGAGAGGTGCTCAGACGACACAGTGGTTTTATGATCGCACGTCTTTACCTCTTTGGTGAGGACTTGGTTTTCCGCTTTGTACTGCCGCTGCCTGAGATCTTTTGCTCGCCTGAACGCTGTGAGATCCACTTCCGTCTTTGGTTCCAGACCTTGAGAGTCATACAAAAAGCCCCAAATAAACAATAACATATTTTGACGTCAGTGACTAAATAGACTGAGAGAAGGGCATAGAAGATATTAAAAATAAACCGACCTAGTTTTTCTCGGAAATCCTCGTTTTCGTCCATGAGGTCATTGATTCTCATCTCAAGCTGGTTGATCTCTTTGGTCAAGGCCTCTGCCTCAATGTCTCTCACTTTAATCTGATTGTTACATTCTTTGATCTCTGCGATGGCTGCTTCCAGGCCATAAGTGCCCTGTTGTACAGAGACAGTGCTGTGATTACTGGCCCATCAAAAAGAAAGTCTTTTTCCCGCTTTCCGTTTCGACGTGAACTCTTTTTGGGGTAATCGGGATGTGATTAGACACGGGGGAAGACAAACACTTAGCTTGTAGACCCAAAAAGCATGTTGATCACACCATAGTCACAGTCATTTCAATGTCTTTTAAAAGAAACAATGGACAAGGAATAAAAAAACCTACGCTCTGCTTCTAGGAATTTAAGTCTCAATTCATTCGATTTGGGTTTTTAAAAGAAATCCTTGAAGTAAGCCAAACGTTGAGGAAGGAGAAAGAGGAGTTGTTTGCAGACTTACAGACTCATACTGGCTCAAGCGGTTTGAGGCCTCAATGAGTGCTTTGTCTTTCTCTTCAGCATGAGCTTCTGCAAGCTCTACCACCCGCGCTGCTTCCACTGCTCTCAGCTCTGCAGCCTCCAGCTTGGACTTCAGCTCTTCCATCTTTCTCTGCTGCACGGACGATGGAAGGCCTTGGACAAGAAATGGCAATTATTCATGAGTAACTTTACAGACCTCAATGCTGAGCTCAAGTTCACCTATCTTCAGCAGACACAGGTCATAAGCTATAGTTCACACTTAATTCAGCAACAGGCTGAGATAGAACTGATATTTGACTAATCTACTGCTAACTTAGATTTAATGCTAAGCTACACTCTGTCTATTAAGGTGCTATAATTGTGAACATCCAGCAGGCACAGAGTAATATTGACTTTCCTGTTAGCTCCGTTTTGGTCTCCACCAACTCAAAAGCCTAACTTTACTGTTATCGTCACATACAACCGTAGAAATATTTGACCTCTGCATTTAACCCATCCACAACATTCAGGAGCAGCTTGGGGTTCAGCGTCTCGCTGAAAGACACTTGGACATGTGGACGGGAGGAGCAGGGGATGGAATCTTGTGATTAAAGGACAGAGCGCTCTACCCCCTGAACCACAGCCCGAGGGAAACATCTGGCTCTTTAGCTTCTAAGCTCTCTGTGGCTGAAGACAGCTGCCTGCTGCGGGCGAAAACAACGGCGATTAGAGAGACTCAACCAAACAGACAAGTCATGAGCAATCTTTTGATCTATTGTTTATAAAAGAAAACTGATTGCTGCAGCTGTAGATTGACCCTCAAAGAAGACGACCCCCCACAGTGAGGGGGTTTCTCAATTATGCAGACACACATTACCTTATGGAACCGGTCTGTAGCCTTTTGGACCAGCGTTCATTATTTGTTTGATTAGTTGATATAGTCTGATCCCTTTATCTTCCTAGATATAAACACATTGCATTAAGAAGAAAAGGTTTGTTCATGTTTTATTTATTTTTTTAAATAAAGTATAAAAGAACGACGCCTCCCTGTAATCTTTTTGGCCGTGTCTCCGTCTAGACGGAATATCTCTCTCCCATTCACATTGTTTTTGTCGACAACAGCAATAAATGACTCTTCTTGGCTTCCTGCTAGCAGGCCTCTTGTTGCACTCGGCGTGGTGGGAGTGATTACCGTCTGCTCCCAACTGCTGTCCGTCTGTGCTGCCAGCAGTGGAACGCCACGCTGTACAGATGACAGCAGGACGCGAGAGGCTCGAGCACTGAGCTGACAGCAGCCTCGTGCACATTAAACAGGTAAATAACGTACAGAAACCGTCTCGTGCTGTGCTTTCCTGTTGTTTATGGTGTGTGCTGTTTTCATGCAGGTGGAGGAGAAACAGTTGGAGGGCTGACGGCGGATGCACTTGTTGCTGTGATTGAACGCTTCGGGAGTAAGAACAGCTGTGTGGCAGCTGACGTAGAATGAGGGATCGGATCAATAAAGCTGATAAAAAATGCCTTGATCGGCCCGGATACTGATCTTCGAGATCAGATTGGGACGTCCCAGTGTGTTGAAGTAGTCAGAACTGAAATAATGTGTGTTCAGATCATTTTACATCACAACTGTCTTTGGTACCAATCTTCTCAGGTAGGAATCTTAGACAGCGAGCCACCCACCTCTGTCTTTCCTTGTGGACGTCTTTAGCTCCTCGATGAGCAGGGTGTGCTTCTCCATTTCCCCTGTGTACTGCTCCACCTGCTCACTCAGGATCTTGATCTGAATATCTCTCTCCTGGACGGCCTTTAAGACATTCACCAACAATTTAAAATCAGGAGAATTTATGGGGAAAGACCCGAGCAGAGCTGCAGCGCACTTTCATTATCTGCACTTTCATCATTCAGGGAATTTATGAGATGGGAAGAAAAAAAAGGTTGCGAGAAACAGCACAGATGGAACTTACGCTGCACAGCTCAAATATGACCTGGCCCAGAGCAGCGATAGAGAGATGGAAGGGAGGACAGGTTGAGAAAGCATGTCAAGGCAACGAGAGAAAGCAGAAAGCAGGAAAAACGACAGATAGTTGGAAGAACATAAAATGACCCTCCTGCTCTACAGGACAAAACAAAACTGTAACTTTCCACATTAGAATAAGGATTTTTGTCTGTTTTGTTTCAAGCTTTTTGACATATTTGCCATGACAGCACACATGATGCTGTTTACCAGATATTTTTAATCATAGATATTTAGTGTAATGAGAACTGAGTCAAATAATGTTTGTATTTGCAAATACTACTTCAGTACACTTCCTTCCATAAGCACATGGCTGAAATGAATATCACTTCCATGTTAAAGTGATACAAATGTTTTTTTCCATGGATATAACATTTCGCGCGGCGAGGTGCTCTAAAGAGAATTCATTCTTTCTTATTCTTAATTCTAGTTGTGGGACAGACCTGCTGCAAGGCAATAATGTTGCTTTTGTCCAGGTCCAACTGGGCTGACCGCAGCTTTTCCCTCTGGTCGCGGATCATCTGCTGGTACACCAGAATTTCATCGTCCTTCCCAGAGAGCACTCTCTACGTGGGAGGAAGAGATCACGTGAGCACAATGGAAGGGTCATGACGACGGCAAAAAAAGCATAATGATGTGTACATTTACATGACTGTTAGTCACAGGAGCTGAATCAAGAAACTTTGTCCTTTGTATGCATTCCAATTTGCCGCTTAAGTCACCTCTTAAGAACTGTGAAGTTATGGCAAATTAGTCCAATAACGTACCATGAAAAACATCAGCTTTGTTTGAAACAGAGGCCAGAGGCCACAGGTCTTAGTAGTTCCCTGCGTGATATTTGACATGATATTGCAAATGTGACGGCCCCTGCCTCTGCTTCAAGTGTACAAGTGTGATATTTGTCCCTGAAGGTGTCACAGGACCACGGTAGTGACAGAGTACTGGATGCAGAGCACCTGATCAACACTCACCTTCCATTCCTCCACTTTGGCGTTGACTGCTACCATAATTGTGTCATCCTCTTCAGTCACGCTATGGATCTTATCCGTTAGCTCTCTGACCTGCACATCAAACACACAACCAAGTGTTTACATACACGGCGGTCTTTTTTGCTAACGTTGCAGTAAAATGATGAACTGCGTCAGGCGTAAAAATATATATTCGACACACAGATATAAGGAAAGTAAAAGAAGTTCTTCGAGGAGGTTCTTTACTTGCAGCTTTGCGTGATCCCTCTCTTTCCTGAGCTGGTCCATAATGGAGTCCGTCTGCTGTACAACGATCTTCATCTTGTTGTACTCGTCCGTCATCTTCTCCATCTCCCTCACCGACTCCTCCAGGCTCTTCTGCATCTGCTCGTTCTGTGTCTTCAGGTGTGCGTTTTCATCCTCGGCTCGCTAATGGACACCAAATAAAATATAAATGAAAATAAAACCTTCCGTCACATCAGCAGTGAAAAATGCAGGTGATTAAAAAACAGATGAAGCCGTATAAATAAGGTAGAAAATGTATAATTGAAAACAACGCTGGTTTTCGGCAGTACACAGACATTTTTCCATCGCCAAGGTCCTTACCGTACTGGTACTGTTGCCAGCTTTTCTAACTAGTGGTCTGTTACCTCATTCACCAGATGATTTAGTAGACAAATAGATGTCCAAGTACCTGAAGGTCCTCCAAGTACTGGTAGAGCTGCCGGTTGGCCGAGTTGAGCTTCCTCTGGGTCTCAGCGTTCTCGTCTCTGGATGCGAGCGGCTCCTTCTGGTCCAGCTCTCCGCGGTAGAAGTCCACATCCTGCTGGAGCTGCTCGTTCTGTTGTGGTGCAGGAGGGACAGAATCAGTCTGAGAAAAAGAACTGGGTCCGGTGCCCTGTGCTCGCACGTTCATGGATTTGTCTCGTGCTTGGATCAGAAAGCCAACTTCTGGTTCCAGCTTCTGGAAGGACTTTGTCATACATCATAGTGCATTGAATATATATATATATATATATATATATATATATATATATATATATATATATATATATATATATAGCTTTTTACTGTTGACTGACAGAACAAGCCCTGGGCTCTGGGAACTTGTGACGGGCTGACATTTTACAGGACAATTAATCAAGAAAAGAGTCGCTGGATGAATATATCGTAATAATACTTAAGAAAAGTCGATACCCATCAATGTCCAAATGCTGCTAAAATGTCTCTATTGCAGGTTAATCAGCAAGCATCACATGCCACACAGCAGCATGACGGTGGAATAACTCACTTGTGTAGTTTTTCTTATTTCTTAGCATGACAACCTTTTACTTCATTGAATTTACATTTAAAATGCATTTCAAATATACTCCACTACTAGGAAATCTACCACGTCTCGTTGTACTGGAACAGCAGGAAACTACAGTTTGTGCTTCATACATACAGTACACTTAATTCATGCGCCTAGGTCTAGTAAGGATGTACACTGTATAGTGGGGATGTATTTGAATCCTCTCTGGTCAGTATATTATCATATACATACAAACACTCTATAAACTCTAACAAGGTCTCTACCGGACACCTTACAATCTCTCTTACCTTTTGTGGGGTGCAACAAAAAGCTGTGGCAAAATAGCATGATAACAATTCTGCAGCAGCCTGTACGGTAATACATGTGCAATAAGTGATCACCTGGAAAGAGATATTTAAAATGTATACTCCATGTACCTTTATACAACTACAATACTATCGGACTGATTTTGAGGAGCTAACACCTACTCTTGCGTCACAAGCTATATTTCTTACCTTCTTTTTAAGCTTTTTTATCTTTGCCGACAGAATGGAAAGAGATGAAGAGAGATGATGAAACGTGGGAAAGCATCCATGTGAGCACATGAGACTACACAAGCTTCAAATCTAGTATTGATATATGTTGGATTGACTGATGATGAATCAATCTCTACGATCTTTATGATGTAGCGCCAGCTGCCACATACCTCTCTCTTCAGCTTCTTGGCCACATCCTCAGCCTCCTCCGCTCGGACGACCAACTAGAAAAACAAAACGGGGAGAAACGCAGAAACGCAGTTTGATTTCAACCACCCCAGAAGCACAACAGACATATGTTACAGTTGCACATGACAGTTGCCTCGCTCCAGTTTATTGTCCTGTGTATTAAACAATGGAATGTGACTAGAAGTCACAAAATGTAAATATGCACTTGCACTACATTTAACTAAATGTTATTTGTTGTTTTAAATTCTTTGTTACAACAAATTATTAATTACTTGAGTATATTCACATATAACACGTGCACCATCTCTATCCAGGAATAACACCAGGGGCCAAAAATACTGGTCCTAAATAGCATGAACATTCCAAAGGGACATACAGCTGATGTCATGCTGTGTCAAGCTCATTACTTAGACAAATGTTTATTGAGCTAATATCTGGAGGAATCCATGGTCCTGTGCTATGTGTGGGAATTATGGGTACCGTGCTCATACCTCCTCGTTGGTTTGCTTTTCCTTGCCCATTTCTTTCTTTAACTGGGTCAACTCTTTCTCCCTCTGCTCCAGCTGGGCCTCGAGCTGCCGACTCTCATCCCTCAGAAAACGGTTGTCTGGCCCTTTGCCGGACTGCTGAGTCGGTTGGACCGGAAACAAGACAAACAAACAACCCCCACGAAGAAACCTCTTAGTCTGCCATCGCCACCGCCATCTGTTCACAACACTAATACATGCATACGCTGTCCTTACCAAGTCCTAAAACAAGGATTACATTTACCTTAGCATGCTAAACTGTTGGAGTGCCAAGTCTCATTACATACAAACCTAAACAAATGGCATAATAATCAAGTTGAACCTAGACGTAATGGGCTGTGTGCATGCAAGGAATTAGCTGTAATCTTCTTAGGCGCTGTCATTCAGTGGTCACAACCAATCCCTTTGTAGCCAGGGTCACACTCTGTGATTGGCTGAAAGATTTGGCACAGTTGCCGGAAGTAAAACACCAGATTTACACTTTGACACATAATGCGTTTTGTTATTTTTTGTACTGACAGTCATCAGTGATAAAAGAGAATGAGTAACCGCATGAAGGTATGCAGACGTACACAGAGAGAGAAGCTGAGCAGCATTACCTTGAGCTCTTGTTTCAGCCTCGACACCTTGGCGAGGAGTTCATTTTCTACAGTGCAGAAGACATAAGCAACAATGTAAACCCTGCTCTTTGATAGCAAAACTTTAACATATGAAACATTTTGACTACCAAACTTATTCTTTGGGCTTACCAATTTTACCATGTTTTTCTCCAGCTTGATCAAGAAGGTCGGAGCCAAAAGCAGCTTCTCTGTCTTTGATCTAACGGGCAGAGGAAGAGAAGACAATTACGTCTGAAATGACCTAAATTGTTTTAATTGCAATATATCAAGCAGCATATGCTTACAAAATAGATCAATAAATAAAACAATAATAACAACTAAAGTTAGTAAATATAAAGTAAATATTCTTTCTTGTTGAAATACATTATACTAGTGGGGCTGTTATGTGTGTGGGAGATATCAGAATATAGCAAAACGAATACTGAATACCTTCAACATGGTCTGAAACAATCTGAGGACTTGAATAATCTTCTCTGGAGCTTTATCCTTCACCTCCCATTCTGTTGTCTTCATGGTTTGAAGTGAAAAACAGTATAATGCAGTCATTTCAACTCATAATAACAACATTACGAAACAGCACAAAAACCTGGAGCAAAGCAGTGACAGAGGTGGAATTAAATTATATATATATATATATATATTTTTTTTAAAAGTATAAATATACAGGTCAGCTACACACAATTAAAGCTTTTCCTTAGATGTGACCCTGCTATGTGAGATAGCCAGGTTAGATGTAACCCTGCTATGCGAGATAGCCAGGTTAGATGTAACCCTGCTATGTGAGACAGCCAGGTTAGATGTAACCCTGCTATGCGAGATAGCCAGGTTAGATGTGACCCTGCTATGTGAGATAGCCAGGTTAGATGTAACCCTGCTATGTGAGATAGCCAGGTTAGATGTGACCCTGCTATGTGAGATAGCCAGGTTAGATGTGACCCTGCTATGTGAGATAGCCAGGTTAGATGTGACCCTGCTATGTGAGATAGCCAGGTTAGATGTGACCCTGCTATGTGAGATAGCCAGGTTAGATGTGACCCTGCTATGTGAGATAGCCAGGTTAGATGTGACCCTGCTATGCAAGATAGCCAGGTTAACACTGACCACAGAACGAGGGGGCAGTCAAGTCAAAGCAAAATCAATCCGTTAAGTGCATTTTGCTGACAAAGCCACAGAGCAAGGAGCTGTGATACCATGAACAATAATCTCAGATCAGCAGATCAGGAGTCTTTCTTTATGTAAGTAGTCAAGGCTCAACATCAACATCATCACGATGACATTACTCAACTTATACCGTTCATTTGAAACCAGAGAAGCATTTGGTGGTTGGGCACCTGAATAACAGAATTGTAATCAATATTAGAGATGTAATTCATATTGGCGTTAAGGATTGAAAATTACCAAAACAAGCATGTCGATGACCTCATCCAATTGGTTTTTTTCAAAATCAAGGAGGCTGGCTGGGTCGATCCTTGTCACTTTGTCCCACTGAAGAGCAGCAGGCATCTTGGCCATAGCGCGTTTGTAAAGATCCAAGCAGGAAATGAGCAGACGACTAGCTAATGTTAGCTAAACTAATAAGTGAAAAACTAACGTTAGCTAGTTAGCTCATTGTAGTTAGGAAGCTGTGGCTAAACATTGCCGTGATCCTCAACATAATCCTTATTGTTTATCACTTAAATAAATTCAGATAGTTCACGAGCGGCAGTTACATTTGTGACGACGTTAAGGGAGCGTTTTAATCTAATGTTTGTCCACAAACTGCTAACGTTACAAGAAACTAGTGTTCATGAATTAGCTAGCTAGACGTTGTGATTTATGGTAGTTAAATGCTTCAACCAAAAATCTTTATCTAACATCATTTAACATGTCCCTGAAAATACAGGCTAACATTTCAAGTGATCCTGATGTTTCCATGATGTGACGCTTCGGCTGCTAGGTTACCGTTGACAACACCAGCAATGACTTGGTATGCTAACTAACGTTAAGCTAGTGCACAATGAATAATACAGCTAGTAAAAAAACGATGAGTGGAGCCTTTTCAGGGATATTAACCAAACTCTACAGCTACGACGGATACAACGTTACAACACGGTATTTGTAAGTCGTACTTTAACAACTTTGTATTGCGTTTTATTGAAACGCACCGAGTCTGTCTTGGCTAATAACGTTTTTAACTTGCGCGGTCACCTCTGACCCAGAAGTGATCGTGATGACCCGGAAGTGGTCGTGATAACCCGGAAGTGATCGTAATGACTCGTTTGGGCTAACGTTAGTTTTCCCAAGTGGAATATCGCTATCTGAATTGTTTACTCCGTATGTGTGTTATCTGTTGACCATTCAACAGTGTCTGATACCACCTCTGCAGTCACCGGTTTCCCCTTTTTATAGACACGGTAGGTAGGACATTTAATTTAAAAAAGACATACAACACATCTGCGTCCAACGTTATCCGTCTAGAGACTGCTATCAACCTAAGTTAGTTAGCATTAGCTAGGTGCTTTATAGCTATATCTAATGTTGTGTTTCAGCAGCCAGTCTGAAATTGCAAGAGAATGGTATTTGGGGATTTTTGTGTACTCTTATATTGCCGTGATCGAGCGATAGCAATGTGTATTTCATTTGTTTGACCAATGTCTGCCCTTAGATATCTATTTAAAGAGGATAGAGTCAACTTGCAAATGTTCTAGGTGGCTGTTACGGTCCATCCTCCACTGCTTGTGCTCTTTTGCAGCCAGCTGTTACTGTAAAGTTACCGGTTGCTAGACTGTTTGTGGGCTAAGATCCCCATCTGTAGTTTTACTTGTCGGGTAATTTATCTGACCGATTATTCACCACAATTTGGGAATAGAATGAAACAAAACACTCTTATTAAACAGGGTGGCACCACCACATATTTAAGCCACCATAACGGGGAGTGAGTATTGTGACAAGGATGCTACATAAGAGTAAAAAACATGGTCATTACTCGCTGTAACATACTTACTATATGAGGTTTCGTAATCTTGCCCTACCAAGTCCTATGAAAAGATGCATTGTCAGTATGATTTAATGATTGCTTTGAAAAGAAAAGTCCAATCAATGTTTGTCAAACCTCTTTGTTTTTCCCTGCACAGTGATCAATGACGGCTTTGGTCAGCCATGGCTGTCGTGTCATGGAAGGAGATTTTACTTTTGACTGGACTGGTGGTGGGGTGTTACTGGAACAGTCTGTCGTGTGGCTTTGTGTTTGATGACGTCTCAGCGATCCTCGACAACAAGGACCTACGGCCCTCGACCCCTGTCCGCAACCTGTTCCTCAATGACTTCTGGGGAACACCCATGGCTGAGGTAGATCATGGTCCATGACACACCTCTGGGGTTCATCCGTATGGGCTTACTTTTAGTTTACACTTCATTGATGAAAGCTGTGGCATGTATCAAGCATTTACATTTAGCTGAGTTTAAGGGGTGGTTTATTAGCAGTTTTATTTAATTCACTAAAGTCCAGTTCAACTTCATTTGCAACCTCCTCCTATTAACTTGACTTTAAAATTGCTAAGATTGGGAGCATTTTGATTGCTCAAAGGCTCTCAAAATGGGGACACCTAAGCCGGAAACTCATAGGCAACGTTGATCAATAACGGTACAAACTATTGCAACAGTGCTAACAGTGAGGGGGAACCGGAGGGTGGGTCCTACGCTTCCACGAAGATGCGTTGGTTTCAAAGAAGTATCAATATTATAGTCGTATCATTTAGTTTACAGCTCAAAAATATGTCCAGTTGATCTTAAAGGTGAATTTGTAGAATCACTCAAAAGCTTCACTAAACATCGGTCTGCCTTTGAATGTTTCTCGGTCCGTCAACTGATAAATTGTACATGTTCAACTACAGGAGAGGAGCCACAAGTCTTACCGACCCTTGACCGTACTCACCTTCCGACTGAACTACCTCTTCAGTGAGCTGGTGGCAGCTTTCTACCATCTGCTGAACGTCGTTCTACACGCCGTGGTGTGTGTGCTTTTCCTGCGAGTGTGCCGATTGTTCCTGGACAAGACCTCCAGCCTGGTGGCAGCGTTGCTGTTTGCCGTGCACCCCATCCACACTGAAGCTGTAAGTATACATTCACTAGGTCAAGGCACTGTATGTATGTAATGTTACGGCAGAAAATAACTCAAAGCTGCTGTTCATAACTTTACCTGTTATATTGATGTTTTTCTTCTTTCCTTCAATCATTTAAACAAAGACAAAAGAGTATAATTCAGATACTAAAAGTACTATTTACATTTGAAATAGTTTTGGCCCCAAAAGAAGATTGAAATAATTAAAACTTTTAGTGGATGTCCCCACAATGTTACATGTAAGGGGTGAATACTGTGTAACTATCCCCCCCCCCCCCTCCAAATACCTGTTGGTTTGAAATTAGTTTTCCAGTACAGAAAAGCATAAGTGACCCTCGATCATTGCTCTTTGAGGTATCCGTTCTTCCATTCTTTTGTGGCGTTTTAAGAATAGCTTTGTTTAAGCAACACACCTGTTCATATTCCAGCTTGTAATAAGTATTGTGCACTTGAAATAATTAAAACTTTTTACTTGACAGTAAAACTGTAACTTGTTCCTATTTAAATCTACACACATTTTGATGCTAAATTTCCAGATTGTTCTCCCAATGACTGGTGATTTCTTCTATTCTTATTCAGCTGTTCAAGTGGATCCTCGTCTCTTTCTGCCCTTTCAATTGTCAGTCAGGTTTAACCATTGGACAGCATTTTGTTCTCCATGCACAAAACAATATTCTTTTTTGCAAACCCTTCATGCAAAATAACATCTATTTGTAAAGAAGACTTTCAACCATCCAAAAGCAGGAAAGACAATCCCAAAATACGAAGAGTAGTCTCAGTAAATCAAGCTTTGTGCAGGCGACCCCAAACGTTTGAGCGGCAGTGTGCAGACATACGATTACAAACTGAAACCTGGGGGCGACCGTAGCTAAGTGGATAGCAGGGCCGTCTTTCAATCAGAGGGTCGGTGGTTCGATCCCCGGCTCTGGCTCTGCTCGTTGCGTGTCGATGTGTCCTTGAGCAAGACACTTAACCCCAAAATTGCTCACGTAGCTGTGCCTACGGTGTAGAAATGTGATAGACTCTGAATTGTAAGTCGCTTTGGATAAATGACTGTCATGTAATGAAACGACAGTCACAATTGCTGTGTTGAACTGATCCACTGGTTTATTTTTGTTGGACGTTTGAAGAGGTTTCTTTGCTTATTTAAAATGGTCTTCTGAACTTGTATAATCGCTTCTTTAAAGGGTTGCATTTCCTGTTAAAACAACCAGCAATTTAAAGTATGGAGTAATTGGTTATTAGTTATGGTTTTAAATGAATGATGTTGATTGGTTGGACTCTTCTGGTTACCTCCAGTGCAGCACGGGGTCATCAGGACACACTGTTTTCTAGGAAGTAGCATATGACTTCGGCAGGAAATACCAAGCACTCATCCTCCCCCACCTGTTGCCCACCCCCAGGTGTCCACCAAACTGGAGAAGACCTGGGGTACATCCCAAGTCTCTTATTTAATTAAGAGACTTGGGATGTGGCCCAAGTTCTAAGTACGTTGAATGCAGCAGTGCCATCGTCCACACAAACCTGTGCACCATTCCTCTGTTTGACTTTAACCTTCAACCTGAGCATAAATTGAGCTTAACAAAACATTCTTGGTACGTTTGAAACCAGGTAACATTGCAAAGCAATCCTCCATTCACAGGCACACATCTAAGGCTGTAACTCCAAACAGCACGGACTCTGTGGTTAAGTACAACCGTCCACAAATAAGTCACAGAACAAAGAAGAGCCGACACATCGGGTCAGACCTCAGCGGAGCTCCTAGGAACAGGAAGAGCAAACATAGTTTTGAGGTTATGTGCTGTACTGTGTGCTGAATAAGGGGGGGGGGGGGGATTCGGTAATAATTTGTCTGCTGCTGACAGCTCTCTTATGACCTCATCACCTCAGTATTGCGCCAACATGTGCGTGCGTGCGTGCGTGCGTGCGTGCGTGCGTGCGTGCGTGCGTGCGTGCGTGCGTGCGTGCGTGCGTGCGTGCGTGGTGGTGGATACTAAAGATGTTTCTTTCATCCACAAAGAAGCTTAATTTAAAATCACAATGTTTTTATTATACCATTTAAAAAAAATAAATAAATAAAAAATTGCGACCGTGAACAGTGGGTGAAAAAAAACTAAACTAAATGAGTTTGTGTTTTTTAACTTTAAGATTCTCTTTGGAATTGAAAGTTGCTTGTTCCAGCCGTTTATCGTGAATGTTATCGGGACCATCAAGTTTACTGAACGCCATCGGAAACTGAAAGCCTTTTGCTTGTTTATCATTTGAACTTGATCTTGTTCTCTTCTTAAGGGCCTGTCTAAAAAAGCCTCTTCCCCAATTAGGGCGTGTAATTCACCCTATTCAACACAGCTGACCTGATGACCAGACAGGCCCGACCAGAGGAGGAAAAACAGAGCAAACATTCTGCTTGTCGGGGTGGAGTGCTACTGTTACACAGCATGCACCACTGAGCCAACCGTCCTCATGGTGTCCTCTAATCTACGCAGAGTCTCTCAGACTTCTTGAATGGAAACAATTTGCCTCACAAATGAGCCTTTAGAGTTAGTCCAGCAAACGCCCTTCACGTTATCGTCGTCTGGAATCTCTCCCTGAACGGATCATTTGTTTTTGAGTTGTGCTCCGAGCACTGAAGGTCCCTTCATGATAAGTGCGCACAAAGACTCCCTGTGTGCCCCCATGTCTTTCTCAGTGGCTTTTTTGGTTATCTGGCTTTTTGAATGGAGACTATAGTTTGTTTTCTGAAGTATTTCCAAGAATCTTCCAACACAAATCATTGAGTGTGCTCCACAGTATATCAAGGCTCTAAAATGGCTGCGCTGGGAAAACACTCTTTGAAAAGCTGCACCCCAACACAGAAAATGACCAAACCAAAACTGTGGCTTTCCTTTTTTTATATTATGTGAGCGAATCAGAGTATTAAGTTATGAGGGCCACTGCGACAAAGTCATAGCATAAAGGAGATCTGTACTTATTTAGACAATTCAGCACTTTTTACGTGTGTAAACGCAGTGTAATCAAACCGAGACGGTGAATGTTTAATGGTACCCTGGGCCGTGCATTTGGCCACCTTATCAAGTGAGCTAACGCAGTAGCGTAGCTGCCTGATAAAGGAAGTGCAGGTAGGTACTCGCGCTGTGTTTCTTTTCCATTGTTTTATTCACACACAGGCCACACCATTCACAGCGATGCATACCAGTTGTTGGTTTCAGCTAAACGGGCAGCCGGTTCTGAGAACGATGCATGAGCCTCGCTCGTACATATCTCCTGTCTTACTAGATAGACGCATGTGTGGTTTTTAGATGCGTCTATTTCCAAGAAGCCATGAGCTTTTGGTCATGGTGGAAGTGAGAATGTAATTTCTTCCACACGAGGGCAGTCATCATTTACACAAGCGACAGGCGTTGATGTCAGAGAGGTATATGCGACGTATATGCTCGTTGCCCGCTGAGGAGATTTCCACGACTAGACCTGTTTTCACAACTGGATTCGAGGGCTTTCACACGTGGACTCTGGTTACTGCCAATTGTAGACGCGTGTAATGTTCTCAAAGAGATTAGAACAGAAAGTTGTCCTCTGTCCTGAGGTGTATTGGAGGATTTATCTGTGGTGGTTGTCATGTGCTGCTGGGAAGCGCTGACACTTTTGACACCTGAGAGCTCGTGGCAGAGTGAGGTTATTGTTCCTTTATTGTCTCCCAAGAGGAGGAAATTAGTTCGGATGAAGCAATTTCCCTGAATCTGAGACAGACATCACGATAAACACGTGTAAAACATTATCCTGAGATAAAAACACAAAGACATTCACTGCATTGAGAACCACAAACATTCTGAAAACGTACTCAGTAGTACATAAATCAGACGCATCTCGTTTAACATATATAAGGAAACACATGATCGATAAAAGCCTGCAGCTGAGTGGCCCCTGCCTGCGCTAAAATGTCTTTGGGGGGGGGGGGGGGGGCTCCCATAATCCTCCCTGCCGTTGTAAGACCTTGACCTTCAGGTTTCCAAACCAGCTGGTAACACCAAAACATAAAATGGACTCTACAGTAGCTCTATTATGATAAGGAGCAGCGTGGTATTTTCAATCTATATGACTGAACATGCCCTCTTTTTGCAGACTAAAATAAATTCATCTGCACTTCAACAAGACTTTAAATCAGGGGCGTCAAACTCATCTTCACTCTGGGGCCACATCAGCATCACGGTCGCCCTCAAAGGGCCGGTTGTAAATGTAAGACGGTGTAAATGTAACTACTCCTAACATATTTAGTTTAGTTTCCCGGGATATCTGTGACTTCCACAACACGTACTAAGCAGAAATAGAGGTTCTTTTTTCCATGGTTAATGGTGGACAGTGGAACGGCTTTCAGGGCGATAAGCCCTGAAAGCCGTTCTCCGGCTTGTCCAGTGCGAATGAACAAAAAATAGCCCCCGGCTAGACCGGCGGCGCAAATGGCTCATCTCATAATTTCAACCATGGGGATATTTTTATTTTCACATCTAACTTTAAATTTTTGTAAAAAAAAAAAAAATCTTTTTTTTTTTTTTTTTTGCTGGGGGATTCGCGGGCCACATAAAATGACGTGGCGGGCCGGATCCGGCCCGCGGGCCGTATGTTTCACACCCCTGCTTTAAATGAACAAATCAGTGTGGCTTGGCAGCACTAATGACTCTACTATATATTGTTCTGTCATCAGGTCACAGGTGTGGTCGGCAGAGCTGAACTTCTTTCTTCAATCTTCCTCCTGGCTGCTTTCCTGGCCTACACTAAATCAACAAGTGCGAACCACTCTATCGGTAAGTCTCGTGTGCTTCACCAGTCTCTCGCTGAATTATGTCGCATGTACAAGATGTGCTGGCTTCCTGTCATGCAAGTTAAGACATTATTGCAAACACTGAACAGACGCAGGACACCGAAACCCCAAATTAACACATTAACTGTGTGACAAAGGTGATTCAGTGTTAACCGGAAAGGCCGATGGCAATGCTGCAGTCATCCTCATTCATTCATTCATTCATTCATCAGCAGTAAGAGTCAACAGTCACATGTCTGTGTGAATAAGGAGGTTTGTGGTGACGGACAGGGTTGGGTTAGGATCAAATACCAGGCTCAGTGGAATAATGTCGGGCTTCAGAGGCTCGGAGCCACTTTGCAGCTTTGGAAATTGAAATGGAATATCCTCCGCCAGACCTGTTACTTGAGGTTGACCGTAATGATCTTTACGCTGTTACATAATTCAGAGTTGGAAGTTGTGATCCAGACGCACCTGTTTTGTGGGTAATTGGTTGGTGGTTCTCCGTGCACTAGAACCTGTTGCGCAGTAAGAGGGTGGGGTCTGTCACCATTAAAAACACCTGTTTCAATGTGTTTCTAGAATTGCACCCTGGGGAAAATGTCTAAGTTGCATCGGTGCCTTTACGTTTCCTTCAGTAGAGCAACATGTGGCAACCATCTATAATGAAGGCCTTCAAACCATTACATGGGTTCACATTGTACTGTTCTGGTTCTGGGCTAATCCTTTGAGCTAACAAACCAACAGAACCCATGACAGCAAGCTGTGGGAGTAGCTTATCAAGTTTGAACTACAGCCAATACTGGATGTTAATGCGACACAAACAGTTTTAAGGATCCCTGAAATTAGGTTATTGAAGAATGTAAGTTTAAAATAACTTCCAGTGTTACAAACAATGAGATGGGAATACTGCTACTAAGTGACATAAGTTATTTTTAGCCTGTCTGTGCTGCCATTACTTGTCGCTTATCGGCCAAAATGGTAACGGATACCATATCAGAGATCTGATGAGATGGAATTGGGGTAATCGGTCAGGCTCTAGTTCCCACATTTGTTTATTCTTTGGCGTGGCTTGTGTTTGTGCAGGTCGTTGAGTCGGTTCGCGCCGTGTCCTCCGGGACCTGGCGGCTCTGTGCAGCTGTGTCCCAACTCAGAGGCTGGGACGGCACCAAATGCTCTCCCTTCCTCAATGAGCCTCGCTGAGACTAAAACTCACGGTCCATACAGGAAGTTCTCATTGAGTTACAAAGTCAAATATTTCAGTCCACGATGTTGCCCTTAATTGGACAACATGGCGTAAATATCACTGTGGGTTTCGGGGGAGTAACGGTGTTCCCAGGATAAAGTGTTTGATGGCCAAATAAATCCAAATGCATGACTGATATTTCCTGACTGGACATAGAAGTCTGTACCAAGAGTTTCCCCTCTTTGTATATGAAAGGTTGTGCACAGCTGTCTGTTATTTGTGTATATGCTCTCTTTTCTTCCAGTGTGGGCCCCCATCGCTCTGACGGTGGTGCTAGTGGCGGCAGCAACACTGTGCAAGGAGCAGGGAATCACCGTCATCGGCATCTGCTGTGTCCACGAAGTGTTCGTTGCACAAGGGGTAAGGCTCCGCCTCCGGAACTTGGTCACACCTGTGACGTCAAACTCTAGAGTTCTTTTTAAGCCTGAATTTAAAGTTTGCGTTAACAAGCAGTTGCCATCTGGCCGAGGTTAAGGTTCGATTAGGTAGTATATCAGACGGATACGTGCTGAACATATCGAGCACTAAACCAACCCCAAGCAGTTTCAGGGCGCTTTTGACTCACTATGGCCTCGTCTTTCACTCCAACAAGTCCGAGCCAGCCATAGCGTTGTGTTGGACTTCTGAATATATTATAAGCTAATAAAATCAGCGTCTGACGATAGCCGGTGACTTCCGATGTTGCATTTCAGCCAATGCGTTCCGCCTCTTTTGCTCTCCACACAGACTCGCATTCAACCAAACCCTGCTCCAATCGTGATTGGTCGAAAACACTCTGACTACAAACAGAAACCGGAACTCTTCCGATAGCAGATCTTGTCTCGTTGCCGATGAATGCAGAATCTGTTCCTACAGATTAGTCTCAGCCAAGTCATTAACTCAATGAGGAGCACCGTATGCAATCATTTGTACAGGACCTGGTTATTCTGAGCGAGAGTTTAAATGATGTAGTATTAGGGGGGTTCGGGTTGAATAGAACTCATTTAAACTGAGATTTGGTTGGTTTTTTCTGACTGAAGCATTCATCACAAATGACTCGTTCAAGAACCGTGACGGCAAGTTCAGTTTGTTCCCGTTTCTGCCTTTGATAAATAGGTGTGCAGTTCAAACCGCTGGCAGGTTTTTGGGGAATGTCATTTGAAGTATGAATAACAATGGTTGAGTTGACCCTTCCTTCCTGTTGCTATCCTCTCAGTTCACCTTGCCCATGCTGTTGGACACCCTGCGGCGAGTGTTGCAGGGTAAAGACGGCTTCCCTTACGCCGTCCTGCAAACTCTGCTGAAGCTCATCGTCCTCGTCATCAGCACCCTGCTGCTCGTCATCGTCAGGGTCCAAGTCATCCAGTCCCAGCTCCCCGTCTTCACCCGGTAAACGGCATTCTCTCATCAGCAGCAACAAAATGCTGAAGCTGCATTTCAGTCTTGCAACCCTTTAAAGCTTTTTCTCCCCGTTTGTCGACTGCGTTGGCTTTTATTGAATTTACAAGTCAAATGAAGTTAGAGCCTACATGTCAGTGTTTAATGCGTCAAAGAGCAAGATGTGGTTATTTAATTAGGGCATTTCAATTTTTTATTTTTTTTTTATTTGTTGTAGTTAAAACGCTTTGACCAGAAAAGGCGTCTTCCTCTGCAGCTGCTGTGTCTCAGTGAATACAGTCGCAGTCGTGATTTGAATGTAAATGGATTCCAGGATTATATAAACACATTATACTAGAACTACTAGGTTCTTTATTTCAGATTATGTAATAGTTTACATAATGCCTTGTTTTATTTGATCAAAGTAGAGAATCTTCCCACGGCCCGTGACACCCTATGGATGTTATTTACAGGTGTGGCAGACGCAGAACATCTGCTGCAGGCGTTTTTACACTATCTGAGGCTGGAAATCTGTGACTTCTCCCTTAAAACACCCTAATGTACCATACGATGATATATTATGTTGATGTGTTACATTGACTCTATTATATTGGACAACAATGATTACCAATGTATAATCACATCACATTACTGGTGTCCACGGTCACTTTACCATGTCCTTTGTCTCCACATGCTCTTTATAGTTTCTATTTATTCGAGTTAATGTTCCTCCTATTATTTACTTCTGTTTCTTTCTATACTCATTTATTTCTGTCCTCTGCTGCAACATCAGAATGTTCACATTGAGGATCAAACAATAGATGCATCTCACTTTTAATAAACCACGTGACCAGTGAGGACGCTGTGTGGGGGGGGGGGGGGCAGATGTCAAGAGGTTCATTGGATTAAGTCTGAACTATTTTGAAATGGTCTGTACAGGATTCCACTTTGATTGCAAAGATAAAATTCCAGACAATTAGCCGAGATGTGCTAATCCCCGAGGCGTTCTCCTCGGGATGTCTCCGGATTGTCTGGAAGAATTTCTGTGTTCAAGTCACAACAATGCTGCATATTTAGATTACCACCATCCCAGCTGGGATTATTTGCTAAAGAAGTGGGACCACCTGCTTTACCAGAGCAGTTCAGATACAGAGACGGGCTGGAGGGGACGGATCGACCAGTTAAGGATCTTTGGATGTCTCCTGGTTTATTGTGACTGCAGGAGAAACCGTCTCTCTTATATCAAAAGCTTTCCTCGTCGGAGCCTTCACCAGATGGGTTACATATTATTTATTTATTTATTTATATATATATATATCTATCATTATTTTTGCCTTTCCTGTACATGCACAGTCTAGACATTCTGTGAATCTTCCTTTATTAAAATTAACTTTCTACACATCACATTTTTCAATCGGAAAATGTGATGTGTAGTTCTTGCCTTTCCTTTGGCATCACTAAAGAGGAGAACTGCACTGGATTAGTTGTCGATCCAGGCTGGAGGGTTATTAAAAAGGCAAAAGAGTGAGATTTCATCTCCCAACCGGTATTGTTGGGATCACGGGGAGCTGTGGGCGTGATGATGACGGAGTACAGAGCGGTGAAATCTGTTGCCCTGGACGTGAACATAAATACATGACTTCCACTGTAAATCACATGCAGCGTTCTTTGCCGGTCCTTCTCTTTGTTGCCCTGCTGATTTATTAGATGTGGTTATGGAAAGATGGATGTGGAGATACAGATGTACAGTATGTGTGTGTGTGTGTAGGTATATCTACAAAGCTATAGTGCCACTCAAAATGAAAATCAGCAGATTTGGTTGACAGTAGAATAAATGATCTTCATCACTCTGTGCAGTCTTAGCTCACGGCCCCTCGTACACCACATGAAGCATGCTCTTATCCTCCGGCTTTATTGGGTGGATGAACTTGTCTTCTCTCTTGTAGATTTGATAACCCGGCAGCCGTCAGCCCCACTCCCACGAGACAGCTGACCTTCAACTACCTGCTCCCTGTGAACGCATGGCTTCTGCTCAACCCCTCTGAGCTCTGCTGTGACTGGACTATGGGCACCATTCCTCTGGTGGAGTCCCTGCTAGACCTGCGGAACCTGGCCACCCTGGTGTTCTACACGTTCCTGGGCCTGCTAGCTTACCACAGCCTGCGCTACAGACACAGCTCTGCCAGGACTGTCATCATGGTGAGAGATCCTCACGCCCAACAGTGGCACTGCGACACAAAACCAAACACACACACGCGGCGGGCCGCCGGGCTTACAAAACATTGGCAGAAACACTGACGAGAGTCTACCAGGTAGACGCAGCTGACGGCCTCTAATTGATAAACTAATTGATGCGCTGGAGACTCTCATGGAAAATGGCTGCATGTGTCACCGACTATGCACGCTACGTCATGTCTGCTCACTCCTGGCCCGGTGAACTGGGGACTCGGTTGCACCCTTGCATGCAAGGCACTAAACTTAATCTAAGTTAGCGTCCTGACTAAGACACCCATGGAAATAACAAACTGCTGTGTAAAACAACTCTTTCCTTTCCTTTATTTTCCTTTGGCTGAGAATAAACTACTAGGGTATCTATCACAGCTCCCCAAAAAGGCCACAAATATTGACGTTCAAATGGTATATGGACCAGCATACTGTCTCGTTATATTGAGGGAGCTTGGTGGACTTTCAGGTTGGATGACATAACTCAGAATAATGTCAGCTACACCATGCTTGAAATGAAATGTAGTCAAAGCTGGCTTGTAACCGTGGTAGTTTTCATTATTATATTCTATATTCAATTTGTCACAAGTTCTAAGCATGTAAGAGATGACGTCATAGGTGAGTTACAGCCGTAGACTGCGCCTCTTTGAAGTCAGACTTCCACAGAGAGGAACATATTAGTGTACGTCTGTCACAGCAGCTCGTCATCACTTAAAAAGTGCTGGAACATGATCTCCAGAGAAGAGTGGGAAGCATGAAGAAAGTACAGGCTCACCAGCCACATCCACCGTTTCACAGAAACTACACATAATTATACTCCGGTCTTCCTAATCGGGTGAGAACATTTTAGTCGATGCTGTAATTGACCGTTACGTGCTAGACGCATTTTATTACTTACGTCTGCATTTTAGTACCGTTGTTTGGTCTCGTCTTTATTCTCCACGGTCTGGTGTTATAGCCGACACCGTTCACACGGGTGAACATCGTGGAATCACTAACGGACAAAGTCAGGATTGCACAACATGCTCGAAAGCATTATCAGTAACAGGTATAAGCTTGTTTTTATGTTCAGCACACTGAGGAAAGTAATGACAAACAAATGAAGAGGGATAAAACAGCAGGTCCTACTTTAAAGAGCGCATTGTTCCTCGTGGCACACGGAAACAAATCAGCGTCCGTTGTGCAACAGGCCCGTGGCTCCCTTACTCGGAGGTCAGTGAACTTCCTCAGTGTTGCTCTTAGCTTCAGTTTGGAGAAGGGGACCACAAATCAACACCAAACACACTGAATTATGACTTCTGCAGTGTTGATTCTGCTTTGAAATATGTTGCATAACAATATCGTACCACATCATCCTACTTAGTTTCATTGCAAGGCCGCCGGCTGTAGCCGTCTGAAGTGTTTTAACAGTCTGCTGGTTGTGCACGAGCGCTACAACACATTATTATTTTCATTAGCAAGTAATATGCTGCTTGTTTCTTGATGAGTCATTTAATAATGTAGTCTTTCAACAATATGAAAGGGATAGAATGTCATTTCTTGAGGCCCACACTGCGTCTGTGTAGTGCTCGTTTCTTTTTCGGTCCAATCCCTGTTTTCTAAACTTCAGCTCTACTCACACACACACACACACATTAGTTTAAAAGCTTTAAAATAATCATCTTGGTTTTGTCAGACACTGTTGATGTTGGTAGTATATACGTGATCATTTCTATCAGTATTTATCCAGCAGAAGATTAGCAACAATGAATGTCCTTTTCTGTACGTTAATTACGCTCGACCTAATGCACAAGTACATATTGTAATTATGGTAAATGAAAAATACTGAAATCAGTCGTTCAAAAAGCAACAAAACAAAGACTGAAAGCATGTGCCTTCATTACGAGCTTTCACAAATGAGATAAAGTCTACTCTGCATCTTAATCACACGCAGTAAGATTAAGAATAAAAATAGTGAACTTCATTTAATGGTCATGAATACATGAAATCTGACCACTGCATTTAACCCATCCGAAGCATTTCGGAGCAGTGGGCTGCTGTGAAGCGCAAGTACGGGTTGAGTGTCTCGTTCAAAGGGCAGAGAATAAAGAAGTTGGAGCTCCGCTGGGTCACCGAGCTGATTCCTGTGGGGACATTTGTCTTGTGCTCCTGAGCGGTCCCATCTGCTGAGCAGCATTAAGCAGCCATCGGGGCACCAACTCTGTCTTTTGTTGGGATGGGAGGAAGCTGAACCATCTGGTCCATTTATATATTAAGTATATAATATTATAAGTAATGTGAACGCAGGTCATTATTTTCAGTTCCCACCACATCCCCTGCCAGTATCCCATATATCAACCATGTAACTCCCACAACAAGACACAATGTAATATCCAGATCACTGCATGAAACATGGATAGTTGTTTCTTTTGATTGCACTGATGCTATTTATAGAAACGGACCGGCCTCCAGCCTGTGCAGGAGGATGAACAACCTCCAGAATCAGATCTCTTGTTGGCACACACGCTGAGATAGATTATACCCCGATCACATCTGATTTAACAGAAACATCAGTTGCTTTGCATGTAGGTGTATTTTAGAGGCTGGATCTTATGCTTATTTTCATTATTGTTTAATGTAATAAATTAATCCTTTTGTCTGAATATGTTTAAAAATGTTTATGGTTTCCCCGAGCCCATAGGAAACATCTTAATTATAATAAAATCATAAAAGTCCAAAAACCCAGCTCTAGTCGTCTCATTTGAGAAGCTGGGAGCCGAGAGTTTTTGTTGGAAAATATAGAAAATAGTCAATTAATATGTCGATCAACCAATCCATTATTTGACTTGTTGTTTGAGCCACAGTGGAATCATTTTACAGTCTCTGCAATGTTTGATTGAGCAACACCTGTGAACCTTGCTATGTAGTTCCAGGTGCGTTGACATAGGACTGAAGTCGCTGCTGGTCTCTCTCCTTCAGGCCCTGTCTCTGATGGTCCTGCCTTTCATTCCTGCGTCTAACCTCTTCTTCCCGGTGGGCTTCGTCGTGGCGGAGAGGGTCCTCTATGTGCCCAGTATGGGCTTCTGTGTTCTCGTCGCACACGGATTCAAGATCGTCTCTCATAAAGGGTGAGTGCCCGACCTAAATGACGTTGCTGTACTGTAGAACTATAACCTGCCTGTTGTGGAAAACCAAAACAAGGTGCAGCCCTTATTACGTTGATAGAAAGTCAGAGCTATTGATTTAAAGAACACAGTGCATCCGTGCGCTGCAATGTCTGAAGTCTTGAAAGTCTTTACATTTCTCTTTGCAGACCCTTGAAGAAGATTTCCTGGGTGATCATTGGGGTGCTGTTAACGACACATGCAGTGAAGACTTTCAAGAGGAATTGGGACTGGGAGTCAGAATACTCTCTGTTCACCTCTGCGCTGAAGGTAAGCTGGAAAGACAACTGATTAGAACACATCTTTGGTTCACCTTGTGCTTAAGAGGCCTGATCAAACAGTCCAACAGAGAAGTGTTGGGATAGTGATGGATCAGTCTTTCACAAAACAAAACAAGCTTATTGTCGTGTTTCTGCCGATTCAGGTCAACAAGAACAATGCCAAGTTGTGGAATAATGTTGGCCATGCTCTGGAGAACCAAAACAACTATGCAAAGGCGCTGCAGTATTTTCTCCAGGCCACTCGCGTTCAGCCAGGTAAGAAGCGGAGATCGGGCATTTTGTAAATCATTTCGACATTCAGGAATGAAGTGATCATAAACTGCACAGGAACAATCTGCAGGGGCTTGTGGGAGGTATGTGTGAAATGTCTTCATGTTTGGTTCCCAGTGGGATGCACAGTGTGCTCATAATGTTGGTAATTTATCACCTGTGTCACACAATCATATTTTTACCATCTGTTGCTAAGATGTGCTTCCAGTTCTTTGTAAGATACATGCAGAGCAGCTGATCGTACAAGGGCTCGATCAAATAACAGAAGCAGCTCCAATGCTGCATCAGTCACACTTAAATTATGCAACGTGGTAAAGGAAGTACACGCTGTACCGTCACCTCAAAGTTTCAGTGTTTTAGTTTCCACCCTCTGTTAGTTAAGGCTCCCTTGTGAATCTTACTCTATAATGTGACTCTTGAACAAAGGCTTTTGTTTACTTATTCATGTTCGTAGTATCACTACTAGCTTCTGTGTTGCAGCCGATACCGACACCAGAAAGGTATCGCGTATGCCGTACGGCTAAAAAGCAGTACTAAACCTAAAAGTGTTTTTATGAAAGCCGATCCCGCGGGAGCGAGCCATTCTAACTTTGCTGCTGGTCGGAGCAAGCGGTCAAAGCTAAACTGCGGATCCTGTGATTTAGCCAACGCTAAGCAGAAGGATGCAGTTAACAAATACAGTTGAAAAGCAGGTCATGAACCGCTCGCCAGCTGCTGCCGGCACCGCCATCTTTTCTTAATCTATCCGAGCATCTCCTGTAATTGGGAGACTGAAAAGGGCAGGTACTTAAAAACATACTTGGCAGCTGATTGGAAGAACCATCCGTCCATCAAACTCTTGCCGACACGAGTCGGGGGAAGAAATAAAACCTCTTTTCCATCGAGAAAAGCCTTCAGTGCCGTTCTTTGCTCTTCAATGAATACATACATGCATTCCAGTTCTGCAGAGTGAACTTGTTGTTTGAGGTTTGTGACGTGGTGTTGTTGTAGTATTGAGATATGTAACAGCGGGTTGATTGTTTGATGAATCCATCACTCATGACTACATGCACCTCACAGAACTAAACAGTTGCAGTAAGTTAAGCTTCTACCAGCGGCTCTGTTTGTCTTCATAGCTTTGTTTGCAGGAAGCCCGTCGTCAGCTGAGACATCAGCTCTTTTGCCGGTTCACCACCCAAGAGTGTTTCCCCGAGATAAATGCTGTAAACACATGAACCCGATGAGGATTTCCTGCTATGCTAATCATCCAGCATCAGTTCTGCTTGTCCCGACTGACCCTACTGGTTTCCAGAAGGATTTATTTTTGCTGAAGTAGCTTTTTTTGGTCATTATGTACAAACTTAACATTAGTTTAGCGTATGTGTGTAATGTTATACCCAGGCGGGAGCAACACACGGGGTCGGGGTCGGATTAAATGGATTTAAGAAGAACACAGACGAGTGTATGTTTCAGCCTGTAATTGATTTCGTCCTTCTACACAATACAATGTTTCCACAGATGACATTGGAGCTCACATGAATGTTGGAAGAACCTACAAGAACTTGAACAAGTCCAGAGAGGCAGAAGATGCATACTTGGTTGCCAAGTCCCTGATGCCACAGGTATCCCATCAGGTCACATGCAGCGCACGAGTGTTTGGCGCCACTGAGCCACACCTCCTGGATCCTCTCCATCCATAAACACATATCCAGTATTAAACTATATATATATATATATGATGCAGCCAACATCGATGATGCTTTCGCTTGTACAATTTGCAACATGTGTGATGTAACTTCATCATATGCCGGTGTGTCTTTCTCTAGAAGAAACAGAAATTATTCTTATTTTAATCTAACAAGCAGCTCTCCTGGTTTGTGTCACCCAACGGACTGTTTAGTTTAGACTTAACAGTTCTTATTTTTCAACTATTCATTTCAACACCTCCAACGAAACCGCCTCTAGAACGGGAGCAGTGATACTCACTTAGTCTCCAGTACAATCTACAAACCTGGCTCATTAAAACGTGTTTATTTGGCAACACTAGGATTAGACGGATCATCATCACCACCACGTCAATGACTTCTCTGTTGGTCGCTCGTCAGGTTATTCCTGGGAAGAAGTATGCGACGCGCGTGGCCCCGAACCATCTCAACGTCTACATTAATCTGGCCAACCTGATCCGGGCCAACGAGTCGAGGCTGGAGGAGGCTGACCAGCTCTACCGACAAGCAATCAGCATGAGACCCGACTTCAAACAAGCCTACATCAGCAGGCAAGATGCTTAACCCTGCACCCGTACGATATCAATCTCTGAGCATGGCTTATCAACCTTTACTCTCCACACATAAACAGGGGAACACGATCCACGAATGTGACGCATATACTTCGTTGGAGCGGGAAGTATATGTTGTGTTGCCTTTCATCTTTCCACTAAAGTGAACATGCACTGCTACTCCGACTCGCCCTTTCTGGTCTGTTTGGTTTGACCTCACCCACTGTACCAACAGCCGGCATGAACATTTCATTGATAGCCGTTTGTGGTAGCTGCACTCTAAATCAGGGAAGGTGTCAGGTGCGGTTGGATTTGTTTCTTCCAGTTCTCCTTAAGTGATCTTTGTTTGATTAACTCCAGGAGTGAAGGTGCAGCTGCTGCAGTGCTCGTCACAACTTAAAGTCAGTTACAGTTCAGCAGTAATATCATTTCGGCTTCTTATGTACAGTTCTCTCAGCAGGCGGTCCCGCTCTCTGGAATAAGATCTAAATTCCAACAATAACCAACAGACATGCAGCTCCACCTGCAATTCACCAGCAGTGATTTATTTGTACCCATAGCAATCCACATGATGTCTTTAGTAACGTCTTTCCAGTTTGGAGGGGAAGAGTTCCAAAATACCAACCGATTGGTTCACAAACCTGGAAATAGCGCACACATTCTTGGATTTGAATTTAATACCCTCTTCAGATCCCATCTGCCCTTTCTTCTCTGAAATAGTGTCTGAAATGCTTCAGTGTCTCTAGATTCTCCTCTCTAGTCATCACCTGCAAACAAGCGTGGAGAAAAGAAGCTGCTTTGCACTACTTGTCTCACCTTTCTTTGACCAATCGTGTATTAATAGGGGTTGATTATATTCATTACAACTATATTGGATTACATATTAAATTGGGTTCTTTGTATATGTGACAGGTTTTAATGTAATGTAATTATCCATCTTGTCCAATCTTGTCGTTGATTTGTTTCAGAGGGGAGCTGCTTCTGAAGATGAACAAGCTCACAGAAGCCCGCGACGCCTACCTCCGAGCCCTGGAGCTGGACCGCACCAACGCTGACCTGTGGTACAACCTGGCCATCGTCAACATCGAGATGAAGGACCCGTCGGAGGCCCTGAAGAACTTCAACCACGCCCTGGAGCTCAACCCACGCCACAAGCTGGCCCTCTTCAACTCGGCCCTCCTCATGCAGGAGTCTGGTGAGTGAGGTCTGCCAGGTTCGCAGTGAAGCAGTGAAGAGTTTAGATGGAAGCCAGTCTCCGGCTGGAGTAACAGTAGGACTCTATTAACACGGCCTGCTTCACACCAACTGGCATGAACAAAGGGAATAATCCGACGTTACCTTTAGGGTGTAACCAGGCTCTGAAAAGCTGGCACTTATATTGCAATGAACACCGAGTTCATGGCCAAGTTTCTGTCAGGTGCACTCTTTACTACGAGCACATTCCTGCAGCAGGTTAATCCAGTGTGACAAATGCACTGTATATATAATTATGAAGCGATCACAATCTACGTACTCTTATGCAGGGTGGTTCAAACTAAATCCACAGAGGAGAGTCATTAAGACGGCAATCCTTCACGTTGACGGAGCGTGTTCCTGAACGCTCACCTCGCTGTGACCATGTCGGCACAGGTGCGACGCTTTTTCATTGCAACTCCATCAGTCACTTTGTAACACTTTGGTTGTACCACCATTCAAAAAAACTCATGACCGGTACCAATGATTCATAAAGATTCTTTTTCAAATAGTATGACGCAACATGCTCCATGTTTGCCAAACGCATACAGCTTCCTCCATTCTTTACAATATTCTCTTCAGTTGCAGTTTCTTTGTTTAGTTTTTCACGAATCCTGAGATGACAGATTATTCTTCTTGACGTAACATAAACATCATATACACATGAATGCAGCATTCTCCAGTAGCTTTATGTGTGTAGTCCATTGTTAATACCTCACTTTCAACACAGGGTCACTGGATCATGAACTGCTGCACGTCACTACACGCGCTCCCACAAATGAGTCTGTCTGAGCTGGGTTGTGTGTTTCCTCATCTGTTTCTCAGCGTTTGATTTCCAGCAGGGGAATACAGGTGCTGAGGTGGGCAGAGCACTAAAGATGCCACATATTTTCTTCTCATTCCTCACATTCCCACTTCCACATGTGTTCACTTATCTCAATCGCATGAAGTTGGCCTGCTTTTGGAGAAGCTTAAATGTCTCAACAGAAATCCAATTCAGGTGAACAGGCGGGACAGATGCATGCATCGATAGAAAACGCCTGAACCTCACCTCTAGGTCTTTGAATTCAGCCGCAGAGCTGCTATTTAACAGACACGCGAGATGCAGCTGTGTGTGAATACAGTATTTTATTTATTTCATTGTATCTTTTATCAACAAATCACACTTCTTGATCCCCCTGTTTTGAATTTATTTGTATTTGTCATCAGAGCTCAGACTTTTATCTTAATTCTAACAGTTGACTCATAACAAATAACCATAATCCAGACTTTAAATACCTGTAATTCAATATTGGAGGTGGAATATAAAAAGAAATAACTCTATACGATGTCTTTGCTTTCTGTGGCAGGTGAGCCAAAGTTCTGGCCTGAGGCCAACCGTCGCTTCTTGACCTACGTGGAGGAGGAGCCCGAAGACGCCAACGGCTACTTCAACCTCGGCATGCTGGCCATGGACGCCAACGAGAACGCGGCGGCTGAGCGGTGGATGCGTAAAGCCATCGGTCTGCAGGCGGGCTTCCGCAGCGCCCTGTTCAACCTGGCGCTGCTCTACTCCCAGTCCAAACGCGAGATCGATGCGCTGCCGGCGCTGGACGAGCTGCTGCGTCACCACCCGGAGCACATCAAGGGCCTGATCCTGAAGGGGGACATCCTCATGAACCACAAGAAGGACACGCGCGGCGCCAAAGCCTGCTTCGAGCGCATTGTGCGCATGGACCCCACCAACGTGCAAGGCAAGCACAACTTGTGCGTGGTCTACTTTGAGGAGCGCGACCTGCCGCGCGCCGCGCACTGCCTGGAGGAAACGCTGGCCATGGCGCCGCACGAGGAGTACGTGCGTCGTCACTTGAGTATTGTGCGAAGCAAAATGGCCGCCATGAGCGCGGCAGGGCAACCGCTTACTTCAGGAGGGGGAGCCGCCATATCGGCTGAGGAGGAAAAGCCGGAGAGAGCCGAGGAGGGGCCGGAGGAGGAAGGGAGGGGTGCTGATGCTGTGGGAAAGGGGAATGGGGAGGAGAAGAATGTGCGGAAATCCTCTGCAGAAAGCCTCGGAGGCGTGGACCAATCAGAGTCTTTGGACAGTAGCCAGTCTGACGAGCGGACTACGGGTAAGTCCACTGAAGAGATTAAAGATATAGAGAGAAAAAGGGCCGCCGCCTTGAAGAGACTAGAGGAGATTGAGCGCATATTAAGTGGTGATTGACATTGTGGTAATTTACAGCTGGACTACTTTTATAGAGCCCTTTAATGCTCCAGGATAAGACTGCATTCTCCCCTTAGAAATGTGTACTCAAAATCAATTTCAGTCATTTCCTCCTTTTGATTTATTCACCTGTTTGCAGGCTGCTCGGCGTGGCCCCGTTGATTTAACACTAATCATGTAACGAAGGGAAAATGTTGATCTGCACACGAAAACCCATGTAACAATAAGCACAAAGCCAATTTGGGATTGTCTATTCAAAGCTTACGGCCGTTGTAGATGCCAGTGTGTGTGTGTGTGTGTGTGTGGGATTCCCCATGTCGTAGATCTGCAATACAAATGTTTGCTTTTCTGCGTGTCGTCATTGTTTATCACTGGATTTTTTTTTTTTTCTTCACTCCTCTGTGTTATTGTTTTTAAAAACAAATCGATTGTATCAGGAACAATTAAAGGAAATGACATGTTCCTCAGATTTCCTCAAGGCAGGAGGATATCTGCATCGTCCGGGCCTCAAAATAACCCTCTACACTACATCAGCGCCGGGCTTCTGTTCCGTTGCTTCTTCTAATCTTTATTGATCTCACTCGCCGTTTCCTGCCACTCCATCATCAGCCTCTGTGCTCACAGATGCCTTCACCTCAAAATTTCATTGGGAGCCCATCTAAGACGATTAACCCCTCCCTCCCCCGCGTCTGTCTCCCATCCCTTCAGACACATTGAAACACAAATCTTTTTTCCCTGCTTGTGTTGGTAAAATAGCCCATACACACATCGCTCCTCTGACGCACGATCATCTTCATCATGTGTTCCTCACTTTACAGGGGGGGGGGGGCTTTTCATAGCACATTTGCAGAAAACAGATCTCCACATTCATCCGGCTCCACGGCGATGATGTTTTAGCTTACTGGCACGAAAATAACACTGCGATGTCTTCAAGTGTTTGTAGTCGCCTTTGTGTTCACTTTCTTCGGCATTGGCACTCGTGATCCCTCCGAATCAAAAAAACACTCTGCGTCTCTCTGCCAGTCTGACTGCAGTGGGCAGGCACACAAATTAAAAACTTTGGAATCAGAAATGCTCAAATCTCTCCCGTTCTTTCCTCTAAACCATATAATCCCACAACAATCCTCTGCTCTGATTTAGAGCACCTGAAAAGGCCAAAAGCTCACTCTCAAAAGTGCTTTTCTGGCTGCACAAGTCCCCGATACTCATGAGCTCAAGTTGTGGCTGGACATGTGATTGTATGGAATTGTACCTGTGAGGCAGGTCAACTATTCTTCCTCGGGGGGGATAACCTTAATGTCGTCACCACCCTGTTTCGTTACTTCACAGCGCAATAAAACGAAGTTCCGTTCACGACGGATTACTGGGCGTCAGCAGCCCTGTGGTGGTACCGAGGAGCCTTGCTATGCACATATATCTACCGCGTACTTGTATCCAGTGTTATTTATTATCTTTATATGCACTGCAAATGCTGTAGATGTTGTTTACCACTCGCAGTATGCTTTGAATTCACGGTGCGTTATTTTGTCTCTATTATGTGTGCTGTCACGTGTAAGCCATGTCGGATGCTTTTTCACGTTTAACCAACAGAGCCATGTCAGTGTTAAACATGTCGTAGGTACATCTTTGAATGATTGTCCACCTCATCGTATTGAGTGGCTGATTTTTGTACAATTTGAGATGGTGGTGGGGGTCTAGGTTATTAAATAAAGTGAGAGGACAACTCAATGCTTTTGTTCTACTTTGTCTGTTTGCCACGTGTTGATCTGCTGCAGAATTATTTGGTAATGGACATGCTTCATTGGGGATGCACCCATCAGATTTTTGTAGACCCGAGTCCTGGACTGTACCGAGCCGATACCGGAGTTTAACTAACGCACACCGCACGCCTCACTGTGTGGAAGTGACTGGGATCATTCTTTCATGTGTAAAACATCAGGCTTCACCTAAAAATTGCTTTCCTAACTTTGTAAAACAAAATGTAACAAATCCATACATCTACTGAACTGTTCTTTATTCAAATGGTGTTCGATACCCTACACAGCTATTTCAGGCAGTACAGATATCCGGATCGGTGCGTGTACTCATTTCATGCCATCCCTCGCTGAATGTCGAGCCCGGTGCCGATCCAATTTGAAATCCCAAATTGAGTTCCAATTTGAAATCCAATGTACCAAAGGTTAGTTGTTGGTCTCTCTGACCGATTACATTTCCGATGTAATGTAATTTACAAATACACGACATCTAATGCAGCTATCGGTCCCTTGACTTGATCCGACTTCCTGCACTGATGCGGTAAAGTATTGCTCTACCATGAGTTTTAAGAAGTTCACCTGAAGTATTACAACAAAAACATTCGTCTTACCTCCAGCAGTATCCAGCTATCTACTTCCACTCCAGTACAACGAAGTGTGTGGTGCATGAAACAATCTTAACAGCAACAAATCAGTACCGCCATCACTCTGGATCCTGCACACAACAGACAATGAGCAGTGTTTAACAGTTGGGTCTATTCTTTCAAGACCCATTTGGGTGAGTTATTTATATGAGATTTTTGCAATGCCGCCATTGTGTTGGGATGGATGCATAAATGTCAGAGATAGGTATTTAAAAGCCTGGATATATAAAGCTACCTGCATGGCTAAAAAGCAAAGGTTTTGCCATTTGGTGAGCTGATCCTCTGAACCAAAAAACTACACCGTTTATCACAGCCAGCAGCTGTAAAACGTCAGATTTTCATCTTTCTGACAGTCCTTGAACACATCTGCGACAAACGCTTCAGCCATAAAAAACAACCAAAGCGAAGCTTACAAATTGTGCTATTTCGTCAAAAAACTTCTCATTTACAACCTCGCCCTAAATAAACGCTTTGAACTGCAGCCAGGAGCAAAACAAATGCCCCAAAACTGCTCGGAGTTCAAAGAGTCATGAAAGCGTCTGGCCCACAGAAAACAGGAGTCTTTAATAAGAAAACAGATCTGCGCCAAACAAATCTGTGAATGAAGTTGAACTATCCCTGTCCTTTGTCAGTTACCATGGATTGGTTTACACTACTGAGTGAAGGGGTAATCTTATGTGTCGGGACGAAGACGAAAGAGGGAGTGGCCGATGTCCAACAAAACGTCCGTGTTGAACTATGAACTCTGGTAAACTGCTTTAGAGCAGGGTGGGAATGGAGCATCACAGGAAAATGTGATTGAGAACTTGACAACCCTGTGAGCCGAGGCAGAGCCCGGTCTGTGTAACTGTCAAGCCATCAGTCACAATGTGTCTTTCACGCAGCCCGATCGGGAGATAAGAGTACATGGAAATGTTGCATCAAGTGCACGGCTCGTCATTCCGGGCGTGTTCCAAAAGGTGTGGAAATTTCCCCGAAACTAAGATGCATCGCGAGGTGGACGTTGACGACTCTGCATCCACGCAGGATTGCTTGTGATTCACAGAGGCACTTACACACACACTTCCCGTGGGCGGTGCAGAGCAAAGAGACATCGAATTAAAAAAGGGAGTTCAGATATAGCTGACCGCTTGTATTAGTTCTTGAAACAGTAGCCGTGTGCACTAGTATAGAGAACTGAGGATGTGATATATCGAGATCACAATGGAATCGTGAGGCCGGTGAAGATTCACACCTAATAAAAAACAATGTAACACAAGCCACAGGAAGTAACAGCCAACAAACGCTGAGAGCAGAATGAGAGCAGGCTGAAGCCTCACTCCCTCCTCTCAGCCCCGGACCAACAGCTGCAGAACAGGAATATGATCAGCGGTGCTTTTCATTACGCTAACCCGTCTCCCTCACTAGCATGCCTTCTCTTCCCAGCGAGGACGGAGGTGCCGAAGTTCCCAAATGACACATCCTTGGTTCAATAGAGTCGGCCTTAAGCGACCTTCAGTTCTGTGTGCCACATGTGGACAGGCGGCATTAATGTCACGTTCGAAAAAGGAGTAACGGGCAGGCATTCACTGGACATGTGGAGCAAAGTACCGAAAACCTCAAGGGAACATCGCGAATCAGCCAGGAGACCCATCTAGGGCAGCCTTCCGGGAGCGAGGCAGGTTTTATGAGCAGAGTTCAGGTGGATTTGTTGGTGATCGGGATTACAAGAGGCCAACAAAGCGTCCGCCCAGATCCAATCCCAATCAAAGAATATCTGGCCTCAATTCTTGAAAGACTTTTCTCCTAAATCTATCGGAGGGACGGTCCTTTTAAGAGAACTCAAGTAGGTAAATACAACGAGCAGAAGTAACGACGACGAGTTTGTGAAACGGATGATCCCGTAGGACCCCATAAGCCCGAAGAGCCGCCCTGAATTACAGATGAAAGTAGCAATAAGAGCCTGGGAGGTTCTGGAATGAGCAGAGGCTGTCTTTATGTCGTATTTCTTATTTATTTTCTCATTTATTATTGATGACTGAATGATAGATGTAATTAATGTATGTTTATTCATATCCAATTGTAAAAGTTCTAGACCTTCCTTTCAAGTGAATGGATAATGTTGCCCTGCTGGTTGAAAACCTGGAGAGCAGATTCATGAACAAATCCGCTCTTTAGTAACGTCTTTCCTAAAATGGAACGAGGAGGTTCTCGTGATGGACTGGGATGTATTCCAGGAAAGAGTCATGGCCTCAAGGTTTGTAGAAATTGAAAGACATTAATCAGATTAATCAGTGCCGGGATCAATATGTTATTTAGTTTTGCAGTTACAAACTCTTGAGGAGACAACGCTGTGGCTGGTCTCAGCCTTTGATCTCCGCCGTTAATTTCACTGCACCAGTCCACACAGCAGGCAACTAAAAGGACGCATTCATTGACGGTGACCGTAGCTAAGTGGAGAGCAATCAGAGGATCGGCGGTTCAATCCCCGGCTCCGGCTCCACTAGTCACATGTCAATGTGTCCTTGAGCAAGGCACTTAACCCCAAATTGCTCCCGTAGCTGTGCCTACGCTGTATAGATAGATACTGAATTGTAAGTCGCTTTGGACAAAAGTGTCTGCTGAATGACTGTAATGTAATGGAGCACATTTAGTCTTACAGACAGTAAGTAAGACTTACAGACAGTAAGACTAAATGTTTGTCATCGAGGTGACGACTCAAAGATGTCCTCTCACAGTAAATGTGTGGACCAACCCAAACACACTTGTATGTCAGGATCCTAGACATTTCTACAAGAAAATAAACCAGGAGAGTGGAATGTGCACAGGAAGATTGCAACTGAGCTTTTTATGTGTATTCCTGTGTCACAACCTTGGTTTCTCATCTTAATGTTCCAGTTTGGAACAACACAGCACTCTAAACGTTAGAGTCTAAAGCACGCAAACTGTGAACGCCGCGCTTGCCAAGCACGTCCTCCAGCCATTGTTTGTTTTTATGACGCGGCCCACCCGATCTGTGGATCACGTCTGCAATCATCACTCGTCGTGCTCACACAGCAGCAATAGCCGACACCGCCGCACCAGAAAGGTACGCGATGAAGTGAACAAGAGTCCCACTAGCCACCGTACTGTCCCATGTTTAGGAACCAACAGGGACCAGCCACAGAAGAATCGACAACGCTTACACAGTTTAACGTTAACCATCACAGTGTGAAATAAAGTTTTACTGACGCCGGCTATTCCGCCAATATTCAGTAAAACATGCGATCAGGACATCAGCATTATGCTTTTCTGTTGGCAGATTTCTGATAATATTACATTGTCAACAACCAATCAGTGTTCAAATCCACAGGAGGAGATGTGTTTTGGGAGATAAAAAAAAGTTGTTGGATGGAGGTGAGGTCACGGCTCTGTGCAGGCAAGTCGACTTCGTTTCCACCGAACTGTGAGAACAGTTTCTTGAAGGACCTGGCTTTGTGCTCGAGGGCGTTGTCATGTTGACTTAGGAAATGGCCTTCCACACACTTTGCCCACAGCTAGGAAGCACATCATTACATCATTACCCTGTGAGTGTAGGCTGCCGAACAAGAAAACAAGTAGTCTGCAGCGATAACCCGGCTCTCAGATGGTAGTCAGGGATGCTTGGGTGTTTAATGACCTTTTTCATAAAGAGTCAAAGGGGCAGGCCACCTCTAAAAAAACACTTATTTTTGAGACCCTTCATTGACAACTACCACATCTGGTGTATTGGCAGACAGATGTGGAAGAAGTAGCCGACCTGGGCCGTTATTGCAGAGATGAAACGTGGAAGGTTTGACACATTCTCACTGACTGAGTGTGGAAGAAGAAGAAGAAGAAGAAGAAGAAGAAGAAGAAGAAGAAGAAGAAGAAGAAGAAGAAGAAGAAGAAGAAGAAGAAGAAGAAGAAGAAGAAGAAGAAGAAGAAGAAGAAGAAGGACCTAGAATCTGTATTTTAGTTGGTGTTTTTGCGGGGACTGTATCACGGTATTACTAAATTAAAAAGGGAAACTCCAAACAAAACATGGTTCTACTGATGTTCCCTCCATTGACAGGGTAAGGGAACATATCTTAAGAAAGTATTTATTAATATCTTTTCAAAATAAATGGGTTTATTGGCTCCAAATGAGAATGAGGTATATTGGGAGAGATGCCTGGCCCATAATGCAAATGTATTGTGACTTTTTTAAGAGTTCGTAGTTACAGCCATGCTGTTTGGAGTTGTTAGTGAACTGAATTGCTGAGCAGGCTGGACCTCAGCAATAAAGAATATCCGGAAAAAAAGCGTTTTAAATAATAAAAACAGTGAATATGTGAAAAGATGTGTTCACGTCTCTTCACCACAGCCAACATGGGAATTACATTAAGCCTACAAATATTATTTTATATCTTAACTTGAAGAAAGAGTTTAAAAATATGCGTAGACGAGTTGGAACAGTGCTGCAGTCTCTAGATCTTCTGCTTTATCAATGCAACGATATTTAAATCTGCTCTCTCCGCAGTTTCTCATATAGAGTGTTGTTACAAACGAGCTAAAACAAAAGCCGCGTGTATGGTGTCTGACTGTTTAGCTCATTTTGCCACATATCTTAATATTCCTCGTAAGAATTCTTGTAATTCAGCTGCTGGCTGAGACAAACCAGAGCCTCTTCCCTCTCCCAGCGGTGCCTGCAGGCAGTGGGTCACATCAGCAGAGTGACGAGGACAGAGGGCAGAATGAATGGCAGACATTGAGGCTGGAACTTCAATCAGGACGATCATTTATCTGATTGACAGCAGGGCTCAACACTAAGCACTATGTGGTTGCCAAACTGAAAATATGGTTGACACTTTACGTCACCCCGTATTTTGAGTAACCAAGTTGCTGTGCAGTCATACGTCAGCTTCCAAATGAAAAAAAGCTTTCAGGGTTTATACAAATATTACTCAATTTCATTTAGCATTGGGTCGTTTTTACAAAGGCAGATTCAAGCCCGACATGGATGTTAGGAGCCCTCTCAGGTCCCTGTGGGTAGCCGGTAGGGCGTCTGCCGTTCATATTCCCAGCAACCCTCAAACAGTAGTTGTTTGTCTGGTGAAAGGCCACTGTTGCCCCCCCCCCCCCGTGTATTTACTTGGCCTGGTACCTTTGACCCTGGCACATTCGTAGCTCTACGATGAGGCGCACGGCAAACAAGACAGATAAGTATATTTTGGAACGGCGAGCGATTGATCCTTCAAGTGTCAGTGAAGTCTGCCAACCAAAAGGTATTTTAAGTCCTTGAGCCAACATGACTCCTCACCTTGTCCCCTCTCAAGCCAGGTTTGGCACCTGGGTGCTCGGCTACGTCTGACCCGAGGTGGTAGACTTCCCACTGCTACGCAAAGATCTGCGAGCAATGAGCATGCTTTCTGAGGCCGGAGGACGCACCCCAACAGCAGAGTTCTGGTTTAAACGTCTGATGTGTGATGCTACCAGAGATACAACGGGACTGTTTTAATTATTCATTTATAATATATTCAGCAGAGAAAGGGCCCTGGAAAGTGATTCAGATCGCCACCTCAGAAATACGCCTGTTTAAAAAAAGAAAATCATATTAATAGGGATCCTTAGGGTTTATTATTGATACTGCTCATCTGTTCTTCTTGATTATATTGTGAGACAAACACGCAATTAAAGAAAATAATCCACATTGCTTTATTCTTCTTGTATGTAAACACATTGTCTTTCTTAAGCAGCAATACAAGAAGTCCCAAAAATCCTTAAAATACATTCACAGCTAAACAATGATGTTACCTGCAGAGGACGAGGGCGGACGGCTGCTCGCCAAATAGATTGATTGATGTTCTGCATGGTCAGCACATGTTTTGCCGGTATCGTGAGGGGCTTCATTGAATTTGTGACAACCAGAGTTCTCAGCATCTGGAGTAAACCATAGCCACACTTTGGATCTGTTTGTTCTCGCTGCCATGAGTCTCACGCTGTGCTGCGCCGGAGTCGTGTGAGTCAGAGTGAAGCACGACTCTGCACGATGTGCTGATGGTAAATGTAGTCCAATGTAAAGTCTCCATTAGATTATGGGACGAGACGGTACGGTATACAGTAGCTAGTTTAGACACAAGCAGATGTGTGCGTGCTTCATTATAGTCACAAACGGTTTGCTCCGTTTCCTCTAAACTCAGAATGTTGTGTCTTCTATCCTCGTGAACGTTTTTCCTTCAAAACGCTGTTTGAGGGTTTCAGATAAAACTCAATGGCTGGTGGTAAGCATGTGCAGGCTTAGGAGCATAGAAGTACTGTACAAAGTCCACTTGTTACGGGCTGCTTCATCTCAGTTATTCACGAAATTAAATGAACTCAACTGGAAAGGAGTCATAGCTCAGTAAATAGGTCAGTCAGTGATTGATGCTTTTTTGGAACACTTAGCAGAAAAATCCATGTTCCCTGATTGGATGTCTGAGAGCATTACCTTTATTCTTGTCATATTAAAAAAAATACACAAGTTGCCAGTTTATTTCTAATATTTAGTTCCCCCTTGTAAATGATGAGGACAAAATAATAGAAACACCTCCAAACTTCCCACAGGACTCCAAAAATAGTTAAAACAACAACGTGTGTACAACACAACCTGTGTGTGTGTGTGTGTGTGTGTGTGTGTGTGTGTGTGTGTGTGTGTGTGTGTGTGTGTGTGTGTAAACAATACAGTATTGCAAAACTTGCATGCTTTTGTTGCGTTTACATTTGGAATCAATCTTCATTTAACAGATTGTTGTGTCCACATTACAAACTACTTCGGTATTAAATACATGCCACTGCTCTCATGTTCCAGCTTAGAAACAAAACGGAACCAGATCACAGCTCAGCCACGCTGAGAAAAACTCCATCGCGGAGGTGCATGCAGAGCTTTGTCCCTCTGACTGTTTACAGCAGGCAATACGCTTCAGCATGCAGACAAACCTGCACTGCAACGTCAACAAATGAAGAGCCAGTACATTACAGACAAAGCCACAGCCGGCATCAATCACCAAAGAGCCACAACAGACGGGCTATGAATACAGTGTCGGGTCACGCGATGTGAAGATGCCGCTATCCTCACCTTCACTGGAGGAGCGGCGGTTTACATCCGGGCATTTGTCGTCTCCACCTGGCTGAGTCTCTACAATTACCTAATTCTGGTTTGTTTAAACTCCACATTGCTGAAGGTTTTGACAGTTTTAACTCAACTTCAACCGTCCTGTTCGTTCCCTGTCTTCTTCTTTAGGGGTCTACATCAGATGGCATCCACTTCACAGTCTTCTGGTTCGTGTTAATGCAGCCTAATTAAAAGGACGTAGTGTCGTCTGGCCTCCTTTCACGAGAGGCAATTAACGACGGTCGCCTTCACGTGACGTGACGTGACGTTGCCACCCAGAGGGGGCGCTGTGACTCACTTGAATGAAAGCGAAATGAAACTGTGGAAGACTAAACAGCCGAATACAATAATACAAATAGTTTCTCATTTACAATGACGACCTTGCCAAAATGTTCATAACACATATGAAATACTTTTGCCCCAAAATAACTAAGTTGTCCATTTTATTAAAATGTTGTCAATTTTGTCAATCCATGTGTGTTCAGCTGATATTCTGTGATCTAGTTCAAAGCCCTACACGAACTTTCTTTTCCTGTTATGATGTTTACAGAAGAGCTTTGCCTCAGCAACACACCTGTTAATAATCCAGCTCTTTATATCGTGCACTCGACACTGAAACAGGAATCTGTTCCTACTTAAATCTGATGACTGCTGATTTCTTCTCTTCTTGTGCTCAGCGGGATCTCCGTCTCTTTCTCCCCTTTCAATTGTCAGTCTGGTTGAGCCATTGTGCTGCCTTTTGTTCTCCATGTGCAAAGAATCACTTTAATTTGCAAAAACTTCATGCAAAAGAGCATCCATTAGCAGGACTTTTGATAACCCAACAGCATGAAAGACTAAATTGTCCCCTCAGCCATCTGACTATAACCAATCAAACGTTAGCAGGCAATCCCAAACAGCACAATGATTTTTTTATTTGAACAACAATGAAAAGTAGCTTGAATATAAGAGACATTTGCCCTGCCATGGCTCCTCACAGTAACCAGCTACGGGTCCAGGCTTGATGTCCGAGGGCAAAACAGATACAACTTAATGCAAATCCTCAAAGTGATTGATTCTCTCTTTATGGCAGCCGGGTGTAAAATGCTGTTAAACATACAAACTTAATATATTTTCAAAGAGTGAAGACAATATATGAAAACAATGACGAAAGATTAAGAAGAATGAGAAGTGTATAACCCACTGACAAAAGATAATACATTTTTAAAAAGTCAACAGAAACAAGCATTGTTTTAGGATGCGTCCAACATTCAAAAAGTAAAATCATAAACCAAGACACCAAAAACAAAGTAAAGTTTGCGGACTAACAGTGAGCTGATATGTGCTGTCTCAAGACTAAAACAAATCGTGATTACATTTGAATTTTGTCAATCTTTATGCTCCATTTTGTCCCTTTTTTTTTGTTTCATCTTTTTGCATTCACACAACCACTCTCACGCGTCAACTGCTGCATGTGGAAACTGGTTTTGTGAAGATTTGTGCGGCTTGTTGTGATTCCTTTAGAGAAGTACAGAAAGAATTTAGCTCGAGGGTCGAAAACGTTGTCATTTCAACATGTCAACTTCTGTCAGATTCATCTGAGACAGTGTTTTAGATCAAACCCCTTCAGGACACCGAGCTCGCAGGCAAAGCACCTGCAACAGACAAAAAGTGACTGAAATATTTCAGCCAATTCAAATCGCTGGAATGAGGAGTGAAGAAACAGCTCTGCAGCAAGAGCCGTATGCCTCCGATACGTTACATTCATAGGCAGCTCAGGGAAGAGCATAAACATCACATTTAAAAAGCATATTCTAATATTTTCTGTTTTACTTTGGGGTTAACCAACAAAAAGACAAATATCTGGGTTTTTACTTTTGACATTTCTGGGTATAATAGACTGCCTGTTTATGACATCAACCCGACCGATTCCCCTTTAATTGAGCTGCAACAAGGCAGCTCTTTCCTCAGAGGAAGTGTTTGTGCTGCGAGCCCAGGAGCAGGATGAGACTCACTTCCAGCTTACACAACGTGTAAGCTGGAACGTGGCTTACAACGTGGCTATTGGAAGACCAGAGGGGAAGTTCATGTTACCTTTACAAATAAACAACTAACCGCTGTGTTTGACAATGTGATTCAGCGCCACACCAACAAAAACACACCGACACTCAAATTGAAAATCAGCCAAAACAACATTCTACTCTCTGAAAAGATATCAAACTCTGAAGAGACGCTGTCGGAAAGTTCAAGAAGTCCTCGACGAAGATTAACTGCCACATTTAATACAAGAGAAGTCATCGCACAGCTCCATGTTCCCACACTGAAAAGATTGGACCAATCCACCTTTAGTCTGAATATCTTATTTTGTTTCTCGAAATATGTGAACGTTTTCATTGGAACGGTTTCTTCAGAAGTAGTTAGTTCCAATGAAAACTGTTCACAGCTAGGTCTGAAGATTATCCTGTTTACATGGGACATACATGGGAGACACATTTCTCCTGAGTAAATACCTGTATTTGTTGCTTAAGCACTGAAAACAAAAATCTCCTCCACTGTTTTGGGAATAATAAACTTGAATATGTGAAAAACGAACCAAACCTGGGTGTATTTGCGTGGGTATACTGCATATCAATAGGGATGAGTGAGGAAACGTGTTTTATTTGTATTCATCAGGTTGAGCAGACACTTTAACCTTCAAAACATGTCTGCTCAGTGACATAAAGGCTCAATAATGTTATTAGAGCCCACAGTAATCAGCCTGATGATCACATCAGGAATGCTTCTCATCCTCCCGATAACCACTCAGTGGATCCGTCCCCAATTTGATGCGAGACCATTTGCAAAGTTGAAAAACAACGGCGCGTAATGCGCAAAACAGCATTAAAGGAGTAAGGTCAATGTTTATCTGGGGTTCACAAGGGACACAAACAGCGGCCTCTTTGGTGAAAGTTCTGTGTTCGTCCATCACCCCTCCCACCTGTACTTTGTGGACTTTCTTGCTTGATATACTGGTTATTATACCACATCACTTTTGATAATGGCTGCTAGATATACTACATCCCTTGCTCTAACAGAGGGCAAAACCTATACATTAAAATGAATCCATGGTTTGCAGAATCATATTTTCTTGGAAACTGGGCTGTGAAAAGTAATTTCTATGAGAGAGAACATCAATTTCCCACAAAATGACGACGACATCATTAAAACACACAAACAAATGTATACAAAGTCTTAAGTGACTGTGTGATCAAAAATAAGATGCATCTGTACATCCGGGGTTCCTGCTCTGTGTCTGTCATATATTCAAGCAGTGCTTCCTCTGTGTCATTATGGAAAAGCAGCAAAACAAAAACAACGTCTGTTTGGGATTATATTGAGTTCAGACAAACACAACTCCAGCTCATTTGTTGCCTGCTTTTCATTTGTGCGGCCTAAAAGCGGGTCCCACCCCACGTTAGTTATGGATGCGGGAATCAATAATTGCTCCAACTATTAATCAGGATTTAAGATTGATAGCGTTTGTATGATGCAAGGAATGTAAATTTACCAAAACACTTCCTTTGAATATCTTTATTCCTTTAAAAACGTTCTTTCAGGCTACTCGAGCTACTCGAGCTAACCAGGGAAAATGATTTATTCTGCTGTTTTGTGTTCAGACTGTTGCGTAACTGGTACACACCAATGATTGCTGATGAAGTTCCCAACCCCTCCCATAACAGCTGCATTGACATCAAGAGTGACAACGAACACAAGTATGTATTTGTCTGTGTTTTTGAATTTGGTTTAATGGTTAAATTTGGATTCAATTTTTGAACATACATATACAGATGTGACATAGTTCACACAGTACATGTTGATTTGATCAAACTGTAGGAGGATGACAACAATGAAAAAGAACAGAGGCTATGTGTCGGAAGAATGTAGAATTATCTTCGAGAAACAAGTGCCAGATTTTAAAATAGTCTGTCAGACATCTGGGTCTTAATTTCATATGCAGCCTGATTACTGCTGTTCATTTCTGAGCCACACATCATTTCTTCCAATGGACAGGATGATTCTGCTTAAAAAAGGGATAGTTCAGGTTGTTTTATTTAACAAAAATGTATATGTTATACATAGTGAAAACAATTAATGTATATTAAACGTAAACTTGGTTTTAATTGTCAAATACGTACATGACATGACACTTGAGCTGTGTATATAAACGTCCGAAGCATTTCAGGAGCAGTGGGCTGCTGTACAATGTCCAGGCTCTCGTTGAAGGACACTTTAACGAGAATCGAATCGCCTCTCCATCCACTATGAGCCACAGCCGTCCCGTCTATACTGCAGTAGATGTCTTCAGGCCTGGATTTTTATATGGCATGAGAAACGTGTTTATTCGAGTTACAACAGCTCATTAAACAGTTTAAACAACCTCACAGTTTGTGAGGGTGGAACCTCATGTGACACTTAGTCACTCATCAACTAATGACAGGGTTTGTTTACAAGAGAAGATATTCAAGAGGGTGGCGTCCTGGCTGTTGGCATTCTTTTGAAGGAAAGGTAATATGCAAATGTCGGAGCTACAGGGAGTTCCCTGGAGACAAAATAAAAAGCAAGCAAACAAACAGAAGAAAAAAATAGTTCCAACTGTAAATGGAGCTGGTAGGATGTCTGGACTGGCACCCTGATGTTGGAGAGTTACACCTTCACCCACTTTCTCCTGCAGTCAAACAGGCCCTGGAGCCTGGGCTCGGCCCTCCAGGAGATGCCCCAGAATGACGGAGGGGAAATATCATATTTTCAGACCATCTAAAAGCTGCATGGACTCAATGTCTGTCCCGTCAGAGAGCTGGGCCCCAAATCTGAAGGTATAGCTCACGAATAACGGAGTGTAAAAGCAGCACGGATTAGCCATGTACCATAACCACTGCTAACATCATCAACCGTGTGACAAAATCAACACAACATCATTCCAGGTCCTGAAGAAGAATCAGCTTCCGTACAAAAACAAATTACAATCAATTGAGCAGATACAGCAGCTGGACAGCAATCAGTGGCGAACACTCTTTCAGTTCAATTCTCACGCATACGAAATGATAATTAAGCCTGAATTAAGTTAAAGAATATGCATGCAGCAGAACTTAATAAGGAATGTAATTGTTCTGACCCCCAAAGCTGGGACGATGAATCATCTGTGGTCTTTAAAGCTGTAGACATTTTATTTCCGGGATACTGTTCCTATAATGTTCCTAAGCATGGCATCTGTTTTCTAGGGATTGCTTGGTTGGTGTATTGGTGTTTCTGGTGTTGTTGCAGTAGGATTTCCCAGTTCATTCAGTGGATCCTGTCCAGGGGTTGAAATGCTTGCCAGATTTCTGTCAGAGGACGGGTTGCATCGTAAAACCTGCAGACACTCGCAGCACGGTATTAATAAAACACCCACATCAGAAACGTCATATTCCAACTGTTCCTGCAACCAGCCCCCAACCGGCCAGACAACACCGAGTCTGAATTAATGTTCTTGAACGCCATTATGTAATTTAAGAAAAAGAGAATGCAATGAGGGTTGAGTGGTACAAAGAATGCAACGTAACACCATCAGAGTGTTACGTTGCATTCTGTTAAGTTTCCCTCTGAGGCATTTCTGCAGAAACACGCAACTTTATTAAATGTTTGGTGTATTTCACACGGGGAAAATAGACAAGTCTCTGCCAGCACGTCTGAACAGTAGCCCCGTAGTGACAGCAGTTATCACAGTGTCTCACTTTCTGCTGCACTTATGTGGTTTCTCCAATTAACTGTCATGTGTCAGTTAGAAAGCTATTGTTCCGATATGCTGGCAAGACACAGTCTTCTCATTTCCTCATGTGACCTACACCATTCATTAATATGTGTGTATACTTTTAGAAATTATTTTTCATTTGTCTAGTTGTTTTGATGGATAAACTATTTGTTATATGGTAACAGACCCGTGCCCAGTTTGTAGGCTTTATATATTGATTTATATGTTTCAGGCAAAATCGCAAAATCTGATCACGTGATGGGTGCACGGATGATGAAAGAACAGACTGTACAGGGACAAGAGTCATCATCTTGTCATCATATCATTTATTGTTAGCCATTGCAGCATCCGGCATGCAGTACATCTGTTACTGCTTAAATGTCAAACGATTAAAAATAACTACTGCAAACTGCGGTGCGGTGCCTATGCTTGGCTGAAGTGCCATCAGGCATGAAACTCTGCAACAAAAAATAACTATTTCTACACTGCAGCACAGTTCAAACTGCCAAAAGGCCTCTTCTGACAGCTTTGTCTCTTTCTCAAATTTGGAACAAAATTACGAGTTCGGCTTTTTGACATAGTCCTCATGAGACCGTGCAACTAAATACATAAACCAGCGAAGAGTCTGGAGGAATACAAATACAAATGTGGTCATATCCCACTGGCTTACAAGAAGCTACATGAGATTTATTGCTCAGATTTTATTTTTTTCTTTGGCTGTTCAAAACATCAGCCAAGATCAGATTCCTGTGTGAACTGGTAATGGTCTAGAACTGAACCGCACGTGCAAAAGAAACAAGCGTGCCGTCGTACGGAAGTAAAGTCGGCGTTGACACTTTCATTTATAAGTTGATGTGCAGCGGCAGCACGCGAGTTCGAGAGCAGTAACGACCCCTGTCCCTCCACGACTACCTCCATCCAATGTGTGCTCACTGCTTATTCACAGAGACTCCCACCAGCGCAGGATTGTGATCAATGTTGATCTAGAGCAGTGTTTTTCAACCTTTTCTGAGCCGCGGCACATTTTTTACATTAAAAATATCCCGCGGCACACCAGCAACCAAAAACGTTACAAAATAACACCTTTTAGCACAACACAGCATATATGTCAGGGGTGTCAAACTCAATCACAGAGACGGCCAAAATAAGAAATTGTGACTACGTTGAGGGCCAAATAGAGTCACCTTTTAATAAACAGGACAGAGATATTGGACAAAGTGCAAAAAGAATACATGTTTATAGGCTACATTATTTTATGCATATGTTCCAGAGCCAGATGTCTGGCATCTTTTCTTGGCTGCCAGTTCATTAATGTCTGGGGTTAGGTTCTGTGCTGTGGAAACCCTCGCGATGGCGTGAAGGTGTGCATCAGTGAGATGACTCCTGTGTGGGTTATTGTTCATCTTCATCACAGAGAAAAGCTGCTCACACAGGTAGTCTAGTGCTTCCAAACATGCAGAGCATTTGAGCAGCATGTAGGCGGTACACTGGAGGTCTATCAGCTCCACAGGTGCTCTTTCCACGTCAACTGCAAACGGCTTGCTGAGCAGTTCAAATTTAAATGTCTGAGCTGCAAAGTCGGCAAATCGTCGCGTGAACTCTGTGCCAAGTGCGCCCAGTTTATCAGCAATATGCGCAGTCGGGAACACAGCGGTGGAGACTTGTACTGCCTCACACGTGTCTGTGATCACACGTGTCTGTGATCACACGTGTCTGTGATCACACGTCCCCGTCCCTGAAGCTGGAGGTTTAGCGCAGTGAGATGCTTCTTTATGTTGCACAAAAAGTCAGCTCACATCGCCACTTTTCGTCCCGGAGCTCTGTGGTGTGGCCGGCCAGTTATGATGAACATATGATATTTTCTGGCGGGCCGTTGTACCGAGGCCCGAGGGCCGGATAGATGCTGACAATTTAATGACAAGTCTCTCAATGTGTTGATCCTTACGAGGCTTTTCATCTGGGTTATGTTGTCCAGGGCCCAGCTCAGAGTCTCCTTTTCAAATATTTCTCCATCGCTGTTCATCTCGTCACCGCTACCTCTCCCGCGCCTCATTTCATGCTACTGTCCTCCATCAACGCGGTCATTACTGCGCTACCTACTGCCACCCGCTGGCCTGGAAGAGTATTTATTACTTAGCCAGACACTATATTGCAGCTCAGACGCTCAACAATGGCAAAGTATTTGCAACAACTGAATAATATCTTTTTGGACTCAAAATGAAGTTGGACATTTTCGCGCTCTCACGGCGCACAGCGGTTGAACATCACTGATCTAGAGTGTCGAAAAAGTCGCATGAGTTCCACAACGACTGTTCAGACTGCAGGCTAAATGTATCACATGTGCATTTTTACCACTTACAGGCTGTCACCACTGACTTCAAACTCGATTGATTTAGTGTTGACTTTTGTTTGAACCTGCAGAGGAACGATCAGAGCGCTAGGATGGGTGAGTCAGGGCACCGCTGAGCTGTTGCTCCCTTCTAAACTATTTGACTTGTTTTAAAGTGAGCTGGTAAGGTGAGCTAAGCTTATTGTAAATATTTGAAAAAGGCAAAGCCAAATATGTCTTTCAAAGGTTACGAATTGTTTTTGCTGAACAGGAGAAACTCCCTTTTTCAGTAGTTATAAAAACAAAGAGGAACAGGAATGAGGCCACTGACGACAGACGTGTCCTCACTTTACTCCCTGCCACCAGTGAGAGTCCCTCTTGTGTCTATCTAAAATCCACTTTTTGTTCCTTTCTAAACAGACGCCCTTTATAAGAAATCACACATTTATCCCTGTGTTCTCTGTTGGAAATTCCACTCAATGCACCGTGGATAATCACAGTTCTTTATTTATTTTTTGAATGGTCTAAATATATGAATGTCTTTGTGAATCCAAAGAGTATTTTTTCGTGTGTTGCACAAAGAGTTGGATAGACAAGAGTTTCGCTGTCTTTGCCGCAAGTACCACCATTTATTTTCATTTTGTAAGAACATTTTGTTCAAACTATTTGGAGTGCAAAGCACATGCATCCCCTGTTGCCCCACCTTTTAAAGGCGCAATATCAGAGATTTGGGAGGATTTCTATTGCTTCTCGACGGCGCTCATAGCTAACGGTGCTAACGGTGCTAGTGCTCGGGGCGGCCGTGGTAGAGAGGGTCGTCCGGCAACCGCAAGGTCGGCGGTTCGATCCTAGGCTGCTACGAGTCCTGTGCCGAAGTGTCCCTGAGCAAGACATTGAACCCCTAACCGCACTGCTCCCAATAAGCTATGATGTACCTAATGTATACGACGACTACAATACAAATGTCTCATTTCATTTAACAGTGTATAGTTGTATCATTTCCTGTTGGTAAAAAGCATCAATTACTGGTATAGCCCACTGGCCTTTAACATATAGCATGCATGTACACGTATTGTGAAGCAAATCAAATCATTTTCATGTAAACAGCCCAAACATTCCTGCCCTACATCCTTCGTGGCTTCCGTTCCGTAGCTTACAGACTGATGTTGGGTTTATAAGCTACAATTGTATCTACTTCTGGGCTGGACGGTAACATTTGATTTAATCAATCAGCAGCAAGTACAACAGCTAAGTCTGTCATTAAATGTAATTATCGGCTATACTTAAACTGCAATAAGGACCAAACATGAACCATTTGCAAGGTGTAAGATAATTATCGTATTTGTACGATCATTTTACCCTCGCCACGCTGTACGATGATGCTAAACGTGCCACGATGTACGATCATTTACGCATTGTCTCGCTTACAATTGGTAGTTGTTTTTTGTGTGCGCGATCTCATATTGATTCATTTTCAGATAGCAAAATATGGATCTCCTCTCACCTGACCTCTTTCCAGCCAATCATGATGGTGTAGGTTATGATGTTGACGTACGTGACTTGTGAGGAGGATCTTGAACTTTCCAAGCAAAGATTTTTCGATACATGTTTGGTCAAATTATGCATTTACAATTTAATATCGTGGTTATGACTCGTGTACAATAACTTTCCTTAAAACATGATAATTAGAAGCCTCTGGTACCATAGTCTTACATTTCCCAGTAACGCTGGCCACTTGGGAAATGTCAACAGTCTGTTGTGCTGACTGGATCCAATTGGTGGCTTCGTCATCAGGCTGGTCCAGCCTAAGAGTAGTAAGAGGCACTGCTGGGTTAATATGCCAAGACTGTGGCTTGACTAATGTCAAGTAGAAAAAGTACTACAGAATTCTTTATCGTCACCTCTGTAATATTTTTGCATAACATGTCTGTGGCTAAGATTCATCATGGCAATTTAAGGTTGTTAATTCAGTCGTCGATATAGCCATGAATACAAATGGAACCCACCCTTCATTTCCTCATTTTCAAGTAATCAGCTGGACCCTAATTTAGTAACTGGGTAACTTGGTAAACATTACACATGGTAGTTACCAGCATGCTAGCATTGTCGTTGCGAGCATTTTAGCATGCCGATGTGAGCACATAGCTCAAGCACATCCTCAGAGTCAGAGACATTATTCTTTACATGTCCAAAAAGGAGCTGACTGGTTCACTGTGTTCAAGTTTCATGTTTCCAAGAAGTCTAAAGCCCGGTTCGTCATTTGCACAAACTGCTGTTGTTGTTGACTTGAATCTCGTCGTACAGTATGACTTTTCACAGGCAGGGTCAGTTCAAAACAGTTACACAACAATGGTCTTTTGGAACGAACAACAGGAGCGACTGTCTTTAAGCGGTTTCAATGTGCATCTGAGACTTGTGTAAAAGATTTTCTCAGTCGTAGCTAATTCAACACAGAGCAGCCCAGTTGGGAGCCGTCTTCAGCAAGATAAGAGAAATCCTTTTTACCACAGCCAGTAGTTTGACTGATTCCCATCCCAGCGCTAATGCAAAGTCAATGTGCAGCTCTACTCAGTTAAGGAAGTGAAGCAGTCATGTGATGCAGTGAGGGAGAGATGGATGGCGGCCCCTGAGGAGAAGCGCAAGGCTAAATGACCTAATTGCATCAGACGAAAGACGTGTCTCTGTACTCATCTTGTTAGATCCTAGTGCTGCGTTCAACACCATTGAGCATCAAATCCTATTTCAGAGACTGCAACGTATGATTTGTAAAAGAGGAACCTCATTAAACCTATTTAAGTCCTATTTATCAGATCAATCCCAGTCTGTGAATGTTAACAATGAATCCTCTATGCACGCCGAAACCAGTCAAGGGGCTCCACAAGCTTCTGTGCTTGGACCAATTCTATTCACTTTACGGATGCTTCCATTAGGTAATATTATTATAAAACACTCCGTAAACTTCATCGTTATGCACATGATACCCCATTATAGCCATCGGACAATCCAGACTAAACTAACCACTTAACTCTGACCTAACATTGCAAAAATCAGGCACGTCCTGTCTCAAAACGATGCAGAAAGTGTGTCCATTTGCATCTGTTGCTGTTGCTTTACTGTTGCAAATCATTATCATCAGGCTGCTCCAATGAGTCACTGAATACTTTCCAGCTGCCGCACACGTGCCTCCTGACAAGAGCTAGCAGAAGAGTTCATCTATCTCTTTCATGAGCTTCTTTGCACTGGATCCCTGTCAAATTGAATTTAAAATGCTCCTTCTCACCTACAAAGCCCTAAATGGTCAGGCACCATCATACCTTAAATAGCTCAAATGGCTCCCAGAATGCTAACTTACTTGTGGTTCCTATGCTGTGCCAGCTCAAATTATTTTTTTAATAACATATCCAGATTGATTCTTAGAAAGTCTGGACGGCAAAAAAAACACATTTGGAGGTTTGTGGACAGACGTCGAAATAAATTGTGTGCTTTCTGCTGCATGCCCCCTCGCAATGTGTACCAGCCACCACTTCCATGCAGCGATTTGATTGGCCAATCGTTTTGAGGGTGAATGCCCTTTTTAAAGCGAGTGACGAGAATAAATAGAACCAGGGCGTCCGACAAACGTCCGACTCAAAGCGGTGCTGCGTTGCTCCAGGGCCAGTCGGGGCACGGTGTCATGGACACAATGCACAAAAATACATATTTGAATAATTCAAACCTATGTGTTTTTTGATGAACGAATAATCAGACGTTGTTTTTATTAGACAGCCCTGCTATTGGCTCAGACTGCCTCGGGACTTCCTGTGACACACTGAGCCCCCCCCCCTTCTCCATCTGTATGCATTCATGTCCCATTAATGCATGTTACTAACTTGGCTTCTTCCCAGGAGTCTTTGGGCTTTCTCGTCTCGCAGGCAGTCACGGATCAAGGTTACATCTGGATCGTGGTTGCGCCTGCTGCCGTGGCCTGTTGACACCTACTGCTATTATCAGTCATATTTCTATTATTATTGTTATTAGTCATATTTCTATTATTATTGTCATTAGTCATATTTATATTATTATTGTTATTAGTCATATTTCTATTATTATTGTTATTAGTCCTATTTCTATTATTATTGTTATTAGTCCTATTTCTATTATTATTGTTATTAGTCCTATTTCTATTATTATTGTTATTAGTCCTATTTCTATTATTATTGTTATTAGTCATATTTATATTATTATTGTTATTAGTCATATTTATATTATTATTGTTATTAGTCATATTTATATTATTATTGTTATTAGTCCTATTTATATTATTATTGTTATTAGTCCTATTTCTATTATTATTGTTATTAGTCATATTTCTATTATTATTGTTATTAGTCATATTTCTATTATTATTGTTATTAGTCATATTTCTATTATTATGTTAGCCGTTGTGCTATTACTCTTGTTGCTGTGCATCTCTCTCTCTCTCACTGGTCAAGACAGATGGACGCCCACCCAGAGGCCAGTTCTCTCCAAGGCTCCTGCCTGTCAAGCGGGTCGTTAAAGTGCTTGTTCATGTGGAGAATGTCGGCTCTCTAAATTGTAGAGTACCTGCTCTATATGAGAAGTGTCTCAAAGTGACTTGTAGAACTAACTGTTATGATTTCACGCTATATATATTTAAATGTGATTGAAAGATGGAATGGAGGTTGGATGCACATGTGTGAGATAGGAGCTGGGTGAAGGAGGGAGGGAGGAGAAGAAATGATTGATGCAGAAAGGGAGTAAAGGAGAAAACGAGAGAGGCCATGGAGGAGTTGAGATGTTCATTATATTTTCTGTCCATTTGATGAGTAGATCAGAGAAATAGGGGAGTTCACTTTGTTGCTTGCCCTCCTCAGGCAAACTCCTTCTTTAACATTTCATTCCTACTCATCATCCAGTCATTTTGGATTATACATTGTTGGTGAATCAAAATGTTATATGAATATGAATATGAAATATAAAGTAGAAAAAAGCACAAAAATCCTCACATTTGAGAAGCAACAACCAGTGAATGTTAATTTCAGTCCTGGTAAAGAATCTCAAATAAACAAGAAGCACTTAAAACCAACAAATATTTACACGTGTGGCTTTGCAGTCTGGTTTCATAACAATAACTCTCTGCTCCAATATCTTTTTATAAAACTCCCACCATTGTTCTGTTAAAAGAATTCTGACGAGACCAGTGACCACACGGCTAAATATAGCTTTTCTCACAGAACACAAGGGGCTCATTTGAACGGGAAGTTGCAGCATCAGCATATCCTGCCTCTTACTGTATGTGGAGGACAGACACTGTATACAGCGATTTGAATCTTACGGCATTCGGGCCTCGTCCACAAACAGTAATGCAGTCGAGTCCATATGGCCACATGCAGGACCAGCATCTCAAGCACAGGTCAAACAGATTCCTGCAGCCTACCGTATGCGTGCACCGCTTCTTCTTCTTGCACGATGTGAACCAGTTTAAACAAATCATTTGATTTCTCTTATTAGGAAGGTATGTTGCTCAGTGAACCATCAATCGAACATTTAATCGTATAATCGCCAAGACTGTTTTTTCCGGAGACACATGACCTAACTGCATTACGCTTTGAAAAAATATCCACTGAAGCCATTTCACATGACAGGAATCAAGCGCTGCGTTCAGCGTGAGGTAGGATGCTGGCACGGTGATGGTCCTCCATCACTAAGCAGGGGGAGGGAAACAATGCCAGTCATACTTGTGTGGCAGATTTTAAGTGGAAACATTATTCAACATGTATTATTTATGGCAGAAAGTAAAAACAATTAAACTCCTGGTGTAAATCTCAGGGAACAGAAACTCCATTGCCAGAGCCTTACAACCCACGCAGCTGTGGTGGGTCAAAATGAGCCTGATCCCACATTCACACTGTTCGGCTGTTCAGTGCTGTGGAAAGCTCAAACAGGACACCGCGCCAGCTTATTGACGTCGGAGAGGACAAAGCAATATTCAAACACACAATTATAAACCCACAATATTCGTATTTTGATTGATTTTAAATGCTGAAACACGAGCAGTTGATGAGGCAAATATCTAAACATTGATGACACTCACAGCAGCTGACATTGATAGAAACTTCTTTTGTTCGATATTTACCAGCTAGAATCAGTTCCAATGCCTCCAGGTAAATTATCGGTCCAGACCGCACATGAATATGAACTTTGGAAGAGGCATCAAATCGCCACCCGCCGATTTAAGACCGCGTTCGTGCCCAGGAAGAGCTGGCAGTTCAAATGTTATTCCTTAACACTGCTGTTGGAAAATGTACTCGTTTTCATGGTGACTCGATTTTTGTGAGCACCAAAAAGTGATTTTCAAACATTTTGAATCATTGATCTTCATGCACACTACACAAAATATGTCGATTGTTAATATAGTCTTTCAAAGCCGAGACTCTTCTGGGAAATTCTTTTTTTCCCTCCAGAGTTTGGAACCTGGCTACAGACATGTGCTCCGCTTTAGTTGCTCCCGTCAGCCAGTGATGTTGGGCGATAAGGCCCGGCTGCACTCTGGCACTTTAGTTACATTCAAAGCACATGTCTTAGTTACTGAAATGTGTAACTGTGTAGCACAAAAACTGTTGTTTACTTTCCAGATTAAGTATAAATTGTGATGTTAAAAATATTAGTAGTTGTTATTAATAGGATTATAGAGTTGAAACAAAATATACCGCAACTGCTATTACAGTTGGAAAAAAAGTTGTTGATGGATAATTATCCAAATGATCCAATAAGATTGTATTTATTATTCTGAAATCGGCCATTCTGCAAAACGCATCGCCATTCTTTCAAGTAATGTTAGTGAGGTTTGTCAAATCAAATCAAAACGGCACCTCCAGTCATGAATCTGACTGCTAGCAGTGGGCTTAGATCACGAGGTGCTGATTTGTCCAACATGAGCGTAATTCCTGGTCTCTGGGCTTCATCCGTTTTATCGCTTTCAGGTGAATTAGGGGTCCACACCTGAAAAAACTATGAATATGAATATGAACTTTGGAACGGGCATCAAATCCCCCCTTGCTGATTTAAGACCGCGTTTGTGCCGAGGAAGAGTCGGCAGCTTCAACAATAACATGGAAGAGTAGTGCAGAGATGTGGAAAGACAGGAAGTCTGTTAATAGCGGGGTTATTCGAAGCATATAAACAAAAAATGATGCATGGTGTCAACTCTTGTGTTGGAAAATGTGCTCGCTTTCATGCTGGCATGTTTTAGATTATTTAGCAGGTTTTAGAATTCAATGTGTTTACACTGTGCAGTGTAAACACATTGATTTCCTGGATTTTAATAAACACAACATGGGAAAATATGTGGGCCGTTGAACATTAAAGCCACATGTGCTGTTCTCTGCTCCTCTGTGTGGTTTAGATCGGCCACCAAACAGGACAGGAACAGAGGATACAGAAGATTCTGTTCCTGTCAGGGGTGCAGAGAGGATCATTGGTTCCAGTGACTAATGGGAGGATGCACCATGTGAAATGTGTTGAAGTGAGACAATTTTCCGAAATGATATTTCTGTCTTTCAAGTCCCGTCCCGTTGCTGAGATTCATGTTCTGTTTGACAGATATCTGTTGATCACTTGATCACATTCTCAAAACATCTCAGCCGTCCTATTTGGGCACCAGCCGTCTTTGTTCGCATGTTGCCATCGTCGCTGGCGTCGTGTCTATTTCTGTAAGTCTTCCTCAGCTGTTGGGACGATGCAGTATTTCTTTTACAAAGAGACAAAGTACAGACTCATTCAAAAATAATCCGTGTCACTCGTGACCCACTAGAAGAGTGTGGCAGTGTGTGCATCTCCAGAGAACCCGCCCTCTGCCTGTAGTATCTATCTTAGAGCCTTTTGACCAAGTAGGGGTGTTTACCCCCCAGCCAACAACGGCACACAGGGTGTGCAGTGTGTTCAGGTTAAAATACCATCGCTTTTGTCAAGCTTTTTCTGTGAAAAAAAAAGCAGCACTATGGCGTCTGTCTGCCTCGAGCGCCGGATGCACCGCATGACGGGAGTCACAAGATTAGCGGCGGTTACAACAAGAAAGCTCCAGTATCAGTCTCAGTCTCTTAGGAGACCAGGCTGCTGCGGTGCTCTTATCTCTGCTGCTCTGAGCCGTCATTTCAACTTTTCATATGTTGCAATCTATAATAAGCTCGTTTCTAAAAAAAATAGTGATGCCTCAACACCGATATCTGGCCAATACTGACTCAAATAGTGCACGATTTATTGTTTTAATAATTGACTATTTAGTGAATCTATGTATTTATTTGTTGCAATTTGTTTTTAAAAGCTAGGAAAGTAATGTTTAAGTCAACCCTGATGTTCCCTTATGAATATTAAAATGTTACCAGTCTTGCATGTCCTTGCATAGCTGGGTCGTTGTCGCGTTCGTAATGTCGCTCCACCGCTTGCTTTTCTTGTCACATGCAGTCCCTCGAGCTCATGCCTCTCCAAGCGATGTGTGTCGGCTTCACTGTTTCACTCGCGCTAACGTTACTGGTTGACGGCCTCCAATCCGACGGCCGCCATCGCATACACTCTTGGTATTCCAACATGTTTTCTGCTGAGGCGATGGAGTAAGTTGCTCGTGTTACCACCAGCGGCTCGACAAACTTTGCAATATATAGTCTTTTGGACGTCGGATTTTTAAAACAAAAACGCTTCCAAACAGCAGACCCAGCTCCCCTCTTGGGCACAGACTCTATCGGTGCATCTCCGGTCTGTCTTTGTTCATCCTGCATCGCTCTGTTCTGTTCTTTAATGTCACGTTACCTCTCCCAGCTGTTAAAGAAAGAACAGTGCTGGGGTGAGGAACACAGAGGTAAAATACAACAGGCCACCCATGTTTGTTCCGGTGATCAGCTGGACACGTCACTCATCATTCCACAGTTTGGTCTTAGGTCCTGCAGGGTAAAGCCAAGTGAAGACGGCTAATAAGCTACACAGGCGACTGCCTAAAGGCGCTTTCACTCGCCAGTTACTGTACCACATGGGTGAATGATGACATGTAGTGTGAAAGCGCTGTGAGTGGCCGGAAGACGAGGAAAGCATTATGCAAATACAGTCCATTTACCATTTTACCATGTGGGGATGCTCTTTCTTTTCTTCTCTGGAGGCATGAAGTCATTCACATCCAAGTATACCCATGCATGTTGCATATCTTTTTAGTTGAACTTAATTGCGCGCTGTTAACATCTCAAAACAAGGGGGAGTCCCACAAACATCGGGTTTCTTGTAAGCGAAAGGAGCTCATGAGCTTTGATTAATTCTTGCCTAAGGCACAGGCGTACTATGATGTCTCTCTCACACTCTCCCTGGCAGATCAAACGCATCTTAAGATGCATTTGGGAGTTTGAGAGAAGCACCTCGTTTAGCTCCTCCATCCGTCAGGCAATCAGTCATTACTGCCAAAGTCATCGAAAAGACTCGTTGGCTCCACAGGGAAGCTCTTTGCATTGTCAGTTGATGCTGTTAATGTGTAATTATTCAAACAGCAAGAGAATACGCGCTTTCATTCTACGTCAGCCGTGTTCTCCTGAGTTCCTCAGCATGTCGGCGCTTTCTTTTAAAATGACAGTAGTTTTCCTCCAATTAATACATTTAACCCGACACAATGCTAAACAGCTGTGATTGAGCAGCTCAGTTGATTAAGTGTGTTGTTGGAGCTATTTATTTGATATTGTATTTTGTTATTTCATTTATAAGTAGTATTGTTTAATTATTGTAGATGTTTTATATATTAAGATAATTTTTCTCTTTAATAGTAATTTGTTTAGTTATATTATTTTTTGGGTAATTACTGTGGGCACCTGTTGCTATTTAAACAAGGAGAAAGATAGGACCAGCATGCACCGGGGTGGGCGTATAGTTTTTACCAGCCGCACAGCAGCATTGCACAGCAGCATTGCACAGCACGAAAGGAGTTTTGTTAGTTAGTTTGTTTGCTTGTTTTATTTGCTTTATTTAATAAATACACAAAAATGGAATCCTGCTTGGACATTCACTATCTTCTGGCTGCGTACGAATACCGACCACGGTGCATCAGTGGCGTTTGATTATTATTTGTTTAAGTTTGAGTTAGCCGACAAATGGCCACTGCATGTGTTTTCACTCAAAGTGATTTCCATAGAGTGCTGCGACACCAGGAAAAATCAGACGACCACCAAATTAACAGCCAATCCACTTTGAACGTGTGCATTTTTGTTTATACTCTTAATAATACTTACTTGTGCCATCGGCTTTAGTTTCACCTGATGAGTGCAGAGGACAGGGAGCTATTTAAAGGTTATAATATCCAAAGCAAAATAAATCTTTGTCTTAATTACAATAACACATCTCCAATTTGCACCAAAGGGTTTCTGGCTTTCCAAAAATACTAAAGGGAAGCGTCGTGGCCACCCTAACCTGCAGCTCTGTCAGCACTGTTGCCGCTGTGAGCAACGTTAGCTGCGAGACGCCGGCTCAGCCGCCGTTATGTCGAGAGCCATGCGGAGATGTGCTTTGAATTACGTATTCACCACTTTTAGAGCTTTCCAGTTCGGTGCAAGCTCTGTGCAACCCACAGATGAAAAGGATGAATAAATAAAGTAAAAACGCATTCTGCTCTCGTTTTCATAAATCTAATGAAGCTTAACTTACACTTAAAACCCACTTAAACCAAAGTCAACCAAGAATGATCCAACGGCAGCATAGACTGGAGCTTTAACCTGACAGGGCAAACACACACATCAGAGCACATCATGACCAATTACCTGAAATCTATTTAACGTATATAACCATGCAACAGCTGATTTTATCGACTAGTGAATTAGTAGTTTTATCTTGTGCAACAAATTAAAAAAAACAAAAAACACAATACATTTGCATGAGCCATAGAGGTCAAATGACCGACTCATCATATCTGGCAACTGTCGCCTACATTCGTGGGAAAAATAACTCCCGTACTGTTTATTTGATTGATGTTTGACGGTTGCCCAACACTGCATGTTATTGTAAGTGTATTGTGTCTCTATAGTCTACAACACCCCGATGAGCTTTTCAAGGAAATCCTGGCAAGGCATTGCTTATTTAATCTCCTGCAATGTAATCCTCTGCAAATGAAACTGCTCTGATCTCTCAATGATGGATTTAGTGTTTCGACTTGTCTGGTAATTCCTCTGTGCTCGTGCATTGTGTTTGGGGATTTGTGTGTGTGTCATATATTGTATTTGCCAGCACCCACTGACTCACACTAAACACCTTACTTAAAAAAAAAAGAGAAGGTTTGAGCCTCAGGTGCTGAAAGTGAAACTGTGGCTCCGTTGCTCAACAGCTGCTCTGTCAGAGCTGCACAGTGACAAACAACAAGAGGATGTTGAACTACAGCAGTGTGCCGATCAGCACATTTTCTAAAAGGCACATTTTTTATACGAATCTCTTATATATAAAGAATGGCAAATAATAAAGTTTGGCTATGGAATGAACTGATATAAAACTAAAAATGAGGCGTTCCTGAGATATCACGAGATTAGGGTGGATGGGAGGTCGCAGTAAACGTGACCTTTGACCTTCCAAATTCGAATCAGTTCATCCTTGAGTCCAGGTGAACGTTTTTGAAGAAAGTGTATGGAAATACCATACAATATCTCAACAACATGATAGACTGGCATCCCCCCTTCGCTTCTATTAAGGCGACTGTCTAGTCGTTTGACTTTGCTTTTTGTTTACCATGAGCACCAACGGTAGGACGCTTGCCAACACAAACGGCTCAATCTGTCAGCTGTAACGGTAGCGCAAGGAGATTTTCAACTTCAAGCGCTCCGAGCGGCACAAGACAGGCGGAGCGCTGAGAAGAAAAAAGACGCTGGGTGCAGCCGCAGACACTCATTGGGAACAAGTTTGTTTTTACCAGTTTTCTAAAATTGAAGAACGAGGATAAAGTCCTGTTAGAGTCAAAAGGTTTTCACAGAGGACATTTTGGATATCTCTTTGTATTACTCCATGAATCAGAAAATACTGTCAATAGTCATGAATAAGGAAAAAACTAAATCTAAATTTTAGAAATAAAATGTGTAAATCGGGCTATGAATGATTTATGAACGAAACCTTCTTGGAAATCCTTCAGAGTATAGAGAGGAATGAAAGTGTGAAGTTTGGTGTATGTAAGAGCTGCTGAAGTGGAGATTTCTGGATCAGAGTCTGAGAACAAACTCATTTTGAGAAAACATCCTTTAAAGAGATGTTTAGTTACATTACAGACATTTAGAGACTCTACAGGTGAATAGGGTAAACATTTGACTACTATCACCATTAAACTTCACTAGCTTATCCCGTACATTAAGACAATCACTACAAGTTATCTGATACTTTATGATTAGGTATACAGACATTACCTAATGCTCACTTTTGGTGGATTTAATCTACAGACGCAAATGGACAAATTAGTAACATCTAAATGTATTTTAGATGTTTTTTTCCACTAGTCTGAAAGAAGAAATAGCCCCAAAATCTAAAAATGTGCCTGCGTGAACAATGACGTTTTTGCATGTGGTGTCCCTGTTTTTGATTATTTTGGTTTCTTGCTCTCTGCCCTGATTGGGGTGTTTCTAATTCGTGTTTGGTGAAACATCCTCATTTGTCCTGTCTGCTTTGTTTCCCAAGCATGAAAGTATGCAAGCAGGCTTCCCATGCTAACACAGAGAATCTGGACCTGAGTGTCTAAAAATACATGATGAGAAAAGTTTGAGGAATTCGTTGGGAGGGAACATGTCAGAGGGCCGAGTCTGTAAAAAAGAGTGCCTTTCTTATATCGCTGCTCTCATTCCAGTATCAAAAGGTTGAGCTTTTGACACTGAATGTTATCAATATTTCTTTGTTTTCAATATTGACATGGTGGTAAAGAAAATCATCATTATTGGTGACCAGATTGTAAAAACACACACTTACATACCGGCAGCTGACGGTTAGACGTAAGACATGGGCATTAAAAACCAGTGAAGTCTGAGCCTCTAGCTGCTGCATGAAGCAAAATTCTAAATCAAAAACTAATTTCAAAAAGTTCACCACGAGGGCTAATATCATTTTGTGAATCCCCAATTTGTTCCACAGCATGTTATGTTTGTTTAAGATGTCAAGCATTTTATTAATATGCTGCAACTGCTAATGCCTAAAGATATATAACGGGCCAACCAAACAGAATAGAAGGAGACGTGCTTGTTTTTGTGTCTCGTAGCCCAGAGTCATTTCTAGCCTCTGCTCAGTGGCTTGGCACTGAACCGGTGATACAGACACATAACTCCCGATTCGTCACAAACTGGCAAGTGGTTCAGGCTGTGATGCAGCAGAACATTAGTTCAATTTAACCATTGTCACTGGGATCCTACCCCCAACTTGTTATTCTGTCGGATGATTTGATGGATTTTCTACAGTTTCAGCTTTTAATTAATCTTTCCGTAGAACATTGTGCCAATGCTCCAGAGGATCATCATGTGCTTTTTGGCTAACATGAGACAAGGAGGCATTTATTTTTACCAGGAAGCAGAGATTCCTGCCTTTGCTACTCTGACCTGAGGCTCTGCTCTGATTGGAGAATCAAAAACACATAACTCTAGCTATGGATCAAATATTGTAAATCCAAGGATGATGTTGTATGTCTTTTGGATTTTCTCATGTTCTAATAAATATATATATACACATTTTAGATAGTTATATTGTCGTAGAAGTCCATGTACGAGAGATCAATGTTTTTATTTATTTTACAAATCAATATACGTAACACCAACACTTAAAATGGTTCTGGTAACTGAATGTACCAGGTGGAGCGCAAGGCCCACTGCACCAGGAGGAACCCAAGGCCCACTGCATCAGGAGGAACCCAAGGCCCACTGCACCAGGAGGAACCCAAGGCCCACTGCATCAGGAGGAACCCAAGGCCCACTGCACCAGGAGGAACCCAAGGCCCACTGCATCAGGAGGAACCCAAGGCCCACTGCACCGGGAGGAACCCAAGGCCCACTGCACCAGGAGGAACCCAAGGCCCCCTGTACCGGGAGGAACCCAAGGCCCACTGCACCAGGAGGAACCCAAGGCCCCCTGTACCAGGAGGAACCCAAGGCCCACTGCACCAGGAGGAACCCAAGGCCCACTGCACCAGGAAGAACCCAAGGCCCACTACACCAGGAAGAACCCAAGGCCCCCTGTACCAGGAGGAACCCAAGGCCCACTGCACCAGGAGGAACCCAAGGCCCACTGTACCAGGAGGAACCTAAGGCCCACTGCACCAGGAGGAACCCAGGGCCCACTGCACCAGGAAGAACCCAAGGCCCACTGCACCAGGAGGAACCCAGGGCCCACTGCACCAGGAGGAACCCAGGGCCCACTGCACCAGCGTAAGTTCTGACAATGGGTCTGAGGATGTCATCCCGGTACCTACCAGCAGTTAGGGTACCGGTGGTTAGCACATGGAGGCTTATGAGACCCTCCAATGATAACCCTCCAACCCTCCCCAGACAATCACTGTTGCAGGCAGGACAGGGTTCGCCACGGCGTCTTCAGACTCTTTCACGTCTGTCACATGCGCTAATTGTGAAGAGAACCTGCCAATTCGGATGTTCTTTCTTCGTTCAATCTGCACGGTGCTGGGCTGTGAGCACATGACGTCCGGCCCTCATGGAGTCGACAGTTTGGTCAGAAACATGCAGACGAGTAGCCCGCTGGAGGTCAAGGCTTTGGCACTGCTCATCCTGTTCCTCCTTGCACAAAGGAGCAAGAGTCCTGCTGCTTAGTTGTTGCCCTTCTACGACCCTGGCTAACTAGCAGGTTTGCTAGCTAGCTAGTTTGCTAATTCCGCCATACTTAAAGCTACATTGGCAACAGAAAATGAGCCGAACAAAGTGATCTCTTATCTGGCGATAGCCACGTGCTTTACTGCGCCGTATTAAGCATGTGTGGATGAAGCCTTAAATTGTTAAATTTTACTAATTTACTCTGGCTCTCTACACTTTGTGAGGTTACTACTCGACTGCTAGTTTTAATCGTTAATGCAAAACCTCACCTCGGTGAAGTCTGTTCAGAGTATATGGAAGTTAAGCGGCTACAACGGTCGCAATGCCAACGTTACACATAAAAATGGCCGACGCTCTGACCACCCAGCTACGTTGATTTGAACGGGAATGTTCCTTCTTTTCTTGTTCTGTCGGTGGCCTGGAAGTATTGTATAATACAGTATGCCAGACGTTAGCGTCTCAAAGTCGTTAGTCAATCTGGCAGATGATGCGCTTATCTACGATAGTATTCATTTCATATTTTTTGTGCCACATCTGAGAAAGAACAGGTGTCTTTCATGTCATAATACTAAAAGAGGGAGGTAGCTTTTGTTTGCATTTTTTTGTCAGCTAGCTTTCAGTATTATCACGTTACCCCTTTGAAATCAGTCAAAGGGGACACTGAATAGGGAAGCGGCGTGTTATTCATGTCTAGATAATATGGCAACACCCATCAAACTCCTTTTGTTGACGCATTTGCAAATAAATTGTCTCGGGGGAGACGTTTGGTTTTGGCAGAACAATTTCATAGTTTAAAAGTTTGGAAAGCGTACAAATAGGCGTTCTTGCATTTGGGGTTATTCAACATTGTTCAAGACCTTTTAAGGATAAAGTACAGGCCATCATTTTCGCCTAACTTGTACCTTAACATGCCTAAAGACGCTTGTACGCATATTAAGTGTGAGGGTATGTCTGTGTAAATCCATATACAGGGGATAAACACAAGATTAAAGCCAATGCAAAGCATATTGTGCAGCGGTATGGAAGCTTCTGTGTGGTTCATTAATCCCTCTCTGATTGAAATAACAGCTCACCAGATGGTCTGATCAAACCTACGGCAGGCCCTCGTGCGGGGGCGAGGCGATGACCAATGTTCCCTTCGGAGCGGAAACACGGCTGCATAGAAACGGGATCCTCTCCAGGAATAAAAGGCTGAAGTTAAGTGATTCATCCTCGAGCAGAGCCGAACGGGCCTGAAAGCGGCATTCAGGAGCCACTGAGTCACACCGTGGAGGGGGTGACCTCAGATCAGATGACGGGGGCTGGAATCGTCGCGCACTCTCACTCTGCACCGAGGTGACAGCGAACAAGAGCTCTCAAGGTCCCCTTGTCTGGCCAATTCATCCACACTCCTCCCCCCCACCTCCTCCCCTCTGTCGCCTCCTCCCACACAGGTGGTGAATCTTCCTCTGTCACTGTCTGTCCGTCTCTCTACAGTATTTTGTACAGTCTCCCACTCTCTCTGCCCAACCATTTCATTCACTTTTGTTAGATTTCGTCAGAAAAAACTCATTATTTTGCACTTAAGTTCTTAATCAAACGAGAACATTGTCAGCACTTTGACACACAAGAGTACATAAAATCATGTGGGTATTTCATATAATCTTGAATAATTGAATTACCAAAAAACATGCTGTATATCGTGATATAGATCGTTATCGAGATATGAAATGATCTATATCATGATTTTGGCCATATTGCCCAGCCCAATACACGCATATAACAGGTGGAAACTTGCTGTCGCTGACCGCTTGAGTCTTTTTCTGCTGATTAAGACGATGAGCTGCAGAAAAAAGCCAGTTCGTGGACCTCGAACAGGGATTATTTTGTCAAATATACATACTGCTCATTTTATCTGCAGTCGCTGGTGAGATCAAGAGCATGTCAACGAGGAATACTCATTTTCGAAAAGCCTTTATCGTAAAATAAAGGATTTCACGATAACAATATATTGGACTATTGGACTATTTAATTGCATGACAATATCTGTATGTCTGCATGTAATGAATCAGGCTGTTCTCAGTCACTGTTCATACTTACCTATAAACTAAATAATGCAATGTAATTAGTATATAGCCCATGTGAATGTGAGCCAGGACATGCAGGGCAGCCGCTAAGGAAACCAAAATGCAATGCTGACCTTGTGCTTGTTGGGTAACAACGTTTTTGTTACGTAACGTTCCATAAGTAAGTCATCTAAGGGCAGTTGTTATTCAGCTATGCTAGTAAGGTTGTCACGTTATTACGTGACATTGTTACGTTATAATTGTAACCCAAACCATGATGCTTTTTCTAAACATAACCAAGACGTTTGTTGCATAAACCAAACCAATCATTTCACAACGATTTTTCTTTCAGCAACTTTTTTTCATCTCCTGCCGACTGGGTTGGGAGACGTTGAATTCATTAAATTGACGGGTGCGGCCAAGAAATATTCTGCCGTTTTGTTTATTTTTCAATCTCACAAAACCAAAGGTCGGTGCGAGCAGTCAGGCAAAGGTTTAAAGCACAGTGAGGAATTCAGACCACACCGGCTGTGACCGGATTCATTTATTCATAGTCTGTTGTGGACGATAAAGAGTGATCGCCCTCTTTTTAGTCCGCAACCTGCGTGTAGTGTGTTAGGTGATAACCGTGTTACACAAGAGCTTTGTTTACGTGAATCTTAACCTTGTAAGAACCAACAGCTGGGAGTGCAAGTCTTCTCTGTGTCCCTCTTGCTACCCCCCTCCCCCCCCCCCTAAACTTCTCTATCTCTACCTGTCTCCTTCTCCTCCTCCTCCCCAGCTCCAGTGCTTCTGAGGGGGGCCTTCTCGATTTCCCTCCTGCCCAGAAAAATCAATATTGGGAGGCGGCCCGAAAGACCTTTCACAGGAGTATTACAGCACAGCCCGGCGCTCCGATAAGCCTCCTGTTACGTCCTCCCGGGACGGGGCTGGCAATGGCCGCGCTCCCCACCTGGGGGGGAAGGCATTCTCCTCCGGCCGCAGGGAAGAGCGCCATAAAGGGCAAGACGTGGATCACAAGTCTATTGGTGTGGGCTATTAGTAACCTTAGATCCCCTGACCTGTGACTAGGGTCCTGTGCTGATTCCCACACACACACTCACGGGCAGAGTGGGAGGGGACACGCACAAAAAAAAGACAGTTGATGACGATAGAGAGCTTTGTCATGCACTCAAGAGAGTGGATAATACGTTTGTGTGTGTGTGTGTGTTGTTGTTAATGTATGTAGCAGAGCAGGGAGCAGAGCTTTCACAACCTGCCCGTCATGGCGCCCTTTCACTGCATTTACCTGGTATGACTCTGTTGTTGCCTGCCCTCCCACACACACACACACACACACACACACAGACACATTAGTCACACACACACACACACACATTAGTCACACATGCAGACTGACGCTGATGGGTGGCTGAGAATTACAAAGTGTTACAATTACATAACGGCAGTTATACAAGTCCGACCGATCGATCGCTCGCTCACATTGCCCGCTGGCTTTTTAATTAAGAAGCGTTCACCCAAAAGAATTTGCTTTTGAAATTTAACGTATCCGAAGCTTGTACTAATTAATCCTGTTTCAGTCAAATATGTTGCAATAATCCAGTGAAACTGGACTGGAGAACTTGAGCAACAGTAGTCGGCATGTCAGATACTGGGCAAAGTTTACGTCACCTGAATTTTGGCTGATCCATCTCATTTCTGAGGAAGAGGACTGATCCGTGCACTATAGCGGTGTTTCCAATCAATTGTCAAGCCAATTTTAAGTTTGCAAACTAGAAACAACAAAGGTCAGCCTGATCAGTCATGCGAGTTCATTCTGCCAGACATCTCCTGAGGTTTAGGAAACTAATAGTTTGGGTAGAAATCAACCCTTTCTGGCAGAACGCCCTGGAGGCAAACTTCTCGTGCGTGCGTTAAATGTTCGCTATGTCAGAATTTTGTGTTTCCATAATCTGATTCATCAAAGGCTAAAATCCTCTCAACAAAGTGTAAAATATTTATTCGAAGTTGAGGAAATGTTATGGAATTTTGGCGTTTCTATGCAGTTTTTCTGATGCACAATAAAACTATGCGAATGGAAACACAGCGTAAGTGTTCACATTTTATTGTTATGCCTTACCATAACATAAAGTAATCCAACATGTGTTCCTGAAGGAGCACATGTTTAAGCTGTGAACTTGAACGGTAAATTCATTTTAAAGACTTGTCTGAGCCTGCCAGGCATTGGTGAGACTGACAACGTTGGTACAAAATAATTAACCTCAAGTGGGTAAAAGCAACATTTAAAGATAAAAAAAAAATAGTTTTAATTATTATTTTCAAGAGCTTAAGACTCAAACTCTCTTCGTGTCGGTGTGGTTTGATGAGATTTGACTGGATGTGACCAAACACGTCACCAACAGTCATCTGATTTTGATTCAACTACTGATTATGACATGGAAGTAAATGGCATCGTCCCTTTCCCCAGCTGAGCCTCGCCCACTCCCAACCAGCACGGAACTCTTGAAGAAAAACACAAAATACAGAAATGCCTCTTATGAAATACTGATAACTAAATAACTTTGGCAGAAATGTGTGTGTTCATCTACCGATCCATCTACGGGACACGAATACATCATTTTGATGACACTCAATGTCACAGATATTGACAGTTATTTGGCCACATTTCTTCCAAGTGTTGTGTAGTTCTTCAAAAAAAAAAAATACAAACCTTTGATTCGAATACACATTTCTGTATTATACATTAATATTCCGGGACCACATAAACACTTAGAGTCCGAGCAGCGTGACAATGTCTCATCGTGTTTACGATCCATTTGTCCACTCCACAGTTGCACTGCTTGTTGTTATTTCTGGATACTCCCACAGTCAAATCCTTTTCCAGTGACTCCATTTGAACTGCTGTCAGAGAGAGAGAGTCGTTTGCTCTTGATTATTTTCAGAACTCTTATCTAAACCACAACCGGTGGAGAAACACGAGGCACATTTGTCTTCGACTGAGACAAACCACAAACAGCCCCCCCCCCCCCCCCCCCCCCCAAAAAAAAGAAACAAACCCCCTTTTTGAACTCGCATCCAAGTCGCATTCATGAGTACATGAGGGACAGATCTATCAAGAGCACTCACACAAAGAGACAACACACTGTGGTCCAAGGTCAGCTGGCTTGCAGACACGAAAAACAAAAAAAGAGGTTTGGTTGCTTGACGATTTTCCTTCATCAATTTGTGCAGCTGGGAGCCGTCTGAGGGGAAGGATGAAAGAGCGGAAGCTCCTGGCTGTGAGGTGGAAACCAAAACTCCCACATCGCTGCGGTCCGGTCTGCTTTAGAAGCCCACGAACTCAGAGATTTATGAAGAGCACTATATGTTTTCATTTTCATCGAATGCCGAGCGTGCACGAATTCTTGTTCGTACACCTGTTACCATAGATACTGGCTCTCTTATTTCGTCAAACATTTTCTGTCTCAAATGCTGGTGATATAATCTGCAGTATTTTCACTGTTATCACTCAAGGCTGGAGTTGTTCTCATTCTTCCTTCCCTTTTTTTTTTGCCGCGCTTCCTCGTTCTGTTTCGTCACAATCCTGATCTCCTGACCCTCGAATCTTTAATCAGCCTCCTCAAGGAGCACCGGGGGAAAAACCAAAGTCATGGCGCTGCGGTCGCTGCCAGGTCGGTAATTATTAAAGAGCAATCGAATCACTCACGGTCATGGGAGTGCGCCCTTTGAACCAACCATTTGTTCTGTGAGATTCTCTAAACTGGAACGGCATGATGTAGGCGACCTGTGTGACTCTGGGAAACACTTGAGCCACATGCCCGCATACACGCCACCGGCTCAGGTCAGTCAACTTGTTTATGTCACGTCGCACTCAGCAACTAAAGGGTTGCTTCACTGTGCTATTCACAACGCCACAATTGCTCATTCATCCATGCATGTCTGTGAACAATGGACGTTTGGCGGCCTTCCTGTTGTTTCCCGATAGCAAAGACGAGATCGTAACATGAGTCAGTGTGATGCATGTCCTCGGCATCCACAAAACAGTTGAGAAACCAAATCTATGGAAATCCAAAAGCACCGGCCAAGTGAAACAAACAGATGAGTCTGAATATTCAGCCCAGTCGCCGAGAAGAAATGCTGGCATTGTACGTTTCTTTCATCTTTTTTTTTTTTGTATGGCCATTTTTGCATTCGGGACGAGCAAGTGACATTTACATTACATTTTGTCCAAACAAAAACTTGCAGCACTGTCTGTAAAAATGCTCTCAGGACATGGAAAAGAAGCAACGAAACCTGATGAACATGAAACACCTGTCTCTGATCAAACGTGTGCTTACTGCGTGGAGAGTCCACTGTTTGACTACATTTGATTATATGCTATTCTGTGACTATAGATGAGTGTTTGCACCATCTTAGTGATAATTCGATCTTCTGTTCTCTCAATCACTCGCCCCATAACAACCCTCTTGAAAATCCATTGACTGTCCCGTATTAGCAGACATAAGCGGAGGAACGCATTGGTGCGAGCGAGAACAGAAACAATCCTCTTTTATTTTGAGAATTCATGATGGAAAAAGCACAACTGAACAGGATTTGTGATGTTCAAACGAAAGGCTTAATTCCATAGAATTCATAGGTTGAAGTATTGAGCCTTGTGGTACACAACCTGATCAATAAAGACAGACACACTTTTCCGTCCTTGAAATACCGACCCATTTAAATGTTTCCACAATGCTGCACTTAAGGAAAGAAGCACTTATGAGCATTACATGCATTTAAGTTCACCAACTCTCCGTGGGCAGCTTCAGTGCTGCGCTAGAGAAAAAACACACACACACATATATATATATATAGAGAGAGATTTCCCCCCCCCCCCCCCCCCAACACTACTAAGGGTTTCCTTTGTATGGACTTAAACAGTTGACGATCACGAGAAAAGGGAGATGTGTCAGTTGGGAACACTTTGGTTGTTATGTTGTTCAGACTGAACATGATGAAAGAAGGTCCATCATTACTCCCATTAGCTCTTTACGGACTTGTACAGAAACTTGAATTGCAACTTCATGAGAGTTCTGTGCAATGTGGCTCTATACCATCAAAGCAAGCAGGGTTGTTGACAACCAAAGCCAGAGGAGAACTAAGATGCTAAAGCACAATCTACTCAATAAGGTTTGGTGGATAGTTCAGATCGATTCAGAAAGTTTTATCAACGCATAAGCTATTTTTCTTAACTGCTTTGATACACGCTGCAGGCCGGTAGCTCCCATGAATTTCGCCACATTTGTTTTCTTATTTTTTCGTGTTTATCACTAATGGCATATGACAGAATACATCCATCCACATCTGAACAGGAAGCGCGGGGATTAAGTGCAGCGGACTTTGAGACCATCGCCGCCCGCGGCCGACAAATAGGCCGAACCAGCGGCACAAAACGGCACCAAACTGCCTTTGGGAGGTGAGCCGAGTTGGAAGCTACGCTAACCCAGCTAGGACCAGAGGCTGCTCCACTACCCAGTCTACTGCTGGTTGTCTGATCTTCTGTTGCAGAAAAATAAGATGGATAAAAGCAACGGGAGGTCTGTGACTCTTGAGCTCACATCTTCACAGAGACCTGGCTCCATCGTCCAGCTTCTTTGCCCAAATCAAATGAAAGTTCGATTCCCTGCTCATGGGCCCACTTTTAAAAAAAGACACACAGAGAAGTTCCTGAAGAACAAAAACAATAAATAACAGTTGAATATGTGTACTTTATTCATATCTCATATATATGTTTCTTTACATTTATACAAAAATACAGAAAACAGTAGAGTTTTCACCCAGAATACCAACCGGGCAATAATTACATTTGCTTTTTGTCACCCAGACGTATTTCCTGCCTAGAGCCATTTGATTCACCCACTGAAGAGGGATGGATCGGATCCCTCGAGCCCGAAAGCACTGTTCAGGATGTAGCTCTGCTCTCTCTCAGACCACACAACGACCCACATAGGAACAGTATTTAAGGGCAGTCATTCTCTCCACTAATGCATGTAATTGCTTGGATTCTGGCTTCCATGCATCAGACATACGGACGGTTTGTGGCTCTCGCATAGACAGGAAAATGGGAGACCATGTCGTTTTTCTTTTTTTGTTCACAGCTTAGACCTGTTGCAGCTCATGATATTCATATACTATGTATAAAAAAAAAGCAACTTTTGACCGAGTATGCCTTTGTTTGTTAGTTAGTTTGGTTGTGGCTGGACTAGCCTGTGTGTCTGTCAGAATACTGGGGACTACGCGTAATAGTCTTCATGTAGAAAAGCCAAACCTAGAGCTGAACGAAGTGAAAGTCTCAGGTCTAGACTGCCATAGATAATATGTTCCAATATTGTTCAAAAATGCATTTTTGAACAGAAATAATTGTCTAAAAGCTTTTAAATTACAGTACGTTACCACACCACTCATTTCAGAGATTCCTGCTAAAAGTGTCGTTGTTGTGGACTATATCAACACCAATGTGGTATACTTTTTCTACCACAGAATCTAAACTGCCATAGAGAATATGGCACAGTTAATAAAGTCGCCAATAGGGTGTTCCTCAAAAATGCATTTTTGATTGAATAAAATCATTTTGCAGTTCAAAACAACAAACAATACTTTACCACATCAAAGACATCCCAGCTATTGATGCTGAAAGGTACTGTTGCTCTGAACTATATGAAAACCAATGTGGTATACTTTTTATCTTTTTCTTTTCAAACAGATTCAATTTTGCACAAAATACTCCTCCTAAGACCCAAACACACATGACACAAGCAGTTGAACTGTTTCCTAAAGGTTACAAAGGGTCAAATGGAAAGAAATGTCACAACCACTGCAGTTTATTCTGCCGATAAGAGTTTTCACATATCCGAATCAGAACTGGGCACAGGTCAAGTCAACTAAACGGTTGTGAGTTTTAAAAAGAAGAGAGGGGGAGAGAGAGAGAGAGAGAGAGAGAGAGAGATTGGGGAACATATCTGTTGGGGTATTTCAGTGAGATTATTCTAATCTGCCCTGTAGTCACCTCACCACTTTCTGCTACCACACAGAAACGGAGGCTTTTTTTGTTTTTGTTTTACATCAACACACGGAGTCAATCACACTCAACAAGGCACAAAACCAAAAATGGACATGGTACAATGTAAGACCACAAACATGATAGAAATATTGCAACTAGATCTAGAAACGGATGTTTGTGTCCGGCCACTTTGCCGCGGTCATCGGCCCGCAGCAGGGCGGCCTGATGGGAAAGGTCACAGCCAGCGTGCCCTGTTCACACTCCTACCTCTTCACGGAGCGTCATACGCCATATCTTAATACCGATACTCCATTATTGGCCTACTTTACCTTGGGCATGGCTTTGTGGGAGTCAACCCGTTTGGTATGGCAAGCCGTTTGAACATTTATTAGCTAGACTGGATATCTGCAACGTCATTTTGCTTTGTCAAAGCTCTACTTCCAACGCATCCTCGCACCGACGCCTCAAATAACGCAGCTTGGTCAGTGGCACTGATCGTCAAACAACAATGTACATGCATTTTTCTTTTTTAATTAACTTCCGTCTTCACAGGAAGTTTCGGGTTAGGCAACAAAACCCCCGAGTTAAATCTAGGAACCAACAACTCTTAACGGCTAATGAGTGACAGACGGACGCGACATGTTAACTTTAGTTTCGTCGGGGACTCCGACAGCGCTCTCCTGAATGCAAGTCCCGTCTTTGTTGCAGACCTGCAACTGAATTTTGGAAGTATGTCCTGTTTTTAATCTTTTTATTTACTTGATTTTTGATTTGCATTACCCTGTAAAGCACATTGAATTGCCTCGTTGTATTTAATGTGTATACAAATAAAGTTGCCTTGCCAAGATGTAATTCAGATATCTACAATTTAATTCTGAGAAGTCATAATTCCAGTTTAAGACAACTTTAATTGCGGGTACGTTATGTGGTTGTAAGGGCTACTGAAGTGGAGATGTACTTTAATTGACTTTAAAGTTATGTATGCAAGATTCACAATGAGCCATTATCGAACTAACTTCAAGCGAATTTAGAATGAATCCCCAGCGTGAAGTAAAATAAACACCTAAATATGTATTGTATAAGCAAAATAGCCCAAAACCTCAAATTTTACCAGAGCATGAAAAACTATGCACCACCTTTAAAAGCTGTCACGTTAAATCCGGAGACTCAAACTGAGCGAATAAAAGTTGAAACGGCTTGCCATAGTTGTCAATGTCTTTGAACCGTTGCCTTTCATCTCACAGCTCTGATAAGATGTGTTATCAGAGAGACAGAGAGCACCCTCAGCACCCAACGCATCAGGTCTGAGTGCACAAAGCAACGGAGGGGCATGTTGACTTCATCGGCCTTTTCAGTTCTTATCGCCAGATACTTGTGGATTGAACAACCTCACCGCAACGGTTTGGATTTCACTACCAGTCAATTATGTCCTGCCCTTGGATCTCTGTGCACCGCAGAGAAACAGTGCACCTCCTTTAACAGCGCGTTATGGCGCAACTTTAAGGCAAAATTGATATTTAGGTCCGCACGGCATTCCCATGTGGGCGAGCTTTGTGGATCGTGAAAACAGCTAAAGTTCATGTCTCAAACAGTGGTATCATCCTTCAGCACTTCATTAGCAGTTGAATCTGGATGAATAGCTTAACTAGCTTTGTCAGATTGTCTGTAATGTGTCATATTATGCAAGCACAACACTGATACTGGACAAAGGCAAAAGCAGTAAGAACAGATCAAACCATACGAGTGAGCAGTCCGAGCTAATGGGGTGGATTTGCGAGTATATTTTGGTCATGGAGTGAACAGTCAGGAATTGATAGGTTTTAAAAATGTTATATTATATAGCATTTGTATACTCGCTCTTATTATTTCGCTCTCTTTATACAGATTTTCGATTGAGTTTCTTTTTCTTCCATCGATGAATGGCCATCAAACATCTCTGTAACAGTTTTTTGCTTTGCAAGGATAAAAGGTGAGATAACTCAATCAAATAAAGGCATTATAGAGGTATCATTATGGGAGGCCCGTCGTTGTCTTACATGCTTTCTGAAAAGAATTAAAAGCAAATCCTGGATCCACAGAAGTCATCCCTGATACTCGTTAGCAGAATGTCATTGCAGATTTCAACGGTCTAAATGTAAGTTAGTCAAAGCAGCATATTTTTGTATACATGCGTTTTGTTCTCCATATTATCCATTCACGCGACCTAAATCACCCGAGTCATATATACCATATATAACAGCAACAACATCATATGAGGAAATGTAACTTGTTCAGGAATGTGGGGGGCTTTTTTTGGGGGGGGGGGGGGGGGGGGGGGGGGGGGGGGATGGGGAATACGATGCGTTAGTATAAAGATTGTTCCTTAAATGTGACCCATTAGTAGAGGTGCTCTTAAATGATTGCTTGACACATCTCAGTTGTAATCAACAGCAGCAGCTCAGCGCTGCCACCAATAAATAAATACATCACACACCCCCGTGGGTACATGCCTAAACCAGACGACGTGAATACAAGTTGGAACTACAATGTTTGACATTATATTCTTGAGGGAAACCCCGGCTGAGAGGAAAGCGCAGAGCTGTTGAAGACCTGGTTGACGCGAGGGTCACCGGAGGTAGTAATTCATGCCTCAGCTCATACAGGAGATAACTAGTGTCAGTCGCTCTCTGCACCGCTGGTTTGGAGATGAACCACAGGCCGACTGTTGCAACGTGCTGGAGGAGTGCGTGGGTGGGGGTCCTCCCCCAAAGAGTTCATGGAGCAGCAGGTTCGGGTGGACGATTCTCAGGAGCCAGGGAGAGTCCAGTTGGGGAGTGAGCTGCGGGGGGGGGGGGGGGTCACGCTCTGCTTAAATCGTAGTCTTTGTCAGAAGCGCGGGGGTAATGCAGTCTTACAAGAAAGGCAAGCTTATCCATACGGTAGCAGGCGTGGTTCCTCCAGATGACTCTTGGTCACGGCAACTTAATCTGCAGAGCAGTCAAAAACAAGCCGTTTACCTTCTGCGTTCGCGCTATGGAATTCAGCTTCATTGTTTTTCTTTTGTGTTTTTCCTCGTCGCCCTCTGGACACCAACAGGGGGAAAAGGAGTAGAGCCCTGTGAGACAGAAACGTGTGTGGAGACAGGTTTCAGAGCTCAGCTGCCAGGTTAGGATTCAAGACAGATTTGCTTTTGACTCCCAAAATGGTACGTGAAATCTCACCAATTAACGCTGAAGGACATCAAAGGGTAGCAGCGTTGTTACACTATTTCGATGACGTTCAACATGTTTCTGAAATTGGACAGGAAGAGAAATGTCAAGACAGTGAACTTCACTTCCCACACGGCCGAGTAATCAGCAAAGACTCTAAAATCTCAGAAGCTCTCGTTTCTGTGCTTCATTGATCTGCTTGTGAATTCGTACAAAATAAAAGTTTAACTTTGCAAGGACGCAATCAATAGAATGACGAGTGCAGTTCTGTTCCTGCAGGTATCGATAAATCTACAAAAACAGGTATATTATTATTATGTCAACAGCCAAAGCCAGAGCGATATATGAATACATTAAGACTGTTTTCTAAATTCTAAGCATATACAGGGCTCGAGTAGCCTGCTGGGGAGCCCCCGGGGCTACAATGTGATGTGGGCCCCCTTTAAAGGGGTGCAACTGGAATTGAGTATGTAAGTTGGGGGACTCAAAAGAGACAGAATACAAAAAAGGAAATTGAAGCAGCAGAGGCCGAAATATCCTTAGTTCTGGTCCCTAGTAAGGGTCAAGTTTGAAAGAAATGCAGCATACATCAATTAAATATCATTACATATGTATCTAAACATTACTCTACAGGACAGAACAGCTCACTTTTCTGATATTTCAGCATCTAGTGAAGGTGCGGTCGCTTCTGTTCCTGTGAAGAGTCCACCTTCTGCAGGATTCTGTTGCGGATCCTCCTCGTTCCTACATGATCGGACCTGTTTTAGGAAATAACTGTTAACGCCAAAATTCCAAGTGAAATCAGTTCCGGCTAAAATCAAGATAACTCAGCTCTACAAAGTCTGCACAGCCTCTGCAGAAGGTTGAAAGGCTGACGCCGGCTCGTCATAAACGCAATGGAACAAAGCGGTATCTCCCGACAATAAAACAGGCCACTAACAAACCAGCAGTGCCTCGGGAAAGGAAACGGGGGGTAAAAGGTCAGCTCACCTTCCACACGAGCAGGAATATCAGAGCTAGGAGCGGAATGAACAGTAAGGAGAGAAGGCTTCGCTCCACCACATCAGTCAGGGTTCCAGAATCTGGGACAAAAAAACAAAACGGGGGGAAAAAACATCACTTCCTCCCCTCTGACTCTTTGAAGTGTTAGCAACAAATCATAACGCAAGAGACTTTGAAAATAGTTGTTGTCCCGTGACAATAATTAGACCCAAACATGTAAGGTTGGAGATTTTGGGGTTGTTTTAACCTCATTCTAGTGTCACTTTCATTGTTCATCTAACTTTTAATGTCTATATTTCCACAATTGGTGTGAAGTTTTAATCAGCGGACAGTGGACCATCAGCATCAAAAACCTTTTCCACATCACAATTGTATAACGATTTTATTGTCGAGTACGTTAAACGTACAGGGAAGCCAAATTCCTTGTACGTGTAACGCACTCGGCAACAACACCGTTTCTGATTCCGATTGTGGTTCTATGAATCTCATGTTGGCATGATTGGCGTCCAAAAATGGTTCAGATGTCACAAAACCATGCCGGTGAGCACGGAAAATCTTCAGCGCATCAACGTGGAAAAAACGAGTCTTATTGGTGTCAAACTAAAAAGCTGTCAAAACCAAGTCACCAGACGGCCACAAAGAAATACAATGAATCACGTCTTTCATCAGTCATCTTCCATTTCACGAGACAAAGCGCTCAGCTGAGCCACTATTACGTTATTCTAACCGCTTCACAGTATTCTGAAATTTCATCAAGCACACAGTTTTTTTGTTTCTTTGTAAATAATTCACATTATTCAAAAGAAAAAATGTGGCAAATTGCAAGGGCCTCAACAAGGTGGGTCGAGGAAAGCCAGACAAGATGAGAAAGGAGACATCCAGTGATGAGGAACTGGCCCCGCAGAGCGCCATTACTCAAGTGACAGCAGCTCCGTGGGCAATGGGCTGACTTTGCTGTAGAATGTGGCAAAATACTGTCGCCGGCAAAAGCTGCCGCTCTGACACACCAGCTGGGCTGGCTTTGCCACCAGAACACAGACCCGACACTTGACTTGTCTGAAATGCTGAGAATTGCAAACTTACGTGATTTGCAGCTTGTTGTTTCACATTTTGTTTCTTCACTGCTGGACGGTGGTGATACTGGGGGGGGGAAGAGATGGGTTAGTGATTGCCGTATGGTGAAAACATTTCATTGTCAGGTGCTAAAAAGTCGAGTCAACGCTGCCTTTTTAACCCCCCCCCCCCACCCCCACACTCACACAAAACATCGAATCCGACCACTCGGTCCAAGCTCTTGGGAAGATTGGAAGATTGCTCTGTAATCAACACGTACACAATCAGGTTTCGGCCCTTTTCTTCCCTCTTCACTTGCGCTACCTGGGGACACCTTCCCCTCAGTCCTGTGACTCAGCCGTGTCTCAATGGGCCGTCTAAGCACGGAGACCGTTTTCAGTTTTTATCTTGCAAAGTTCTTGTGAAGAGATAATGGTTCGTGGACTGAATGCTTCTCGGCGCGGCCACCAGAGATCTGTCCTAAATGGAGCCCGTTCACAATAGACCAAAGAGGGCGACGGGGGTTTAACAGGGTGAGGTCAACTGGAATGTGGCTGGTTTGAATTTGTAGACCAGCTCATAAATAATGAGAGGGAAGTGTGACCTAAATCGTTAACTTGGACAATAAAACACTTGAAAGGTCCAGTGTGTAGGATTTAGCGGCAACTGGTGGTGGGGTTCCAACTGAACACACCTCCACTCACTCAGTTACCGTGGTAACGCCGCGGCGTCTCTCAGGACTTTCACCTCGCCTGCTTTAGACTCAATGAATTTCGGGGGCGGCGGCTGGCGGCACCACGGCTTTGCATTCAGCAAACTCACGTTACCGCAGTTTCACAAGTGTGCCGGAGAACTGCTGCGGCCGTCGGGTAACGTAAATACGCGTTTGGTTTGTCCATTCTGGGCTACTGTAGAAACATTGCGGTCCAACCAATGTCGATATAAACGGCTCATAACCAACGCAAACCCAACCATTCTTGGATTTGGATGATTATACACTAATAAAAACATATTACATTCCTACCAATAGATCCCTCTTTGCCCTGCACCCTGGAACTTAAACCAATAAAAGAGTTGGTTAACTCCAAAAAAACCCACATGTCATCATCAGATTGCTGAGGTTTTGGCATATCTGTCATGTGTCTCATCTCAGCTGTATGTAAACATATTTTCTTGGGATGACTGTTCCAAAGGAACACTCCCTAAAAACCCGTTGACAGCGAGGTAACAGCTACATAACTGTCAGCATAGCCGCGCCAGTAATTAGTAACACAATGAGACAACATGTTATGCAAATGTTCCCAGAATCACATGTAGAACGTTTGTTGGCAGCCATTCAAACGCCATTCATCTTTCTCCTGACAGGTTCTTCACGGGCCAGTTCATTCCAACTCCATCTGAGCTGTAACTCACCGTCTCGCAGACATAGTCTTAGCGGATCGGTGAGATCATCATTTATGTGAAAAAGCCACAGCAGCTCTTTCCCAAAACGGGGCTCCATCCCACTTATCGGCACCATGTAGATGCAATGTTGATGTTGAGTCTCCGCCCCTCCCATGCCACATGAGGAGAGAAATCCACACTCAAGAGTCTCTGCCAGAGAAAGCTTGGACTGACTGTTATCTTTTACCAGTCTTGTTATTTTGTTGTAGCATCCCGTGGCTGACATCAAACAGCAGATGGGCTCAGTGTAAGGTTCATTGTGGGGATGAAACATGTCAGATAACTACTACTAATATTTGTTGTCTTGCATGCAGTGGCCGAATGGTAGAAAAAGATCATTGCACAATGAACATGATTCAGTGATGAAGGATATGAAATGATTGATCATCATTGATGGCATAACCAGATTCCTACCAAGAGACACACGAACCTGCTGTACTTCTTTGATGTCACACCTCAAGATGAAGTTACTTTTTCTTTGTCAATCAAGTGCCACCGACATGCAAAGTCGCCAAACTACAAAGTCTGAGCACAAAGAGCAGGCCAACATATGTGAATACTGCATAGAGTAAACATTTACCAGTTAAATATCCTTCTGTTGTTGCTGTGTGTGGTGTTGTGGGACAGGGAGAAGGATCACAGTCATCGGAATCCTCTTTATTCTGTGCAGCTATAAGGAAGTCTTTGACGAAGTCAAAGTACCGCGCTGTCTGCCACCTCTCTTCCCTGTAGTGGCACTCAAAATCATACATGATCGGCTCCTGCGAAGACACAGATCAAACAAAGAGACGTTTCAACATTAGTCACATTGTTTTAAGATACATATCTTTTACTGCGTTTGTTCCTAGCATTCACTACTCCTGAATTTAAAAACAAACAAAAAAAACAGAGGCATTTAAAAATGCTACAGTTAGTTTGAAAACTCCGGAGTTGCGTCGTAGTGTGGACGGGCAGAAACGGGGACCTTTGAAAACGATGACGCCGAAGAAAACAAACAGCCGTCACTACCGATCGACTACCAGTGGTTAATTCAACACGCACAACGGATTACAGGTGTCGACCTTGTTGTCTATACTAGCAGCTTTTGTGCAGTTGATTCCTGCATATTATAATGCTTCAAGTGTCGACATGCGGAGGAAGTAAGCTATTAATGGCATGATTAGCGAGCAGTGTGTGCAGCGGTGTTTCAAGTCACGGTTTGCGGCTGTGAGAAGGGTGCTGGACACCAAACAGAGGACTTTCCTTTTCTTATCAATGCTTATTTTGTTCTGCACAACTATTGTGAAGTTCACACAGAAACTGTAAAAGAACAAAAGCCTAAACGCTCTCACATCAGAGCTACGAGTGAAAGGACAGACAACAACGAAACCGAGGAAACAAGTGACAAACGTGTTGACTAAATGTATTGACCCATAATCTCGTAAAACTTTGATTGGTAGGCGTCTGTTTTCAAGTAAATTTGATGTGAGTGAGTGAGTGAGTGAGTGAGTGAGTGAGTGAGTGAGAGCAAGAAGTAAGTCTGTGTGTGTATATAGAGGAAGATTATAAGAGCTTAAGTATCAAGCACCACCTTTCATTATTATATATTTAGTATAATATGAAAAGGACGACAATTTATGGATTTCAGCTTTTGATATTTTTCTCGAAGCAAAACTGTAGTTTCAAACACTCCAAACAACAACAACAGACTATGTTCCCCTCTGTTATTGGAGACGTTTAATAAACGGTACGACCACAATATGAACTTACCACAGACCCCATGTTGAGCCGCAGTTCTTGGAACATTTGGATGAATATGCTAATATCTTTTCTGTTGGATGAAATGTTTCCAAACTTGTGCGCTAAACCTTTCAAACTCTCCTCCAAGTAGAAGACGTTTAATTTTACCCAACACATCCCTCCCTGGAAGAAGAAGAGCAGAGATATTGCAATTATTGAGCAATTATTGTATCATCATTAAATGCATACAGTGTGCTAATCAGGTTTACCACAACACCAACAAGGAAGCTCTGAATAGACTGCACAGCCACCAAAGTCTAACAATCCTCCCAGTCAGATGCTACTTTTACAGTTAAGACTCCACTTGGCAGATGACTCAATATTTACACTGTACATTCTTTATAAGGTCAGCCAGAGTTTGGCGTGAATGTGTAGCTGAGGAAAAGGTAACCAGAGGTTCCTTGTGTGTAAAGTTTGTGTCAGCATGAATAATGGTAAAGACATTCAAAGGTTTCTACTGTAAGTAAAAAAAATTGGCAGTGTGAACATACTAAATTTTGGAAATGTATTATTTCCCATGATTTACTGTGAGCGGATTACCTCTTCTTTTGGAACGTAGTGTACAGGAATTTTGTAATCTTTAGGAATATTTTGTCTCTGTAAAAAGAAAAAAAGAAAAGAAAAAAAACATTAAATTGCAGACAAATTGCATTTAATTTCTAAATAACAGCAGACCTGAGTTTGGAATTAAAAGAACTTCAAACAAATAATGATCTGAATTTAATACACCAGCAAGTCACTTGTGCAGCAGGTGGACAAACAGTCACTTATTCTTTGCCAGAACAGGACGAATACTTTACTTTGGAGAGCTAAATGCAAAGTTTGCTTCCCACTTTCTTGTCGGAGCCGTTTACATTTATTAAAAAGGCAGAAGGACTTTCCTAAAAAACAATGTATGAACGCACACAGAAATAATCCTTCTCGATCATCACTTATGACCCACGAGAAGTCCGGGACATTTCTGCACGCAACGACCTCTCTACAAATAAAGCAATTAGGTGCCAGATTGTGAGCAAGTATCCAAGAGGAATCTACAAAAATGGCTCACACAGTGCCTCAGAAACACAAAGCAGACAAAGCTAATCCTAACACGAGAGTAAATCTGGGGTTGGCAGCCGACAAATCCTACTCATTATGCCTTTAAGTTGATTTTCTCTTCTTGCTGTCAAGATGTTTTTGAGCTCCCTAACCTTTTGACCTTTATTCATGTGAACTTTGCCAATGAAGCCGATGGCAAGAATATGGATTTTAACATTAAATATCCTTCTCGATACAGAATTGATTTAATAGCGACAGACATGATTATGATCCGACAGTTACTCATTGTATGGTAAAGCGATAGTGTTAAAATGAATTACAGCATTGTTCTTACCAAAACAGAGAGTCTAGAGATGTCATCTGTCACTGGGTTGACGTCAAATTTACTTGAATGCACCCCAAGCGTGATGAACAGCAGTATATGGACACAGGCGCGTATCCAAATCTGCAGATTAAACACAAGACAAACACAAAGATGTTTTAACAATTAGTCACATCCTCTCAATATAATAAAAACAACATGTGACACGATTGCATCTCCTTCAGATGATAATCAACTCATTGTGCCCGGCCTGTTGGATACACTGTGAGGTTACTCAGATGGCTGACGAATCCATGACAATTCCTTTGAATCAAGTCATCCGGCGCGCAAAGACAAAGCTGTTCTTGCTTTTCGGGGCTCATTGTACGCCATGTAGTCCGTCCTGACTGCATCCTAAACACATACGGATCAACCTGCTCCACTCAGAGTAAGTGACGGAGTGTAAAAAGGGAGAAAGACAACTTATGGCGGGTGGGTCAAACAACACAGGACTTTCAACCAAGAGACATGTGTTCGTGTCCCAATGTGTCATTTTTTGGGACACGTTTCTTAAGTTACGTTGTTTACATTTGACTTAGTTAGATTTAGGAAAAACATTAAAGTTGTGCTTAAAATAAGTTCGTAAACGATGTGCTTTTGTTGCCTTAACCCAACTGCTGCTGTTTCGCAGTAATGACGTGGCGTAAAATGACACGCGAAAAAGCATAAAATGCATCGTCATGACACTGGAAATTTCCCTAAAACGTCCTGCTACCTGTACGCCTTTCTGATGAGATTAGGTCGAAATCACAGACAGAGCAGACATTTGCAGATTCAGCAAGTGACGGTGCAACTCACCAACAGGTTTGTAAAACTCTCGACCACACCTAACAGCTATTGGCCTTCCCAAACCACCTGACCACATTCACGGCCTGCCATTATACAGAATAGCAGCAGCGACTTGCACAGACATTATGAGGTGCTCTTGCACGAACCTGAAGAAAGAGGGCAACCATGTAATCCAGCGTGATCCAACAGTCAAAACCGTAATGGTCGTAGCTGAAGAGTTATCTTGCATGAAGCCTGCTATGGTAAATGGACTTGTAGTGTAAAAGCGCTTTGAGTGGTCGGAAGGCGCGGTACAAGTACATGCCATTCACACACCCATTCATACACTGAGGCACAGCCCTCGGGGACATTTTGGGGTCGAGTGTCTTGCCCAAGGACATGGACGAACCGTCGATGTATTTATTAAAGGATGACCCGCTCTACCTCTGAGCCACAGTCGCCAATTAGCTGGGATTGACAGCATAATTCGAGGCAATATTGCGCAACTTGATGCCAATGCAACAAACTGCTCATTGTTCTGAAGAATATGTGGAGATTTGTATTCATATCCCATTCATAGTTAATGATTTAAAAAGGACTTTGAACGGAGACACAACTTTTAAAGTAGCTTCGGCAAGTCAGCAATAAACAGCAATTTTATAGCAACTTAGAGGAGGAGGCGGCATAAAAAAAGGAAAAAAAAAAAAAGAAGTTGAGTCCACTGGCTCATTGTCTCTGATGAAGACATGCTGGTATTTCACAAGCAAGCAGAATGTCATATATCACACCAGCATTGTAAAAGAAGGCAAGTGACTTATCAGTATTGTCTTGGTATGTATGGACCAACCTTCAGATCAGTGTCTGTCCTGAATTACTCTTAAAGATTAAAGGTCCTCAGCAAATAACAGACCATCTGTCCATGTTTGTGCTTTTAGTGCATCGATGCCACAGGAAAAGACATGCCACTTTTCCAAGATAGACACTTTAAACTGTAATGTGCACCGACGGACGTTTGGATTGTGAAGACATAATAGCCTTTTTTTATTTTGACTTGACATAGCGAGAAAAAAAAGCCAATTGTTACTATTAACATCAACAACGGCTTCATTGCACGCAAGTGTCCCAGTGAGGCATGACAGTAAACCAGCACGAACAACACCAGGATGCTGAAACGCAAGCAGCTACCGGTAAATGGAATTCAGACATTATTTCCTGGATTATTTCAAACCTGTGCTTTGCCTGCTGTGACATGTCAAAATGGTTTCTCTGTTTAGGGCATTTGGTATTTTAAGTAGGAATTGTGAGCTGGGTAACAAATAGTGCTACCTGCTTTTCCAGACGTGGGTCTGCTGATAGACGGTATGAAAGCAGCTCAGAAGTGGTCAGACCGGCAGCTTCTGTGTTCAGCTGCTGTCATGCAGCTGGCTCCTCAGCAGACCTTTAGGCCGTGAGAAAGGTAAACTTCAAATAACTGACATGTCATGTTGCAACACGGCGTTGTTGTGACACGCAGGTGATACAAAACTATTCAACTTCAAAAACACATTCAGGGATAGGCGGATGTTACTTGGAAAAATGACGAGATAGCAACATGATCTGGGTGTCGCGGCCTGCATGTGCATTGTCGAGAAATCTGACACATTTTGCTCCACCGCCAGCACTGCCCGGGGACAGAAGATGTAGTGATCTGTCTGCAACTCTTCAGATCTAAAGGGCGGTATCAGTTTGACAGTTACGTACAGCATGATAACTCTCCAGGTCTTAAAAGCGGTCAATAAGCAAATGAGTATCAAAAGGAACAGTGAATTTCAGTTGGCATTTATAGACTTACAGGACCAACGGCCCGGTAGGTAGTGTGCTGTAATCCATCGCTGGGGTTACACTTGTCTTTTGTGCTTGGATGCGTGTCCACGCTTGACACTTCAATGCGACCTGCCTGATCGGATATATTTCCTGGTCAAAGTAATGGCTGTAAAACCTTTTCCTATGAATTTTCACGACAAAACTCCCCCGTTATTTTTGCTGCTTACTGTTCCTCTCTGCAGTATCAGTAAACGTGTATTGAGGAATAGCTGCTAACAAAGCGCCGCTAATTCGGTAATAAACAAAGTTTACGATCTTGTAAAGTTTACGATCTTGTAAAGTGTAACGACGGCCTACGATAGTATCTTAGAGGGTCTTTGGTAGCCATCCTGTTCTAACAGGTTGAAAGATGTGCAAGATGGGTGGTGCAGTTTTGAATGAAGCTGAATGAAAATGTTTAAAAAACAAAAAATGATTCTGTGCAACCTTTGATCACTAGTAACACTATCAAGCAATGTTTTCACGAGTGGCAGTTGATGATGATGATGCAAATGTGGTCATGCACCAACAGAAGGCAGTGAGGAAGACTGCTGGATGAAAACAATGCACAGATTAAAAAGTGTTTTCAAAAATCAGCTTTGCCATCGTTCTATGAGGAAGACAATGAAACTGTACATAATGCCTTTAAAGGAAACATGGAATGAAAACAAAACTCTTGTTTGTTCACGAGGAAACTGCAACTTTAAGACGAGGTATTTCACTGCCTAATGCAGCAGCATTGGCTTACCGTACATCAACAGGTGCCATTCAGTTGGCTGACCTCGTTCCTCTTCTCCGTCTGACCACATTACGCAATGGGACTGCAATTCTGCTCTAAATAGAGATTAGGGCCAGCCAGGGCCTGACCCAAAAACAATTCAGCAACCTTGAATGTGAACCTCCTCGTTGGCGAACAAAGCTTTAGAGTGTTACACAAAGAGGGATAACATTATAATAGTGAGCTGAGCCAGGTCTAAGCTTCAGGCAACTCAACCAGTACAGCAGCATTTCATTCTGTAGTTTATTCAAAAAGGGTTTTATGACCATGCTTGTGCTTCTTGCAGCAACTTGTTGCTTCTCATTCACAGTTACGTTCGTACTTTCTTTTTTAAGTCAACACTTTCCCTGCCAGTTTGGGCCATTTAGAGCAGTCATTGTCAACTCTTCAAGGCAGAGTCCGCCACCCACTTTCCTCCTGCTACTGCACATTTGGTCAAACGAAGCCACAACAGGAAGAGAATGGAACAGTGATCCATCAACGGCAGGAAAAGGCCGAAGGGAAAAAAGCTGCATTTAAAAGCGCAGATGGGACGTAATTCAATTCCACCGAGCTTCTGCTGCTCACCAAAATGAATCGTCTCTCAAGGGCAGACAGGGACAATGAGGGATTAGTAAAAGACAAATGCGTGGGGTATCTTGTAATTCATCAGAGACGCGTCACCCTCCTGCATGTCATGAATCACATGAGTACAGGACACAGTGGATAGAACCAGAGACGCTCCAGATACAACAGGAGTGGGCCGCTTAAGGTCCAGGATATGTTGTTTAGCAAAGTAAAAGCACCAAAAATCTTTAACAAATTACAACAGATTCCGGTACTTTGTTTTCAAAGAATTTTGTCTTCTCCAAAACATACTTTGAACTTATTGCAATTTAACGACTTCCAGAATCGAACAGTCACAAACAAACTCACTGACAGGTCATGCCTCTTGATAGTTTCTCTGCCTCGGACCTGTTTTTGTGTCCTTTAAAGCGGACTGGTGGTTCCTCACTGCATCAGCAGTCAGGTACTGTGCAGTATCAAAGTGTCCAACATAGGGGAGCTTGTTACAGACCCATGGAAGCCTTGTGGACAGAACTAATCCATGTGGTTTCTTCATGGGATCTCACACTCCAAATGTTGTGTCTCAGCTCAGCGAGTTAAAATGCTTTTTTTGTTTTTGTCTTAAGTTGGGTGCAGGTTTACAGTTTGGAAAAAGCCACCAGATAGAGACAAAGCACCAGACCGGATGCTTCTTTCATAGCGTGAGTATCTGGTTTCACTGAATGGGAATTTCAATCAACACCTGCTTTCACTCCTGCAAAGTTAGTTTGAAGGATGATTCAGTGGGTGGTGGCCAACACAGACAACAAATTAAATGATATTCTATATAGACTGGCTGGAAAATCACTGAAAGAAAACAATAACAACAACCATGTAATTAGGTTTGGACAGAATCTAGTGCAGAAGGACTCCTGTGATCTTGAAACACGGCCAAAAACCAACGAAGAAGAGCCGTAACTCAGAAAACCGGTTGTGTATGTGGTGAGCATTGCCACTCGCTTACAGTGTGATCCTGTTTACGACATTTCACGTGCGGGTCCCACACTGTCAGACATTGGTTCTCTTTCAATTTTGTAGAAAACATGTTCAACAAAACCACATGTGCAGAGAGAATGGCGAGTAAAGCCAGTGAAGGGGGTGTACACATGTGCACTCTTCATGCTGAGAGCAGCTGTAAGTAGCTAGCGCAGCTATTCGCAGCCATTATTCTTTGAAAACTTATGGTCATCCCTGTGGCTTTTTTTTTTTTTTTTGAGAGAGCAAGTAGGGCCAAGTAAACGCTGCAGTATACACAGCAGGACGTGATGTGTGACTGGCGACGGAGACGTCGGCCCACATTCCCACACAAGATAGTTAGCTGGTTTTAAATCACATGGTATTATGAAAGACCCGACTTCAAATGGATGAGAGGAAATGTTACGAACGGCATTATACCGGGTGCATCATTTTATGTTTTTCTACATTGTTGAATTTAACCACTAAAACACGCCAGGATGTATCATTTACTGCAGGGGTCTTCAACGTTTTTCAGGCCAAAGACCCCCAAACTGATAGAGAGATGGAGCAGGGACCCCCGACTATATATATATTGTATAAAATTGTGTTTTATATTAAATGGGTCTAGTACCGTGTATACCTCTTTATTGTGCATTCAATACTAAGCTATTCAAATAATACACAGGTTATATATTCATGTTTTTATTTTAAACATGTGCAAGGTACAGTGAGTAGGGAGGCCGTGCCACTGCCTTTTATAAACACACTGTCAGCTGATACCAATGTCAATATCAACATCGTCTGTCAATTGCATGACAATCATGCAAACAAGCCATTCAAATTGATGCCTATTAGTGCCACTGCCATGCATAAACATACCCGTTATCTTTCATACAATACTGAACTATTAAAATAATGGACAGATTCATGTTTAGAGAAAAACTTGTGTTTTTTTTCTCTAATTATGTCGATTATGTCATCGATGCTGACCTGGGGTTATAGCTAAAACATGTTTAATGGCAGGATTCCCAGATCTGGATTGCCAACACAGTATAATTAATGGTTTCTTTGCTCTACGGCTGATTTGTACTCCAGGTTTTATGGAAATCCATTAATACATATCAGAGATGTTGACAGACGAACTGAGAGCCAGAACTATGAACTGTTTATTGGACTTAACAAGTTGTATTTACACTCAATGTACTCCTCAGGAAGTTGTTTGTCAATCTCCGTTGGTGTTGCTCACCGGAGGTTCAAGAGCAGACCTACCACCGAGGATCTTGCACTCCGCTGACTCAGCTCTTTCTTGCAAATAGACGGCTCGTGCTGGACTTCGCAAAACTTTTTTTCTATCCTGTAAAACACACAGGCTGCATATAAGAAGCCGATGCAGTCGCCGCAACATCCCCCATATTGTTCCGTGGACTACAGTGTTGAAGCCTCGCGGTTGGTATTTTGGCCGGGAAATATTTGCCGCCATGCATGACACTAAAAAACAGCGCTCTGTGGCAACGGCGCTACAACGTTTACATATTATTGTATTCAATATATTTTCTGCTACTGTGCTAAGCTTAAAAGAAGAGTAAGAATATGTTAAAATGACGACATTGACGGCTTCAACAATTGTATGTATAGATTATTAGATGCACAACAAGGCCTTTTTTGTCTCAAGCGACAAAGAAGATAGCAAACAGGTAATCAGATGCACATTACTTTGATAAGACTGGAATAAGACAATTAATTAGGTTTTACAAAAAGTGTTTTCATCTGAAAAAGTCTAAAAAGACTGAAAGTCTCTCCTCTTGCAGTAAATGAAATTGGACACATTCTTAAAGATATCAATGTTGTTTGTCACATACATATGTAGCTTGCAACTTACAGACCGTTTTTATAGTAGTGAATATTTCTTGAGGTTAACCCATATCCACACAACGCTTACAACATTATTACAACGTTCTGCGATGAATTGTAATAATGCATCACGAAAACCGAGACGCAAAATAGAGCAATAATTCCCATCTTATCGTGAGCGGCCTTATCTCAACAGGGAAACGTCTCCGTGAAATAATTCCTGTGCAAAAACAAACTGATCCAAAAAACGCTCATGAGCTCCCAACACACAACTTGGGCCAAACATATCAATAAGCAGCAAGGCTCCCGTGTGACAAGAGAGATGACTTCAACTCACTCATTTCAATGTTTCCCCCGACGCTCTCAAAGTGACCTTATGAGACTGAAGCCACAGTCGCACTGACAGGGAAAGAAATCATTTCCCATGTGGGAAAAGGGGCCCCCAAAGCGGGCCCCATCTGGAACGCAAAGCAATGCTGCCCTCCGTGTCCTTAATAAAGCAAATCAACCATTTTTATGCTGCATTCACATGGAATCAGACGGAAGACAGACAACACCCTCTGGACAGCACAGAAAGAAACTAAACGTAAACGAGTGACGATATGTTAATAAAATACATAAAGAAATATATATTTTGTTTCTACTATTTTATGGAATTATTCTGGAAATGCATGTAGCTATAAAATGCAGCAATCGATTCATATTCTATTGCAAACTTGAACAACTCTCTGCAGTGAGGGGGAGCCGAGTAATATTCGGTTGTAAACGCCGTCTCTGCCGGACTCGCCCTAACTTCCCCGTCCACCAACGTTACATCTGGTTTGCCTGTAGATGTAAACGCAGCATTATTCTTACACCAGCTGATATCAAACCAAAAGAGTAGAACAATCAGGTGTAACCCTCTTATCCGTCATTGTGCATTACAGCACTCAAGGCCGGCTCCCTCTCATCATATGGATGCTATGGATGATTACCCCCCCGGCCAATTTTCCTCCACACTCTGAGGCCGAGGCATCATTAGCTGAACAGGCTCTCCAGGCTGCAGGCCTCATGGCCCTCTTAACCACATAATCTCATGAAAGCAGAACTCAGGTCCTTGCATGACATTAGTCCACAGCAACATGCAGCCGGTTTTGTCAGAGATGGGTGTTTTGTCCTAATCTTTTGCCGACATCATTGTTTTGAGTTTGGCCATGTGACCTTAGTTCCCATGTGAGGATTAAAACATGGCAGATGATAATGCCCGTGCGAATGAAATACCGGGCGGCTGTTGTTGTCCAGATGTTCTGGAGTTGATCCACGTTAATGTTAACCAAAGGTTTCAAATTCAGAGGTTTGATTTTCATTGGGGGCCAAAGTCTCGAAACATGACTTTGCTCTGCGCATTGGAGGATAAACCTTCAGTGTTTAGCATTCCCAGCCACACTTTATCCCCCTGATTCATAAAATGTTTACAATATTTATTGTGTATGACGTTGTTTATATCATTCAGTCCTTCGTAAATGGTGCCAACGTTAGATGTTGCTTCATGCTGTTTACTAATTAGGGGAAAAAAAAAAAAAAGAATCATGTTTCTCTCCCACACCGCACTGTGACTCACCCGGTCACAGGCCATCAGGAAGAACCTTAGTCACACGTCAATATTTAACATCTTAACGGCTAAACTGCACAGAAAAGAGGCCTCAGCATTCAAACAAAGTGCATCATGGTGAGACTATAAGGACGGCTGCATTAGTGTTTCTCATCTTAATGTAATTTCAATCAGGAGAGACAAGTCAATGAAGAAAAGGTAATCGTTTATTATTAACAGATATGTGATGATAAAGTCTTGACAGAGTCTTAGGCGCTTGGACTCTACAGGGAGATTTGTAATCGAGGGGCGTCTGCCCTGAGCAGCAGTAAGTAATCCGCCCGTGGAGTCCAGACACTGGTGGTGGTGCTGGCTGATGGAATGACGAGTTGATGAAGCTGATGGGTCTGCAAAGACTGGGCGAAGATGGGGAGGTGGAGGGGCGCGTAACAGCAGCATGAACGTACTGGAGGTAGAGAGAGACAGTCGTATTGGATAGAAGAGACCAGCTGATCTCATGATTGACAGCCCCGAACAATGACGAGCAAGGAAGCAAGGAAATTATGAGCGAGCATGCGTGAGGAGGGAATGGCAGATGTACGAGAAATGAACTACAAATCCAATCATACAAGAGTAGTCTTCTTGACTGAGCTTACGCTAGAGCTTCATTCTCTAGTTTAGCTTGCAATGATTCAGACATTACTCGGGAACACCGACCTCGATAACGTATTAAAGTAAGACTGGTTAAACTGGTTAAACGTCTTATCTTAGTCCGCCAAACGGCACAACGAAGAGGCTACAACAGCAAAAGCCTCCACACAATAACTGGACGTACGCCGGACTCTCAAGCGACAGGAGCTCACTTACTTCATGCGTAAATCAAATTAGCATCTGAGAAACATTCAGGCTGCAGCTGCTGCCGTCTGCCGAGGAAAGTACCGACAACAAGATGCACTTGAAGGTAATAGAGAGGAGCCTGACGTATCGCATCAAAGAGGTTGTGCAGCAGCTTAACAGGCACTTGTCTGACGAGTGCGGGGTGGTTCTTGGTCGTAAGGGCTTCTGCACACTGTGGTATTATCTCTGGATGAGGAACACACAGCTCATTGCTAAATTGCTACCGTACGTTGTTTTAATACTGAATATTTATATAAAAACAAGTGGCGGTTCGTAGTAGTAATGGCGATTGCACACTGTTGTTTTCTCTGGATGAACATGGTGATTATTGCGCATTAGAAAAACATGACATGACCTTTCAGAGCGAGTCTGAAATTTAATATTGACCCGTGAACACTGATCACACTGACCAAAGAAATGTCTGTCAACATTAACAGCAATGCATGGCTGGAGACAACAAGCACTACTCAAAGGGGCTTTTGAGGAATATTTCCGATGGTTAAACTTGGCAGTCACTCTTTTTTTTTCTCTCCCAAGATCAAAACCCGATCCGGCAGATGGGATCGGTGCTTCCCGACTTGCGAAGAGCCAAATGCTCTAAGGACAGATGAGCCAAAAAGTGAATAAACATAATAAAAAACAGGGCGTGTGACTTTAATGAAAACTTTACTGAATGACGAATATAGAATCTTTTCAGAGGCAATATTAAAAACACATAAAATGATGTCTGACCTCTGAGTAAAGCTCCAGCAGCTGGCCAGACGGAGGTAGAGACCCTGTGGGCTAAGCCCATAATGGCACCGGTCCCTAATGAGTAAGTGGCTTCACGTAGGCCACATAGCTATAACTAATTTGAAGGGATGTGATGGCTCATTCAAAAATAAAAAATAAAAATTTGTTTTGTTGTTTTGTGGCTCAGCATATGGTGCCGAGAAAAACAAACCTTTACGATTGTCTAATGAGACCAGACGTCATTATGGCTTTGGTGGAAAAAGAGACAGAACACCAGTTGTGTTAAACAATGCTTTATAAAGTTAAGTGTGGACCAAATGCTGTGCCCTTTTAACCAAATAACATCAACATGTTGAGAGAGCTGGAGAGGATTAGAGGCTTTAATGGTGAAAACTCAAATGAAATGGTGATGAAGGGTACAATGGGTTCAGAGAGGAGAAACTTTTTTTGTGGACACACACACGAGATTCCCTTTTGAACCAGTACGTGTCCCTCGGCTCGGTGAGATCTTGTTATTCCACATTTCCTGAGAGGATATTTCTCCCCTGATATTTGTGCCGATGGCGGGGTGGCTTAATCAGATTACCGTCTCCCAGACTCGAGTCCCGATGTCTAATTGAATCGCGGCAACTTTTTTTCACCTCGAAATTTGCTGTTTTTCAATAATATGAAAGTGCCGGTCACAATTTACTCAAATCAATTTGATTGTTTTTTATTTGTGCGATTGATTTGCAGGTCGATATGGTTTTTAGGAACTGTTGTTTTTGTACTGAATACTTTCCTTGGAACGCATTCGGCCGAAATGCAATCTCGAATCCCACCGGCTATCGTCCGACGATGATTCCGATTTTTATTGTCCTAAAATGAGCTTGTAAAATAGCCACTTGTGAAACAATCCGTCAGTTCACGTTGTCTCAACTCCAACTTCTCATCGGATATTCAACAACAACGAGCAGCGGACAGAACAGGAAGTCTTGGCCGTAACCCCAGAAATATAGGCCCTTAGCTCCAGAGGACTATCTGTTGTCAGACAGATATACATTTATAAAACAACATGGAGGCTCTGCAAACTTCATTACTCCTGTAAACCTTGAAAAAGGCAGCGCATACCAGATCCTCTCCGTCTGCGCTTACCTTTCACAATAAAAACCCTCGACATGTAATATTTGCAGGCGAGTATTCCACACTTTTGTGTTCGTCCCGCCTAAAGGCCTTTGGTCTCCCTGCTGATGTGAAGCCGGAAATCTGATCTCGCTACTGAGAGCAAATTTAAGAAGGGGGGAGGATGAAGATAAAGTGCATTTGACGACTGCATGTTCTCTCTTGTTTTCCTTGGAAAGGAAAAGGGATATTTTATAATCCCCTTATCGTCTCTTCATAATCGCCACATCTCTTACTATGTCAACACAGAACTGCAAGGACAGATCTGGTTAATATGTACAGAGGGAAATTTGGCTCGCCAACAAGGAAGAAAGTTGAGTTGAGCAACCGTGCTTTCCCCCCCCCCCCCCCCCCCCCATCAGATTAATTTTGCGGATGTGACCTTCACAACTTGTCACCCACAGCTCAGCTCAATTCATAATCTACCTTGTTTTACTCCTGAATCATTAAATTGCTGACCTGTTAAATAAAACATTCTACTCTCCGGATGTGCATGACTGTGGTCGGTCATCACTGATGTTAACAAGCTCATTGTGGTTATTCAAGTACACCATCGATTATGCTGTCTGCTTTTATCGCACAAGGCGCAACAATAGTGACGCTGATCAGAAACATGTGCTCGACACGGTTAGAAGACAGGGAGCCAGGGTTTGTGTTGGTAATGGATGCAGCCATGACTGAGATGGGGATAAAGGAAGAAGGAAAATAATGTGCCAAACAAACATCAGACTGTAAGATTCAGTTACGAGCTACCTTTTGGCACGAACTAAATAGTGTTCACACCGAAGTTGAGGGTTGAAAACTGTCAAGTTATTAAAACCGGTAGTGAAGTCAAATATTTAATTACATGTGACAATTCCTGATTTTTCCAATTATGGCTGCCACAGTTTAAGAGATAACTATTCCCAAGACCAGTCATGCTACAACTGTCAAAAATAGCACTTCAACAGGAACAGTGCAAGTTGACTGCACAAGATGTCATCCTTAGAGCAATGTGGTGCCGACAAAAGCCACGAGCACCCATGTGAACAGCCCGATTTCAAACCTCTGTATCAACTGTCTTTCGTGGCCTCTCATCCTCGCTCGAGCAACAACCGATCATGTGGAAAACCCAACAGAGGCACACAGGGATAGCTCACTGCTTATTAAGATGACTTCACACTTGTAAAAGATATTCATTCACACAGACCCGAGGCGTTTGAAAGAGCCAGAACACGCACGTATTGCGAAACCACAACAAGATGAAAGAGCTTTTTAAATTGCATGTTTCTTTGGAATTTGCTCCAGATGTCATTTACATCACCAGACGACTTATAAATTTGACAGCAGGGTGCTGCACAGAAGGGAAACGAAATCAACTAAAAAAACACCCTTTATGCTATATATTTACATTTTAAACACATTAATCCTATTTAAGTAAATATAACTAAGCCTCTGGGGGACATTACATTCAGAGAGTGTGAGGGCTGAATCCACAGCTCCCTGAAAGATGAGGTTACTCTGCAAAACCCCAAAACGAAAACAGAGATCAACATTTCAAATCAGAATTACGGACAGATTTTTGTTGGCCGGGGAAGCAACAAACAGTAACTATTTTATTTCTACTTACAACTAAACGATTTAGTCTACAAAATGTCATAAAATAGTGGAAAAGGTCCATTACAATTCCCAAGAGCACACAGTGACCATCAGACCATAGCGCTATAACCCAAGGCTGTTCAATTAACGATGACACAAGACAGAGCAACCAGACAATGGTTGGCTCTTCTACTGTGTTTTAATGAATTCAATGTTGGTCACGGCTTTAAATCAGCGGCGCGATTTGAAAGACACTGGGCACAGAAAAGTCTCCCTTGTTCAGCATTTACTACATTTCAGAAGGCACTGCATCCGCACTCACCATATACAAATATACAAGCCGCATCAGATCAACTTTAACACTGCCTTAAAAAGCTGCCGAGTCATCTTACTATTCAAAACTAATAAATGACGGCTCCAGTTACCCCAAATCTCCATTCTCCACAAAAAAAAAAACACTCTCCACCTGTTCCCTCGATCCTCCCCATTAATTACCTGCCATTTGCCCCACACATTACCACCACCATCGTCAACTCCCCGTCAACTGGTATCCTTCCTTTCAAACTTAAAACTGCTGTTATCACTCCCATCCCGGAAAAAACAGTAAGCGCCGGCCTCCCGATGTCAGCTGACTCTGGAGCCTTCATGTTTCTTGATCCGCCTGGATTCAAGTGCAGCCTTCGACAGTCACTTATTGGAAAAGGTTCTGTAGGTATTGGGAACTGCTCGTTCGCAATCTGTCATCATGGGGGCCAGTTGTTCCCACTTAGCGCCTGTAAAACATGGAGTCCCACAAGGTTCTGTTTTGAGCCTACTTTTATTCCTCATTTTCTTGCTGCCTCTCGGATACATAACAAGGAGAAATGGGCCAGATTTCCACTGTTATGTGAACGCAAGCCTCATCTGAACCACTCCTCCCCGTCACTCTCTGACTGATTGCTTAAAATCAAAATGCAGCCCAACACTCCAGTATCTCCATCTTATCACCAAAGCCTTGGCGACATGTTTGACAACCAGCTCTAATGTGTTTCACATGTACATTTAGAGTTGTTCCAGAGATGCCTCCAGGCTGAAAACTCTGAATTGAGTATCAACGAGTTCACAAGACTATGCACCAAAGGAATGTCACGTTATCATAGAATGTATCAGCTCATTTACGCTACACAGGAACAACAACGTGTCACTCGCTACATGGCCGAGTATGTACAACTCTCACGGGAAAGAAGCAAGACGGCTCACTCGTTAGCTACTTTCCTCATCGACTCCGGAAGCAGCAATTTTTTTTTTCCGGTGCTGAAGATGCACAAGTGAGCCATCTCGCTTCTTTCTAATCTGTGTTGAGACTGACAATGAGGCAGGTGCTAGCAGAGAGTGTGGCGTGAACCAAAGCTACACATCAACATATAACTCCGATCTCGCTAAACCTACACTGGCTTCCTGTTTAATTCCACATCGAGTACAGAATCCTCACGCTGACTTACAAAGCCGCCTTGCCTTCCCGTTCTCCAGCAACCAACGGCTGCAATAGTAACACTATGGACGACAGACCATCTGTTGAAGACACTGATGAATCATGCAAGGCCACAAGTAGAGCATGAATTCTGATCATAAACTCAAGTAAATGTTGCAAAATGTGCAGCAAGTAGGAAATAGGGAGTCACTTGAGACACAGCCTTGGAGTTCAGAGGAAGGAGAAAGAGAGGCTTTGCCATGTGAAGTGCTGGTAGTTGCCTCTGAAGAAAGTTTCACGGTGGCTTCATGTTCACACTTCTTGCCAACCCACAGAACACACCCCACCAGCCTGGCTCTGGCCATGTACTGCATCCATGCGACACCGATTTTCCCACTAATGTTTGCATTCACACCCTCTCACGGCACTCTGTGTACAAAGACAAGCCCGAACCAACGTCTAATGAATTACTGAACCGATCCAACCGGTCATTTCAAACTGGAACGCCAGGTTGAAAAAAGGCCTGCAGGAGTTTTCTAACTGACAGACCTCAGCGTGTCGCAGTTAATGGTGCGGAGATCTAAGACACCGTTTCTACATTCTCCCCGGTGCCCTGCTTGATGGGTATATGTTCTAAAACCTCTGTCACTCACTCGTCTGACACATTTTCAGACGAGGACTTCAAGGAGCTCTTGGTGATCTTACCTGCTGAACACATTCACCCAAAGACACGTCTGCTTTAAGAAAGGGGTACGATAGCATTGGCATGCAGTCACTGTTTTTCTCTGGATCTGCAACAGCACATTGATCATCGTGCTGCTGCAGAATAAAAAATGTCAAATGCACGAGGCCCGACCTCCGCGACAGAGGAACATCCTGTAACCCAAACCATGTCCGCGTTGTTGCTTTTATTTGGCATGCCATTTATTTCTGGAAAAGAAAAGAAACTGCAACATTTTATTTTCTGTTATGAAATTTTTGCTTTAACGAAGTTCTAAGAAACATTGCAACACTTTGTTAGCTGGCCTCTGCGGATGCATCTGCTTAGCCACAATACGACACTTTCTTAAGTATCTAACTGAGATGGGGAAATCATTTTTAAGAAGTTTATATTATCATGACTTACATAATCAATTCCTTTTCAATTTCATGAAGAAAAAAAAGAGAGAACACACTGCTGCACAACCTTGGTTCTGGCAGTGTGCGGCGTCCAAAAACAAAACAAAAGAAACCCCCAAAAAGAGGCTCAGTTTATTTCAAGTATGACTTTCAGGCCGGACTCCTGCTTCTGAGATCAAACATCAGCTTTGTGTGCGAAGGCCGGGGAGGCTCTTCATTTGTTCTTCCATAGCGGTGCTGCTCTGTGCAGGCTTTGCATCCAAAACATCACCGTTGGCTATTTTCATTCGAGACGAGACCTTCAAATCTTTATTTATTTTTTGAAATTATTGTTGTTGATAAGAATCTCTGCTGTTACAGGTCGGATTTTAGCATTTGGTCGAGTTTTACAACTTTTGTGGTCGTCCTCGAAGGTATTCCCAGTATCCTACAAATGACTTCCCACAAGGCACGGAAACCAAAAGAATTTATTTTTACCAGCAACATGTGACTCTCGATATCAACGTGACTGAAGCTCTTCAACCTCACACAACCTTTGAGAGAAAACAGCAGAACTGATCCACTGGTTAATGCCAGCATTGTTAAAAATAAATACCCACAGGTTTTAGATGTTTAATTAAATGTTGCAGCCACAAAAAAAACAACAAATTCTTGAAGTGGAAGGTTGGGAACATTGAGCCTAGTCATGCCGACGCACAATAACGTGACAGCGATGCATCACAGGGTCTGTTTGATGTGCGGCACTGACAAACGAGCCTTAATCCATGATATATCTGTTGACAATTACAGGCCGTTAGTAACTGAACGTCTCGTGAACAATGTCTTTATGTGGCTTCTAAATGAGGGGTCCACTTTGATAAAAGGAAGTTATTATATGATTCAGCAGCAGCATCACCGTCATCGCCGCGAGCTCACAGTACACCAAGGCAGCACGTCAGCTCCATGCCTCCCTGCAGACCTGATGCCATTACTAAGCTGAGAACAAGTCATTAACCCCTTAGCAGATTCAAGTCCACATTACTTGCTTTTTTATAATCGAATTTGCCTTAAATGAACCCATTCAGCTGTGATTACTGGAGAGTGTAATTCTGACGCATCAGCACCCTCCTCGCCACAACGCCCACCTCCTGTTGTGTGACATAATCAATCGAATGACGCAGAGCGCTCCGTTATTTCATCGCCTTCTGGTCTGCACCTGTACTTGCATCTTTAGAAAATCTGAAACAATGAAGATTTCCTGAAATAAATGAATAAAAGCGCTGTTCTCATGTTGCACGCTGGTCCCTAAGCAGATAAAGAGGGCACAAGAAGAAGGCGGAGGTAAATCAAGCAGATTTATGTGAGCAGCTGGCCTGTGGATTTACAGCCCGTGTCAGAGGTCGACACCTCCGGCTGGACAACACACACCCCAGCTGCTCATCACCTTCAGCCAGCCACCTGGATGAAAGGGGGGAGGGGGGGGGGGGGGGGGGGGGGGGCATGTGACATCTCTGTAAACCTCCCAAATCCTGAGTGACTGGTCTCAGACACTGTGCGCTCCCTACTGGTGACGAGATGTCCTGTGAAGGTCGAGACGTACTTTCTCTCCCGCTCTCTCACACACACACACACACTCTCTCTCTCACACACACTCTCACTCACACACACTCTCTCTCGCACACAAACTCTCTCGCACACACACACACACACACACACAAACTCTCTCGCGCACACACACACAGAAACTCTCTCTCACACACTCTCTCGCACACACACACACAGAAACTCTCTCTCACACACTCTCTCGCACACACACTCTCACTCACACACACACACTCTCTCTCGCACACAAACTCTCTCTCGCGCACACACACACACACACTCTCTCCCTCTCACACAAACTCTCTCTCCCTCTCACACGCACACTCTCTCCCTCTCACACGCGCACACACACACACACACACACACACACACTCTCTCTCTCCCTCTCACACACACACACACTCTCTCTCTCTCCCTCTCACACACACACACACTCTCTCTCTCTCCCTCTCACACACACACACACTCTCTCTCTCTCCCTCTCACACACACACACTCTCTCTCTCTCCCTCTCACACACACACACACTCTCTCTCTCTCCCTCTCACACACACACACACTCTCTCTCTCCCTCTCACACACACACACACTCTCTCTCTCCCTCTCACACACACACACACACACACACACACACTCTCTCTCTCCCTCACACACACACACACACTCTCTCTCCCTCTCACACGCACACACACACACACACACACACACACACACACACTCTCTCTCTCCCTCTCACACACACACACACACACACACACTCTCTCTCTCCCTCTCACACGCACACGCACACGCACACACACACACTCTCTCCCTCTCACACGCACACACACACAGACTCTCTCTTATACATTCACCTGTGTGCCACAGCTCATCCGAGAATGCTTGTTTTAGTCGTCCCCTTCGTTAAGAGTGGGTCTAAACCTTTAGATGTCTGGGTTATTACAAAACAAAGAGACAGTCCTGCCTGATGGCAGCCCCCACGGATTAATGGGCTGTCAGAACAGATCAGGGAATCCCTGGTGCAGATTCACTACTTATTTGTTCTACGTGCACGTAGAACAGGAGCTGTGGGCAAAGGACAGTCAATAAAAGATGAAAGGTGTCGGCCGATGCAGCCAGGCACAACTTACCGTGGAACTTCATTAAAAAACCATAAAGGGAGGCTGCTGCTGCGAATATGATGAACAGCAGCAGGGATGCAGAGATGCCCACCCTTCCTCCAGGAAACTTCAAAGACTTTTATTCCCAGAGGAACACACACCCTGATAAATCATTATTATATTTAATGTTCTTTCATTTCTTATCTGGTTAAGCCATCGAAAAGGTGCTGAGGCAGAGATTATTTTCACATTGGATCCCAAACGTACATGTGCACAGGGTTTGTTAAAGGTAGAGAAATAAATATTTGTTCTCACTTAAGATGTATTAAAAAGGCTCTTTCTTTTTAAGAGTAGTTGGTTGGCTGAAGGAGATCACCTGCTGTATGGAGCAAACCTTTCATGTAGAACTATACCAGCGGTCAAAATAAAATATAAATAAAAAAGGACTGCAGCTGTTGGAAATTAGAAATAGCCATTTCTTTGATACTAATTAGAGCAGCTTTGAAAGAAGCCATTAGTCGTCATTGGGACATGTTTCGGGTCAGCCAAGATAATGGTGTCAATGCCGCTGGTCACAGAACAGACAGACAGCAAGAGCAGGCTGCCGGATGAAAAACGTATTTGAAGTCTCCAGATGGACAATGATCTGTTCCACCTCACACATACGGGAATATATAGAGACGCACAGCCGGCCACCTTGACCGCTCAGTTCACCTGATTAACGCCAGCTTCATTTACGCACCAGTGAGTTGTGACAGGCTAAAGGTGGATCAATCATGTCTGCTCGCCACAGTGAAACAGATACATATTTATATGTATAAACAAAACAGGTGTAACGTTAATCTCTAATCCTGTACCACAGCCCTGATTAGAAATCATTCCAAGAAGAACTAACTGAATAAGTGGCAGATGAGCAAACGGTGCCAGACTGGCGCCGTAAATATGATCATGTTGATCGGGGGCAGGCATCGGGAGCGCCGCTCTTTACAGCGGAATGAGGAAGGCGTGGACCCGCTGTATAAACTCTGGACAGGTGATGCATGTTTTTCTCTTTTCGAAAAGCTGCAAAATGTATGAAGGAAAGCAGGTTTTTGACGGCTCGGGAATTAAGCCACTCCACAAGAAGGGGAGTCGAACAGATTTGATCCCGCTGGCACTCAAATATCCAGTTCATTCCTACAAAACAGCTCGTGGAGCCCATCTCTCCTAAAGCCAATTCAAAGACTGACACGAATTCAAAAAGAAAGAAAGAAAAAGGCTAAACTACTGGTTTGACAGGCTACGTTTGATGGCTCGAGACCAGCAGCAACGTGTCCAGCTGCCCTGCGTCACGCTGCAGCGCAAACCGTTTATTTCCTCAAGTAGAAAAAACAAACAAAAAGAAACAGAAACAATCACTTACTTTTGGCTTCTTCATATGGAATGACAGGAGTAAATCCAGTGTGTGCGAAAGCCTATTTTATTTTACTTCTACGGGGAGGAAAGGGGTTGTCATCATCCTGTGTGCACATATCCAATGCTCAAGTCAGCGCAGTATCCGAGCAGAGGAGAAACAAAGCCCCGAAGAAGAAGAAGAAGAAGAAGAAGAACGGCAAATAATGTGAAATCAAACTTTCAACCTTTGCAACCTGCAGGCTAACGGTGTGTGGCATCTAGCCCATCTATCTACGACATAGATCCAGACTCTGAGGGCTCGCAGCGCGCGGAGGGAGGGGGTTAAGCTTTTATAATGATGCGTAAAGAGCAGCCACAGAGCCGCCCTCTGACGAGCCGCGGTGTGAAGAGGGTTCACTCCGAAACCACCGCTGCCAGTGTAAACAGATCTAGATCACACATGAGAGCAGGTTCAGAACTCCTCCGCGCTGGTTGACTTCAATTGCATAATACATGGGGGTTGCACGAGGCATTTAACCCTTAAGTGCCCATAACGTTTGACATTTAGGCTTATCGCGTTTTTGTGGTTGTTGGTTTCTTCTCCAACTCGGAATGATCTCCTGTTCTCAAATTCAAATGGGCAAATGCCTTTATTGGCGTGGAAGTCTTTCAAGAACCCTGTTGCCAAAGCAACAAAATACAAAAGTAATCTGAAAATGAACACAACGTCAGGATTGATGTGTATTTATGATGACATTCAGTATATCCTATGCATATATTTGGATATCATACATTTCAACACATATCACTCTGTGTGTGAGTGTCTGTGTGTTTCATATTCATCAGGTTGTGGCATGTTGATACATTTTTGGCAGCAAGCATGGAAGGATTGCCGAACGGGCCTCTGGCCAAGGCCCAGGGGCCCAATGTGTCAGGAGGACCCCTGGCCTTCACCTACGAAATGACGTCAGAATGCCGACAAAGAAACAACGATCACAAACAGACTACAAAGGCACCAAAACAACTGCAAATAGATACAAAACTGCCGCAGAGAGACAAAGAGACTCACAACGGTTACAAATAAACCCAAAACAACCACAGAGACACAAGATGATCACAAATAAACAAAAAAAACTACGACAAAGAGACACGAAACAACTACAAAGAGACACCAATCAACTACAAAATGATGCAAAACAGCTGTAAGGAGACACAGAGAGACAACAATTACGATAAGGGGCTAAATAACCACAAATACTATATACAGTACTGTAGATCAGAATCATTGAGAATAATGTGTCATCTTTGCAGACGATACAAATGGTATTTTCCTCTGGAAAAGTTGAAAGGATTTTTTGTTTTCTATTGAAAGGAAGCTGGAAATCATCAAAACGTCATTTGATATTATTAAATAGTCTCTGACGCATCCATAACGGATGCTAGAGGGATACGTAGTGCGTGAGTCTGAAGTAGCGACTCTACCAGCGGTATGTGATGCATCGGGTGGGAATGTGTTGCATGTGGCCGGGGGCCCATTGTCTCATAGTACTTTATTGTTATTTTAAATGACGGGGCTGAACGTGTCAAAGTAAATCTTCCTTACTTGATTGCAGGTTTTCTATTGTCGGAGGGAGAACATTTCTGTTTCAGCCTCACCTGTTGAACAGTGACCACATATTCTGTTTTCCTCTGGTTGCGATGAGTTTGTGTGCTTTCCCAGTTATATTGCCAGTTTGTGGTCACTGATCCTGTACTCTGCTCGGATCTGCCTCCGCCTCCGCCTCGTCTCCTCCCTACGCAGACCTCAACAGACTCCTTTGAAACTTAATTTGTGATATGTAAAAAGTAAAAGTGATCCACAACAACATATGTTTGCCTCTTAAAGGCAATTGTTGCGTTCCCCAATTCGGGTCCAGGGGATGAGGGGAGTAACAATAAAATAAACCCAGGGACAGACAGTCAAGGGCAAAAGATGGATAAACAAAAGCAGGCACTTATTAGCAGTTAAATGAAAAGCTCACAATGAAACCGACTGAAAACGACACTTCCTAAAAGGAAGGCAGCGCAACAACTTGCGTCCTAATTCAAAAGCATGACAATATAGGGCACACTACCGACCTCCAGCTTAGAAAACACCAAACTCGCCACACACACACACACACACACACACACACACACACACACACACACACACACACACACACACACACACACACACACACACACACACACACACACACACACACACACACAGAGAGCTTGGCCCACTGGCACAGACAAAGCTCTCTCCAGGTCCTTTATATACCAGGCCCTGATTAGAAACTCGGGCCTGCATCCACCTCACTTCAGCTGCAAGGGGGGGGGGGGGGCAGCACCTGCACAGAGAAAGGAAAGAGCAGACAGAATAACACAAGGCACATGACATTACAGGCCAAGATAACATTATTTCCATGTTGCCAAGTAGGTTTTTCTTTACATTGCGTTATAATTTAGTTTACTCTGATTGGCGTTTGCAGAGCCTCAGCACCAACTGACATACGGGACTTCCCTTTTCTCCCGGGCTCTCGCATACAGGCAGGCACACATGTACAGATGCAGAACTAACCCGAGTCTTTGCTTCAAGCATTCAAAATTATTCATATGAAATAAAATATGAAACGTGAGTGTTTAAGCACAACATCCCGCAAGTGAATCGTTCGATCAGCTGCAGCCCTGCTATGCACAGGATGCAGCTTTGGTATATTTGAATGTACCAAGGCTACATGTACAGGTTACTATGCACATGTGCTCCGACTTTGTACCATATGAAGCGCCATCTCAAACCAAGTGGAAGTGGGTTGAATAAAACTTTCAACAACGAGTCTACAAGTCTAACAAGGTTGGTCGTGGAAGACGCTCCGTATAAATAGTTGGGAGCGGTGTCGGGCCGGAATGGAAGCAGTAGTCCTGGAACGACACGATGGCGCTCACTGTAATGACACGATGGCGCTCACTGTAATGACACGATGGCGCTCACTGTATGACACGATGGCGCTCACTGTAATGTACGGAGCGGAACTATTTATACGGCGCTCACTGTAATGACACGATGGCGCTCACTGTAATGACACGATGGCGCTCACTGTAATGACACGATGGCGCTCACTGTAATGACATGATGGCGCTCACTGTATGACATGATGGGACTTATTTCATGGGTCTGTTATTTGTGATCATTGCTTAGTGTTGATTTCACAGTGGCCTAATTGTTTTCAATGGCATTTCCTGTTGCTCTTCTGTGTCTCGATCATTTCAACCCGTGCTAACAAGCTTGTGTTGCATGTAACATTGGTTTGTCAAAACATTGAGGAACTCGTTTTTATTCTAGCACCATTTCCAGTGTTAAAACATGTATCTTCACTTTTTATTACATTTTTAAACAGCTTGAATAAATGTGTCATCATCATACTTGTTACATATAATATTGCCTTATGATAAGTTTTGTAAATAACTATAAAACACAGAGACAAAGTTAAGATTTGTGTCATTATGATTCTTCAGAATGATTTCTGAGTCTCTTCTCTTGTGGAGGAGTAACGGGGGTGGATTCTAGCCGCCATGCCTGAGGGGTAAACGCCTCTGATGATAGGATTACTAACGCAAACGTTTGAAGCAACAAACCCCAGATCACTTTCCCCTGATGCTCCTCTGCCTGTCCCGTCACCACCTGCATGTCAGGAGGCTCATCTGCCAAGAAAGTTCAGGTGATCTGCAGATATTTGGAGCCCGGTTTTGGCAGGCTTTTTTTGTGGCGTGGGTGCAAAATTCCACAGGACTTTCGACGCATGGCAGAGAAATAATAGGCTTAACAATCAGAGGCATAGTTGTTCACTGAATGGGCAACTCCTAAACCCGAGACACGCTGCCCGCCCCGCCTCTCTCGCAGAGCCGCTGTCTGACGGGCCTCCTGCCATAATCTGCTTATTTGGCAAATCTGTCTGTTAAATGTGACGCCTTCACTGATATTTATCAATGAATGTAATCTAGACCTGCAAGAAACAGGATTTCCTGTACTTACAATGAGAGTCCCCTGAGGAATGTCTGGAGAATCTGGCCCCTGAATCCACATTAAAGCTTCATTAATTGATTTTTGGCCACTATAGGGTTTAGAAGAAAAAAAAAGCCCACAAGCTCTCCGGCATATTATCGTCCTGTAAAGCTGACGATGATGATTTGTTTGCAAACAGCAGCTTACTTACAAATCCAGCAGACACAGCAACATCATCAGTCTGCAACCGTAGTTCTCTCACTAATGCTAATGATATGAGGTCCAGTTTTTATTCTGATATATAATATAGAAATATTAAATCACACACGTTTTGATATTTACTTTGGATGAATTAATTAATTGTTGTAAAAAAAAAAAATTGAAAACCTTCAGTGTGTTCAAACTTCTATTACTCAATGCCAGTAGCACTTCAAGTGATTCTCACTGTTGGGGAAGAACCTTCAGAGTGTTACCTTTCAAAAGAGACCAAAACCATGCATGTACTCCAAACGGTTCAAGAACAGCTTTCAATTGGCTTTGAGTCTTTTTGGCTACTTTTACTGCTGGTAACAGGTTACTGGTCTACTTTTGGATATTGACTCCAGGACTCATTTTTTAATTGAGCATTTCAAATCAAAAATCATTTTGTAATTTAACCTTTTGAGTATTGCTTCCACAGCAGCACACTTCATTGCTCTTCATCGTCATTACCTCCAACAGGTAATCAAATACTGAGGCAATATCAGTTTTGAGTGATATATGGTCCCCCCAAGGTGTGCACAGTCCTTCAAGTGAGATGCTTGAATGCACAACATTTGAAATGTCAGCATGAATAAAAAGCTTCAGTGCACCACACTGGCGCTACAGTGTTTCTCACTTTCAAGTTACACACTTGAAACCTTTGTGTTCAGTTGATCCTTCACGCTCAGTCAAGTCTGTACTCCACTTTACTGTGACTTACTGTTATCCCAAAGTGGAGTGGTGGTTTCCGAGGCATTTTACATCCTCGTTTGTCTGTCAAAGATGTTGCATGTTTTTAATGTCCGTCTAAAGCTCACCTAATAACATGGAGTAACGTGCAGGGGGTGTGCTCTCCTCATCCGTCGCAGGAAGTGGAAGCGCTGCTGGGCTCTCTTGGCTAGACATGTCTGTGATGTGCACCCCTCAGGACCTGATGCATTTCCAGACGGTTCGACGATGATCTCCGTCTCTGCTTTGTTGACATTCATGGACAGATTGTTGGTGTTGCACCAGTCCATCAGTTGTTCCACCGCCTCCCTGTAAGACAGCCCCTAGTCATCCCCGATGGACTAACAGCATTGTGTCATCTGCAAACTTTATGATGCGGGTCATCAGAGTGAACGGCAGCAGACTCGGGACACATCGCTGCTCAGTGAGATGCTGTTGGAAGTGTTTTCACAGGGTCAATGCCAAGTAGAGATGCAAAGAGGCCAACTCTAGAGCAAGAAGCCACAGACTCGGGTAGAAGGTCGATGCTTACGTGTCTAATTACGCCAGATTTCTCTTGTCAACAGGAAAGTCCACCTGTCAGTGTGGCCAACACTAGTCGAGCAGCAGGATTAACTGCACAGAGATAACTCATGCTATCTTCAGGGCAGGGCAGCAGGCTGACATGTTCTAACTCAACATCAACGTGGAAACCTATAATTGGGCACTTAGGCGCACAACCGACTCCCCCAAACTCAAACTCGATAAACAGTGACCAAATACACCACTTTGGTGCGCCAGTGCCTCAATTAATACACTGCTGTTGTTGGTGCAAGAGGATTAGCTTGAATTACAGCGACTTAATCACAATAGATAATTGTGGCAATTATCTACTTATTGTGAAGACAAAGTGGCTACATAGTGCTGACTCGGCGCTGCAATGAACACCCGTTTGACCTCCGCACCTCGAGGGAGGACAGAGGCACTGAAAGGTTGGCTATTTTGAATTCCTTGAATGGTTTTGGAAAAGCTGTTGTACTTCCTTCTTTCTGGATCTCAGTTATTTCTCATAATTGTATAAAGTATTTTGTGATAAATAAATGAAAGACAAAGAAGCTTTCCGTGAACGTTTTTATTTTAGCTGATTCGGAGGCATTATGACCAACATACAAAAGGCTGAATTCTTGAAATGAAATGCTTTGTCAAGTAAAAAGACGTCTTCCTTTTTATGGAACAAGTCTTAAGTAGTGATTTGACTGAGCTGTAAACTACCAGTCTTTTGTCACTTTGATGTTTTTCTCCTCTTCAGCCTCAGTCTTGCCGCTCCTTTCGTTTCTCTATTTCGTGCCTCCTCGTCTCCTTTGTCGGAGCTGTGACCCCGACCACATTGGACAGATGACGTTTGACCAACGTTGCTTTATAATGATGGATGCCTTGGCCGCTCTCTGCTGTATGTGGGTCTTGAAGTTTGAGGGCCTGTCACACCTCATCTGTCTTCTCGCTGCCCTCCTTGAGTTTCTCTCCTCCAGAGATCACCTGCCTGCTCATCCGCCTCCTCCAGGACACTTTAACGGTAACGCAGAGGGCCGATGCCGACAGGCTGCTTTTAGTTGTCTGCGTCTGCCTCGTTCCCGTTACGTGCCTGACACATGTTTCCCTGATTTCATGACTTATTGCAATTCACCAGTCATTTCCACTAGACTGTCCACTAGTTATTAGATCTACATTTGAACGAGAGGAGACCTAGAGCATCCGTTTGACTTGACATTTTACGAATACCTTCTCCAGACGCTGTTGTGGCGCCACAGTCGCTTGTGGGCTTCACCAGTAAGATAACAAATTTGTTTTTATTCGCCCATCTCGCTTTACTGCTGCTGCTTTGCTGTGTTTTTATTTGGCTTGTAAACCGGTGGAGAGACTTCATCAAAGCCACTTTGAAACTAGTAAAGTTGTAAATACCGTGATAATAAAAAGCACATTCTCCATTTCTCCAAAATATTGGTTTCTTGTAGTGTATAATATTGAGGGGCTGATGCTCTCATCATAGAGGCTGAAAACAGTAACAAGTCACAAACATCTTCATCCGATGGGAAGAGCAACAGTTGTCAAGTACCAGATGTGGGGCAGCACGGAACAATAAATCCATAATGGGTTCTTGAAGAAGTATAGGAGGGAAGATTTAAAACAACCGTTACGTTGAGATTCAGGAGAGCACGGCAGGTTTCATGTTCACACCTATAATGCCAATTCCTTTCATGGGGTTTCTAGTGGAGAAATATGGCCGCTGTTCTTCTCACGTGTACATGTTGGTTGGTCTGTGCAGGTGTTCATGGTACAGCGGGGTCTCAGGTCTCCAGCTCTAAAGGCGTCACTATATGCCAAAAACTAATTTATCAAGTACAGTCTGAACATGTCTGCAGGCAAACGGGTTTATACGGGTCATGGGTGAACACAGATAATTACATATTTCACGTTTCCGCCGAGCACACCGACGCCTTGAAGTGGCAATCCTGAAGAGTTATGGCCTGGTTGACTTGGATCAAAAAGGGTTAAACAAACAAAAGTTATTTTGTTTGTTTCATGGCGCTTCAAGTTGTGTGTGCCTAGTTCCCTTTTGTAAATAGAGAAAAAAAACTGCGCCAAAGCAATATTTCGGGGAATCTCGCCACAGAAAATATAAATATTGCAATACTTTCATCAGTGAGCTCAAACATCATTGTGTGACCTCCTTCGGAGATTGACAGTGACATTTACTTGAATTAAAATCTTTGGGATTTCCACTTCAAAAACATGGTTTAAAATCTGAAGTCACTATTTAAAACCTTAAAAGGTTCTCTGTAGGTTATTCAGAGCATTAATAAAGCTGCAAACATGTGAGGGAATGAAGCCGCTCTCCCTCTTTGCTTCAAAATAAAACTGAAATGAATTGACCTTAGTTTTTTAAGCAGGCCATATTGTTTCAGTTTAGTTGTCCTTAAAGAATATATTTTTTATTCCGTCTCAGTTTACGAAGAATATTTTTCATAGCTTATTCTTGTTTCATTTTGGTTTTAGTTTACTACAATAACCCTGTTGTACTTTTATTTTATAATGTTTGGATTTCCACGTATAGGGAGTGTTTCGATCCCTGAATGGTCAAACCAGATGCTCAGCATACCATGACTTACTTCCTGCAGCGGTAAGAGGGCCGTCGCGGTGAAGGAATTTCACCTGCGGTGATAATGATTTGCGCAACAGCGCTGTACGCAGTAGTATTTCCTCACAGAATCAGACAGAATTACGCAGGTTCACTAGAAACTCCTTCAGCTCAGACTCCTTGACCTGCGTGCTGTGGACGGACCAAGATCCGGCTTCGCTGCCACCTTGGTCCGGTGGAAGGTGGAGAGCTCCTCCAGGAGCAGAGCTTCTCCGCTCTGCTCCTCCAGTCCCCGCTGAAAAACCACCAGTGACACCACGCTGCTGTAGGACCCAGGCCGCATTGCTGGGCCCCGCTGGAAGGAAGGGAGAACCAGGAATAAACTCACCTGAAGGGGCTTTGCACGCGGCAAAGGATAAGACACCGTCTGTCCTTAGAGACCCCCGATTCAAATGTAAAAGAACCCCCCCCCCACCCCTCCTCAAAAATGAACAAAAACAATAGTCAGGGCCTCTCACACCATGTTCCTACTGGGCCTCTTTCCCATCGCGCATGGTTCTGGGTGAAATGATTTTGAAGAAGTGGTGTGTTGTTGTTACTGTCGACCACATTTGGTCCCTGCTGAAAGTCAACACCGACGCCGCGCTGCTGGAGACCCTTCTTACTGGGCCCTTTTGAGGGAAGGGAGGCACGGGAGAACCCGAACCAGGTCTGAGCATTTCAGACTGTCAGACACTGGTCCACATGTTGTTCTTTCTGTTGCACTTCTGTCCATCCTGCGAGAGGGATCCCTCCTCTGCTGCTCTCCCACAGGTCTCTCCTCTCAGTGGTTCCTGTTCCCATGTGAGGGTTACGGGACAGAGGACGTCGCTTGTGCACAGACTGTAAAGCCCTCTGCGGCAAATTTGTAATTTTGGGCTTTACAAAAATGTATTTAATTGAATTAAAATAAGATGTTTTGGAAAGGGAATCTGGTGATCGGAAACACATCCGGTTTTTAACAAAATCAACACAAAAGTTCCTCGTAATCACATTCAGCGATAAGCTGTTGGACGCGTGTAATGTATGCAATATATATATATATTCAACCAGGATATGGTTGCGAGCTGTCTTAGTCCCTCCCCCCAGGGATGCATGGATAGACGACGCAAGGAAACCATGTGAGGAGAGAGGAAACGAGGAAATGAAAAGAGACTTGGGATGTACCCATAGTAAGGATGAATCTGAAGATTTAGTCTGCGAGCCAGGCGGTTGGTCGTGCCAGTTTGGACGGATCATATCTCACAGTGATCCGTCACAAGGTTTACGTCCCTGATGTAAAGTGCATGATAGCTTTGCAGAAATGGTGGATTTTTAAGTGCCATCGTTCCCTTTTTCAAAAGCCAGTATAAAAGAGGGCCACCTACACAGAATATCATGAAGTCATAGATCATTGTCATGCTTTCACGACACTGAGGACAACATCATTTGACCGTTGAACTCTTAACGCTGCAGGAGGGCACTTTTTGAATGCCACCGGAAATGTCCCTTCTGATTAATGAAAGCTCATGGACTATAATCTTAATTGCATCACAGCAATAATACTAGATCAGTGTTCTCCCACAGAAATTCTTCCCGGCCACTTTTATCGAATCACTGCTGGCTCCAGAGAGCTGCGATGCCCTCGATAATGGCTTAATGTTCTACCTGCCTGCTCCCTGTGAATCACATGCCGATGTGTCTGGCAGACTCACGACACGGCATCAGATATGAACCCGGCTCCACAAAATGTTTCTCAGCAATTCTTTTTGCCGCGGATTCCTCGACAATCGGCGTATGTTTCGTCTCTCTGCGTTTGGTTCACTCCCTGAACTCTTGAGGTTTCCACTTTGGCAGATTTCAAGTCGAGAACAGTAGGGTCGCTTGGTTTCCTTATATTTTGCAAAATGTTTGATGAAACTAGTTATTCGTTATGTTTTCTGGACAGGACCACCATTAACAGTACAAATGTAACTTTGGTTAGAACTGAGCTATGAAACGATATACCGGTAGTAAAAAAAGGGTAGAAATTAGTTGTAATAAATAAAGTATGTTTTAAAGACAACAATTGGTACCAAATGGCTGGCATTGATTCTGCAATAGCCATTAAATACATGTTTCCTCATTGGTTCTCTCTTTATTAAGTTGTTTTCCTTGTACGTGGCGGAGTCTGCCATTGGAGTCAAATGATGTGCACCAGCACAAGAGATCAAACAACGCATTCAGGCATTCGAAAAGATCATCGCACGCCATTTGTTTGAGGAAATCGACAAGCAAATGATGAATAAAAAAAAACAATTGATCAAACAATAACGATAAAATGTGCACACGCCGATGTCACGCATCACCATCTTGGGAGAGCAACAAGAAGCAGGATTTACTCTTTTCTAGAGCTCATTGTGTTTGAGAGAAAGTTGTCTGCCATTGCAACATTACTTGACTCAGCCATACGCTAATATTTTAATTAATTCCCCCAACCATCATCGACCATCATCAATGCCCTAGAATCACATCGCAAATTTATTAAACAAATGATAATAAAATTCACATTGACAGTGTTCAGACTCCACAACGTCTGCAAATCCTCCCCAGCTGTGGTGGGTCGGGTGGGGACGTTGATGTTCGACCGGGTTCAAGTCTGGAGTGTCTCACTTGGCTCCATTTAGCTTAGAACCCAACACTGACCGGTCCCGCTACCGGCTGGCGGTGAAAAAAAAAACCCACAGCGTGCTGCCACCACCACGCCTCACCATTGGGATGGCATTCAACTTAAACTTTATTTTCACTTAGATTACATGCATACATGCGTGCATTAACATGACGCAGGTGATGAGCGCTGCCTGGTTCCCTTCAAGCATAACGATCAGAATGGAGGCAGAACAGTCTTCATCAGACCACATTCAGAGTCCTTTAGGAAACTGTCTAAAGTGTTTCCCGTCTCCAAACTGGATCTCTGCTCTTGGAAGAGTCTTGGCTGTTCCAAACTTCTTCCATTTTACAAATATGGAGGTGCTCTTGTGAAACACGTGCTCTTGTGAAACATTTCTTTGAAGCATTTTCTCAGATCTGTGCCTCAACACAAGCCTCTGTGTGAGCTCTGCAGGAAGCTGCTTCCACCCCACACTTAGTCTACGCTCTGACGTGTAGCGTCAGCAGAGAGACCTTATGAAGACAGGTGCGCGCGTGCCTTTCCTAATCACGTCCAATCAGTTGAATTCACCACAGGTGGAGTCCAATCAAGGCGAAGAGCCGTCTCACACGTGATCAAGAGTAATGGGAGGCACCTGAGCTGAATTGTAGGTGTCATGCAAAGGGTCTGAATACTTACGTCAATGAGATATCGTCATAGAATTTGCAAAAACCTTTCATGCTGTTTAAGCGTCGTCATTGGGTGCTGAGTTTGGATTAAAGAAGGGAAAAGAGTGACTTTAAATGCGTTTTGGCATGAGGCTGCAACATGAAAGAAAAGTGAAATCTGAACGCATTGTATGCGGATGCGGTTTGTGGATTCTTAAATTTTCAGGCAATCTGGTCTCCTAAAAATGATGTTTCCGTACAACAAAACTGCATTGTCCAGTTAGCTTTAAGGGAAACACATTTCCTCCATTAGTGCAGGGAGGAAGACGGTAGAGGGATGGCTCAAACAAACACAGGACCTTCTCCCAGGAAACCGTTGTTTGTGTCCTCTTAAATCTACGTCTGAAACTTACATAACGTATGAAACCTACTTGAGAGTCAGTGTGTCGACAACAAAGTACCTTTTTTAAAACAACATACAAACTTAGTGTTTAAATCTAACATAAATGTAGAATAGTATTTTGTATACTCACCAAAGAAGACAGTCTGCTCTGAAAGCATTTCAGTGAACTCGTGGAGTGCATGAGATGTTTCCAGTGTAAATCAGAGAGAGGACACGATGGACCTCTTGCACAAACATCTTTTTATCTGAACTCTTTCTTACGGCGGGCTCGTACTCGTGCACCAGACCTTCAATTAGTGCAAAATTGACATGTTCGTATTGATTTCAATATCAATATCAATAGCCAATTTCTAATTCCATTCAAATTGCAGAGTCAAACAGGATGATGTCAACATAATTATTAAGTGTAATCTACATATGATTCTCTCACCCAGACTTGCTTTAAAGTAATGACACATATACAATCCATTAGTGACTCAACTAAAAGCAGATTAATCGCACGACTCGACAGATGTGGACTGATCGAACATTGTGATGCATAAAGTAGCAAGAGGAAACAAACCTGCACCCTGATCTATTGCACCCTGATCTATTGCTTTTAGACGCGTTAGGAGATTCATTTATTTTTACTACCTGATTTTCTTGCAACTCCAAATGATGCGCCGGAATATTCAAATTGCCTTCCAGCTCAATGGGTCTGTTTTAAAAGTCAACTGTGAACTTTGTAAAAGGGGAGATATGGTGAAAAGCTCACTATCAGTGCTTGTGCACATACATGCTGTGTATCTGGAGTGCCTACCTACCTACAACCTGTAAAATGAGACAACTCCGTCAGTTTGTTGTGGGCTTCCAAGATCAGAAAAACATGTCATTCAACAAGCCAGTCACATCTGGCTCCCCTTCATAGGTCACATGCAGACTAATACACCTCCCCTCGTCTGAGGTTCTCCGTCCGCGGGTCGAGAACTACCTTTACAAAGGTACACTGTATTTTTCTGGTCTATTCAGACGGACAGTGTGAGCAGAATAATGTGTTCTTTGATCGTAAACATGTTCGAGCAGAAACCCACAATACTAGAATGAACCTGAAATGAGCACATGTCCCCTTTAAGCGTTCAACTTGGGTTCATTTCATTCACTATGACAAAGTCAAATCTGTAGGTGAAAAATATAAAGTTTGTGCAGAAGTCTCTATGATTCTACTTTCTTTCATGGAGTATTTCTAAAATGAAAAGTTTTCTGTCGTGGTTAGTGTTAATTACAGCGAATGAAAGAAACTGGAGCTGATTTTCTTCTTGATACGTTTCTGTGCATCGACTTGAAAGGCTTAGTTGAGTATTTTCCACCTTTAACTTCTCTATCCAGAAATCCGAAAAACCTTCTTGGGCTCAGAGGTGGCACACGTTCAAGAAGATTCACGTCTCCAGTGGCTGATTAAACCATCTGTCGATACAGCTAAATCCTGATTAGGTTTTAGTAATCCCGTTGATTTGCGCTAACTGACTTGCAAGGCGACACAAACCATCTTAAATATTTATCAGCGCGACTGACCTGTTCCTTGACCAGGTGATGGGCTTTGTGACAAACTTGGCACTTGTCCCAGCCACATGGCTCTCACATATGGTGCTCGCTGTGCGTGACCCCGTTTTGAACGGAGACAGAGGAATAGGTGCTAGTTAGAGACATTGCCATGTTGTGTTTACCTTCACCGAATGTTTTTACAAGATGTTTGGAAGCTATGTAGTTCCAGGTGTACAAAAGAAGCAAGTCATGCACGTATAGTGAGTAAACCCAACGCGAGGAGAAGAGGAGAGCAGAGGGAACCCAGAGAGACGAGAGGAAACAGGAAATCGGTGTAATCGCTGTCTTCAAAGCCACAAGACACCATTGACAACATCTGTCATTTCACCTTGCAGGTGCTGGTGTACCGCTGCCTTGATCGCTGAGTTTGTTTTGTGGCTTTTGGTGTGACAGCAGTGCATTGCTTAGCCTCGCTGCAGGTCCTCCTGTCTGTTTCTCCAAACAGCCGACTGCATTCTAACTTACTGTCAGTTACACTGACTCTGCCGCCGGCTGTGGGTGGGCTGTCTACCCACCCAGTCAGAGGACTCACTTATTCGCTGGATCATCCAGTTAGCAAATGCCAGGTTGCGAGCAGCCCCTTAGCTTGAACTCGTTAGTCGGTGACTCTCGGCTGAATGTCTGGTGGTTGGTCATAGCAACGGCAGCTGTTGAAAACACAAACAGAAAGCTGTGAGCTCAGAATGGTGAGGCAAAGCAGTTTGCTTACGTTTGTCACAAAAAGCCGACGTGGGGAGCAGGAGGAGGAGAGTTCAACTCAAGCCGGCATTCTCAACCAGGGCCAACTCCTGCGGCAGTTTCTCCTCAACAAGTGCCAACTAACCCTTTTTGCTGTCACGATAAGCGACTAACATACCGACGAAAGATTCAACTGTCAGTCGGAGAGAAACTGGCATCAGGGCTTCATACAGGCTGGACTCTTTGGAAGAGACTACAATGAAATCATCTCAGTGTTGAACACAAAGCGCTGTCGTCTCCTGCTGTAAGCGTCAACAGTGAGCTCATTCATAATTGTTGGACTGTAGTGGCCGGTTTTCCATATGAGGCCGATAGTTCATTGGGTTCATCGTTTTTGGTGGGTGTGTAACGCTGACGTTGTTTTATGCTGATGTTGCTACATTTCTCATCTGCGAACGGCTACATGTGTGTTTTATGTGGCAGCCGCCCATGGGTGAGTCAAGGTGAATAGTTACTGGGCATGTTGGTGCCGGTGAACCTCCAACCATACGTCTGTTTCATGATGGCACGGTGCCAGGTTATACAACGCTGTTAGCGTTTGTCTTGTTGGTGCATGCAGCTTTACCTCTGACCATTATGTATGAGGCTCGTATGACTGGGAAAGCATATATAGTTGCGATGGCTCACGGTTTGAGAGCGCAATGAAGTAGCCTTTGCATGGTCCTGGACTTGCCAGGCCCACCTGATTTACCCTTTGCCCACCAACACTGTGATGTCTGCATACGCCGCTGCACTGACTATAAGGATGGACATACACTGAATGTGTGTCATGCAGAAACCTGTGTCAGACCATGTGGGAAACGGTTTTTAGGAGGGATTGGGAAAATGGCATTTTGACACTATAACGTCAACCGAAATGTGAATATTCCTATTTTCATGCATTAGAAACACTAGGACGCTACCGAATGACATAAAAGCCAAACCTACATTATCTTTAAGGTTCTGGAAATATCAATGTTTTGCACTTTTCTTCCCGTCAACGTTTGTTATCATAGTATATAGGCGTGGTAAACACCACAGGGGATTAAGTCTGTGACCTTTGTTGAAAGATGCTACGTCTGATCAGGGGACTGCAGAGACCTTTTTAATTAATCACCCCAAATGTCTTAAAGTCTCTGCGAAGAAGCAGCCGAGAGGTGAATCCGTACAGGCGGATGTACGATAGACCGGAACCCCAAGAAAGGAAGAGATTTTCATACATCAGTGAGGGACGGAGAGTGAGACAAAACATCAGTCGAACATAAACTTCAAAGCTTGTTTTAAAAAAAAGAAAAGAATTTGTAAATGCCAAAACATGTGGAGACTTAAAGAAAGCGTTCGGCTGACACACTCCCTCCATTCACTTTTATGAGCTGGAATTTGAATCCACGATGGTTTGATGGCATGTCATCATTTAACAATGTGTTATAAAGGGCTCCTAAAATTATGACATAATTACTACGATTTGTCTGTCACTCTGAAAGGCGGAGACATGATTTCAGCGGGTGTGTCGGTCCTGAGGTGTGCTGGCCTGTGAAGGACGTATTGGTTCAGGTAGACGGGGATGAACGTGACGGTTGTTGACAGAGGTAAAATCTTTATGTTATGCTACTCAGCTGCCGGAGGCAATACTTCCTCGTACTAAAACAACTTTGGTTTTAGAGCCGCACGCATTCACATCACATACATTGTTCTTATACTTAACCATTCAAAGTCAATGCCTGAACCGAATCAACAGGATTTACAGACTGTGTGGGCTAACAAGCACAACTCCTGGACAAATAATTCACTGCATGTTTTCAATAAAGTAGGCAAACTCATTAAAATACGCAATATGTCATGATCACTGCATCCTCTTGTCAGACGGAGGGTGAATCAAGGTGTATGCAGGCAGACAATGTGAAAAATGTTGCTGATTGTTTAACATAAAACCACGTTAACATGTTTTAGTAGAAACCCAAAATACACCGGGACTCCGGTGGAACGGTGGGAGGTGGACTCTTTGTTTACATGTATGATGCTGAAACAGCCAAAGTTGATGGAGGATGTTCCCCAGATGTTGAATTTTCAATATTGATCAGATTGTTTTGTTGCTGCTGTTTTATCCTGATGTTTTTGTGTTTCTTGTGTAGCTACAACTGCATTTCGTTTTTGCAACACTTTGTTGCATGATGACAATAAATGATCCCAAAAGACTTCTACATGCAATGGATTGTAATGACATGTTGTAGAGATAGTCATGGTCCCCAGAGGATGAAGCCTGCTGACTTTGATGGTCCCCTGACTTTTCCACGTGTCGCCAAATTTTTCGGTTTTGATTGAAATGGCTTCACTATAATAAAAGTAGGTTAACACCCTATGGAGTACGTGCACCAAGCATAATTTGCCTTCATACTTAGTGACCAATCCCCTTACTCTCATACTTTAACATGTTATAACCTGTGCTTTCAAACTTCATGGATTCATGTGTTTTATTCTCATAACCTGTGGAAACTTGACATCAGAATTTATTTAACAACAACCCATCGCAATTCAGGACTTTTTGAAAATTATGGTACAAAAATTTGTAAAATTGCATATATATATATATATATATATATATATCTGAAAATGCAAAAGCGTCACATGTAAAAACAATTTAAAAAAGATGTTCTTCTATAGTGTCAAAACACAATGAAATGTATGAAGCAGTAACCTCAATAATGTCAATGAAAACAGAACAGACATTATATATATCATATTAAGATCATTATTATTATTATATAATATGAAAAAGCTTTCCATTAACTATCTGCATCTGTTCTTGATGAGGTCGCAATGACTCTACTCAAAACGTTACTGCACATTCGTAACACCTGAAGAGTGTTGAGCAGCTTGATGACGCATCAGTTGAAGAGTAGCTCTTGAACAGTCTTTACGTCTGACTTTGAATTGGAACGGTAATTTACTTTCAGATCAATCGGCTGTAGTAAAACAAAAAGACTGAAACGTGTGTAATTTAAAGACTTTATGCATGCTGAGAGGTAAAAAAAAATGAACAACATGTTGAATCTTAAAACTCATCTTAACACTCGAGAGGAGTCTCATTCGTGTCTAAGCTCTTGGTGAGGACTGATGATTCCACAGAAGTGGTTTAATGCTGCTCTTTGCTTGTTCAGGCACTACAGATGTTTCATTGATCCAGAAGTGTCTTGTTTTGAATTCCAACAGTAAGGAGACACAGCACCTCGACTTCGTTGTAGCTCAACAAGTCAATGTTTTAGTCTACACAAGGACAAACGTGTTGAACTTGGGATTCCTAAAGAAGACACATGGGTTAGATTGAGGTATTTACATTAACTACTGTTAACTGTTTGATTTCATGGGGCTGGCGGGCCAGCATCAATGCAACCCTGTAAATGAACACTTCATTACTAAGATGTCCCCTGTTGGGTGGTCTTGTAAGAAGGGAGGAAGGGCAGGTACTGGAAACATCTGAACCGCTTAAAAGCACTGTTTAAGTACGGGATATCGTAGCACGACTCGTCACAATACTTTTTGCTGCCCTGTTGCGCCTGGTCTTGCCAGCTTTTGATGCCCCGCTCTTTGTCGGTGCCTGGAGAACAAAAAAAGCCGACGTCAGCTGATAGTGATGTCATGGCTTGTGTGCTTATTACTTGAGACCAACAGTAAAAAGCATTTTGACGTACCTGGAATCGTGTTATCGAGGATAAACCCGAAGAATCCTCCGATGAACATGTGTGTGGTGAAGAGCACTACGATCACTTGGTCCAGCTCTTTTATTCCTTAAAGATGGAGAAGAGAGGAAAGACACGACATTTGTTCCCCACTCAGTGGTTTGTGAAATAACAACTATAAATCTTGGTAGCAAGCATCTCTTTATTCTCTCTGCTCTGACCTCATCCAAATAAACACACCCACACCTCTGCACCACCATACGGGAAGGCGCCACATTTTGAATAATTGCAGCCGAAGGACGGGCTTCACCCTGTCGTTGGAGAGAGACAACGAGCAAGGAGAAACACTGAAGCTCGTAGAAACTACGCCATGTGTACCGCCACTCTGTATCACAGGAGCAAAAGGGGGCCTCGGTATCAGAAGGCGAGCGCTGAGGGGCGTGACAGCGGCATTATTTGACAACCTGGGAATGAGAACGGGCCTGAAGACTCTTTGCTGAAGCCCAGGCACAAGAAGAAAGGTTGCAGGGTGTAGAAACGGGACAGCGTCACTCACTTTAGTGGGTCACGAACGACGATTGAGAGGCTTATTTTTCTTTCAGTTTATACCTTAGAGCTGGCCTTTCATGTGGCAACATGTGGTTTATGTGAATAATGCACGGCATAAAGGAGGCCTAAGGCTCCAAATAAAAAGTGACACTTCCTGTTTCTTCCTCGGGTCATGCGTAAACTGCCTAAAGTTGTATGAAATAATACTGTCACGAATGGCAGACAGCGCTGACGCAGCTAGACAAACACACGCACAAGTTCAAGGCGCTTGAGTTGGTTTTAAGCCGGTGCCTCTTAAGATGTCTGGAAGAGCAGCAGCGGTGTGTTTACAAAGAGCCTCCTCTTGTGTGGCACTATCAGCTGAGTGTTGAGGCTGGGGGGGGGGGGGGGGGGGGGGGTATTAAGTCAGGCGAAAGAGTGCTTTATCTGACCCGGGCAGATCACAGACAGTGCCAAGAGGATTGGAAGGTAAGCAGCCTAGACCAGAGAGACCCAGACAAACCCTCATGCCAAGTGTTAAACTCCGGATTAGCACTTTCCTGGGAGACACTCGACTCACATGACTCACGGGATCAAGAACTTATGTTTGCGGAAAAGCGCTGTTTAATCTTGAGGATTGCTCTTTTGACGCTTCTTAGTAGGTGGCCACGGAGAGACGCTCCCCGGCCCGATCAATGTGTCACCAGCTGATGGGATGTGATCGATCGCTGATTGGTCCTCCGACTGCGTTTGTAAAAGCTCCACATGGTCTAATTTCTTCTGTTGGATTAGCGTAATTGGGTTCTGAGTTCACAAATAATTATCAGAACTTTTGACAATTGATGTGACGTAGCAGATGAGTTTACCACACGACAGCTGAAGAGCAAAAGCATGGCAAAAATGTATTTTCAAATAGCTTTTCATGAAAATAAAAAGTTTTCCTCAATAAAAAACACATAAAAGTCAAGCAGAAAACCTTTAACTTTAAGTGATCCTGCTTTTTATATTTTTCATGTGTCCGTGCTGTTTAAGTTACCCAACAAACTGGACCCATAACCTGGGTTGGGGTTAGGTTTATAGCTCGGTTTATACGACAGTTGGTTCGACCCTCGCCAACTGTCCGACCGAGCTATGAACCTGTTTGGGGTCAAACAAACAAATCCGGAGGTCAATATCCTGTCAGACCATTACAAAAGCTAACAACGATATACAGACTGAAGGTACAAGTGTTGCCATCTGGGCCTGCTGGATTTGGGATGACTTGGCTTTAGAAGCTTAGGCCTTTTTTAGAATAATCTGTAAGTGGAGCAGTGGGAGCACACAGCCTCTCACTCACTGTCAGAGGACGTGAGTGAGGGTGGGGGACACAAATTACAAATATTGGGCCCACGATAAATATTATTTAGGCATTCACGACTGATCTGATCGAGTCATTTCCCGTCTGGATCTTTTGGTATATTGACAGTCGCCAGATAAACTACATTCTACATGTGTGTAAGTGTCTGTAGATTGTTTTAATAAACTCAAGGGTTGTTCCAATTTGAAGGGGCTGAGTCCTTAATGAGTGCACGAGTGAGTGAATGTCTCACAATCACCTGTGTCAATGATGCCGGGGTTGGAGTGAAACCAGGTCGGTAAAACGAGACCGCTGAAGGTAGAGAAGCCGAGGATGAGCAGGTTACGGGACGAGTTCAGGTCCACATACTGGGGGGGGGGGGAGAGAGAGAGAGAGAGAGAGAGAGATTAGTTTGTTGTTCCGCCTCAGCTGCCTGCCGTCTCTGTTTCGGAACTTCACTAAAATGTGATTAGAAATGATCTGGAACGTCAAACAACATTTCTATTTAGTTGCAGGATTTGTTCGGTCATGGCAGGTCAAATTACATTCCACATTACAGAAAATGACCGTGACTCTGTGAGGCGCATGACGCAGCACAGTGGCACAGTTAGCTTCTGTTCCACTACTTTCATTGGTCTTTCTGTAGAACTAAAATATGATATCAGGGTTTTCTGTCCGATTTCAAAGCTAAATCCGAGCACCTTGTCATTGCAAACCCAAATAAAGGTTTTCTCTAATAGTTGATGCCCATAGAAATTGTCAGTTTTTTGCTTGTATTTCAGGGTCAGGGCTACAGCAGCACCCCGAGAACCAGTTAGACTCAGTAGCTCAATCAGCTGGCCCTTAGCAGGAAGGATGTTTTGAGTCTCAAGTTCTTGATTTTCGTAGGAAAGGGCGCCATCTCAATACTCCATTTGAAGTGATTTGGATAAAAAGTGTCCAGCAAATGAAACACAAGATGTTGTCGTATTGAACTGAGTTTACCTGGAGGTTTGGATATTCCCACCGCTGCGATCATTCCAAACATAACGAGGAACATGCCTCCGATGACGGGTCTGGGATGGTGATAAAAACTGCTCCAAATTTCCCAAGACCCCCAGGACAATCATCAGAATGCCGCCGTCTGGAGGACCAGTCTGCTGCCAACCTGGCATAAAATGAGCACAGGGTGAATACAAGAAGGGTTAATCCGCCATTCTCATCATGCCACCTTTCATTTTTACCAGGATGCTGTGTGGGGGAGGGGGAATGAGCATGAGCAGGGACACTATCAAGCTCATCTGCAATGGTTTTGGGTTAGACGGAGACGTGAAAGCTGAGTCAGAACGGAGAACGCTCAGGTCAAGTCTGCAGAGGCCATAAAACCGTAAACTGTAGAATGTTTTTATCTGTGCTGTGCTGATCAAAGACAGGACTGTACACGCTGTGGCAAGTGCTTTTTACGTACCGTCCTAACTCCATAAAAATCCAACTTAATACTCGAAGCAGGAATCTTTATGGATGCTGTCGTCTGTCGTTAGGGCCGGAGCGACCCAATGGTCCGTGGCAATGAAAGTGCAAAACCTCGTATTTTTGTAGAGATTATTTTTCTACCTCGCAATCTCAGGAGGGTTGGCACACCGCAGTGAAATTTAGTGGGGCCAAACGATTTCGCCCAATGGGAAAAGTCAGCCATTTTGGATTTTCTGCGTCCCATCTTCATGTTACAAAACGTGTTTGAGGATTTAAAGATGCACAAAAGTCACGAAACT